>JAKFHU010001467.1:0-600000 GCA_023783475.1 Daubentonia madagascariensis | reverse complement strand
CCAAAAAATTATATTTTTAACATAAGCTAATTCTGTTTTTGAAATCATATGATTCTCTGATAATATGAAGTGTATCACTATTAAGTTTGTTATTCCATCTCAGATGTACATTTACAAAATTATGATTTATTAATGATAAAATAATATATCAATTGAATCCAGCTTAGTAGAATGGAGCTCTTTGGCACTCGTAGGACTTAACATGACACACAAACAACAGAAGAAAATTTGTTGACAATAATTTTATAATTAAATCACCATGAAAACCTCACAAATAACTTATTGCTTTGGTTTTTTCCTCCATAATTATTCCCAATATATAGAGAATAAAATATTAATTATTAAGAATATTATACTTTAAATACTTTAGGAGAAAGAGATATATTTTCAGAAGTTTTTCCCATACATTGAAATTGTCATCCTATGGATGAGTATTGGTAATATCTCTAATATGCATAGTATAATAATTCATAATTACTAATATCTATTTTGTTTTTTTATGCAGACACTTTCTGGCTTGCTATGAGTAAGAAGAGAATCTAATGATAAACTATAAATCTCTTAATTACTATTTCTTTGTGTTATTATTAGAGAGCAAAGCTTTGGTGTTTGATAAAGACACAAACTATAAGAGGATATACCAATACATGCTTAAATTGAACAATCAGTCATGACTGTAGGGCAATTAGGCAAAAAAGTAAAATTAAAGCATCTATATTTGAAAGGAAGATATGAAACTTTATTTGCATATGAAATAATGCAAAAAAATTTCAACTAGCAAATGAGTTCAGCAAGCATGCTGAATATAAGATCAATATACAAAAATTAATTGTATTTCTATATGGCAGCAATAAACAAACTGAAAATGAAATTAAAATAAAACAATTACAATTACAATAGCAATAAAGAAAATAAAATAGGTAATTTTTAATTCACAAAACTCATTCTGTAAAACTACTAAATGTACTTTGAAAAGTTTTAAGAACACCTAAATAAATGGAAAGACATTTCATATTCCAGGATCAGGAGACTTATTCTTAAGATGGCAAGATTCCCCAAATGACCTACAGATTCAATGTAATCCCAACCAAAATCCCAATGGTGTTTTTGGAAAAAATTGAAAACTAATCATAAAAAGCCTATAGAAATTCAAGAGACCCAGAATAGACAAAATAATCTTGAAAAAGAACAAGCTTGGAGGACTCATACTTACCTTAAAAGCTATAATCATCAAGACAGTATATACCTGCTATTCTGAAATAAAAGGAAAAAAAAAGACAGTATAGTACTGGCATACGGATAGACATACAGATCAATTGAATAGAATTGAGAATCTAGCAATAATTCTTCACATTTATAGTCAGCTGATATTTAACAAGGGTGTCAAGAAAATCCATTGGGGGTTATAATAGCCTTTGCAACACATGGTGCCAGAACAACTCAATATTCACATGCAAGAGAAAAAAGTTGTAACCTTTCCTCACACCATATACAAAAACTTGAATTAAGAAAATGTGCTCACAGTCACAGCCATTGGGGTAATGAAAAATCAAAACCACAAATAGGTATCACTTCTTACCCTCTAGGATAGCTATAATAAAAAATACAGATATCAACCAATGTTGGAAAGGATTTGGAGAAACTAGAGCATTCAAGCACTATTGGTAGACATGTAAAATGGTGCATCTGGTTTGAGAAACAGTCTGGCAGTTTCTAAAAGTTACCATATGACTTAGTAATTCCACTTCTAGAGATACAAAAGATCTAACAGATAAAAAGTATGTGTCTATGCAAAAGCTTTCACATGAATGTTCATACAACTTTATGCATACCAACCAAAAGGAGGCTATTATTCCCCAACTAATATTCATCAAACATTTATCAGCTAATGAGTAGCTCACAAAATGTGGTATATCCATACAATGGAATATTATCTGACAACATAAGAAATGAAGTACTGATAAATGATTCAACAGGGCTAGACCTGAAAACATTATGCTAATTGAAAGAAGTCGGTCAAAAAAGAGCATGCATTGTATGATTCCATTTATATGCATGGTCCAGAATAGGCAAATCTATACAGACAGAAAGTGGATTAGTGGTTGCTAAGGGATTCAAAGTGAATACTCTTAATGAGATTAAGTACATCAGTTAATCCAAAAAAGCTGTTGTTTTCAGATCAGAAACTAGGCAAAGATTCCCAATAGCACCCCTTCTAGTCAGCTTTTTAACTAAGTACAAAGTAAAAAAAATGACTGAAGAAGACAAGATTGCAGGCCACCTTTAGAAGCTAATGAATTTTGTATGTGAAAACTTGAAAGGAATCTACAGAGTTGTTTTTAGAATTAAAACTAGGGTTTGGAGAATTAAATGGATAAAAAGTCAATTAATGTATATCAATTTTATATCTCTATCTCTGTGTCTCTATATTTAACATATATATATATATAGCTATACACCTGTAGCAAACAAATAATTAATTTTAAATTAATTCAAAAGTATCAGTTTCTATAGTATAACAATATGTAGTAATACACATACTTATACGTATGTAAATATACTGTGTTTGTGTGTGTTTTGGTACATATGAAACCTCTGTTAAGAAACTTACAAAATTACATAATCTATTAGGAAGTGTAAAAAAAATAGAGACATATACCATGTTTAGGGTTAAAAAACTTAATATTATAAAGATATCTATTTTCCCTAAATTGATTTTTATATTCATTGAAGTCTAATAAAAGTCTCAGTGGATGTTTCTTTAGAAAATGAAAACTGCTTGTAAAATTTATATGGAAATGCACATAGCTAATCAAGAAGAAGTGGGAGGAGGAGGAGGAGGAAGAGGAGGAGGAGGACAAAGGAAAAGAAAAAAAGCAATGGAGATTCGCTCTACAATATGCCGACTCATTATAAAATTACTTTATTTAAACAGTGTGATGTGGGTGTAGAAAGAGGCAGAGAGACCAATGCAACAAAACAACAGGCACAAATACAGAACCACTCATATAAGACACTTAATATATGAAAGAGGTAGCATGTGAAATTAACATGTATTTTTCAATAAATGGTACTTTGAATGTTAGATAATGATATTGGATCAAATTAAATTTGACTCTTACCTCACATCATGCACCAATGTGTATTAATGGGCTAAATATTAAGGTCAAAATTATAATGTTTGTAGATACCAACAAAGGAAAATGTCTTTAGAATATTAGGATAGGTAAGAATCATGAATACAAGGAAAAAAAACCACAAATCACAATGAAAACGATTGAGAAATTTGATTATATTGAAGTTGAGAATTTCTGTTTTTCAAAGGACACCATAGAGCAAAAATTATACATTACAAAGTGAAACTGTCACATCAATAAAATTCAGAGACGATGAATTCCAGATTAGAATTAAAGTACATTAAAATAAAATCACAATGAGGTATATCTACAGACTCAGCAGATTAGAAAATATTTAAGTATCTGACATTATAAACTATTGATGAAAAAGTTAAGAAAAATCTTAAACACTGTTGTGTGTATTAATTGGTACAACCTCTTTAGGAAATAGTGTAACATTGTTACCAGTCAGCTGAGGCTATGTTATACTGGAGTGAACCCCCTATTTCCAGTTCAGATTTATTTTTCAGGGGTGATACATGTCCACTGTGTGTTAACTACTTCTTCACTCTGAAACCCAAACTCATAGAATAATCTCCATCCAAGTGATAAAGAGAAAAGAGATTATGGCAAAGCACAGTCTAGGTTGACTCTTAAGCCTACTGTATGGTCAAGCCTTATTTATATCAATGGGGTTATGTAAGTATAATCTTCTTATAGGAAGGGGTACTAAAATATTAAGAATAATACAAACTAACTCAAGCATACCTTATCAAAGCTAAAAATGTACACAGTCAACCCACAAAGGGGATATATTATGAGCAAGAAATAAATTTTTGTTGGTCTAGCCACTGAGACGTGGGGTTCATGGGTTAATGCAATAGTTACAGTAGAAAGGTGGCTATTTACAGGGAAGAAGGCAAATTTGTTATTCCTAAAATTTCTGTTTAGTTTTAAAATTGTCTTGCTCTACTTATCTTCATTCCCTTAAGAAATGTAGTTTCACGTTCTCTTCTGTAGGAAAATAATTATGCATTACTTCTATGCTTCTGGAACAGGGTCATGCCTTCACAACTGCTCAGTGTTTGAGAAACAGCATCTGGTAAAGTATTGGCCCTACTTAGCACCTACCCATGGGACATCAAGTAACTGTAGAACCAGAGCTGTCCAGCAAAAGCTGGGCTTTTAACAACCTGCTAATAACAGGGAGATTTTTTTTGCTTTCCGTTCTGACAGATTTAGGTGCTATATTCAATAGTGATATAAATTTATATATAAAAGAAGATACATGACCAAAAAAAGGAATATTCACACATGGAAAGATTTAGAAATCTAACTCACAACCTTTCTAATAAGGTTACTTGGATATAAAATTGGACAATGATGTCTTTTCCCAGGAAACAGCTACACAGATAACCCAGGTACAAACAAACAAATTTTATAAAGAAACATCACAGAGTCTTCAGTTATCAAAATATTGAAAATATTAAGATGTATTTCAGGCATTGGAAAAGTATGACCAAAGTTAAGAGTTTTTCAAGGTTGTTAGTTTTGGTTGACATGAGGCTTGTAATCATTCACTGCTTGCTCCTTATTGAATAATATGTACTGAGCCTTACTGAGCCTCATGTGTCTATTATCCCAGTACCAGGCTGAAGTTAAAGGAGCAAAAGTTCCTAAATTTTGAGCCTTTCCAAGATAAAATTCTAAAGTAGAAAGGCAGCCTTATGGAATTCGATTCTGACATGTAAAAATGTTTAATACATTCTTTAGCCAATAGAATGCTGGCTTACTTAGCCTTTGAAAAGGAGAAAAATTAAAATTTCCATTTTGAGAGAGTAAGTTTTTATGTCATATTTGATGAGAAAATTGTATCACATAATGTAAGAAATGTTAGGGTTTTTTTTTTTAAGATTAAATCCAATACCGGTTATTGTTGTATCTCACACCACTGTGTAGCTGCTCATTCTTTTTTCTTCGCCATGCAGAAATTCCAGATGAATCAAGCATGACATACATTTTTGCATCTAGACCTCAGGGAGAGAACAAAGGTATCAAACCATTTTCTGTGTGGAAGTGTCGTGGTTTCTAGTCGACTATTTCACCCAGTGATGCAAATGTTCAAGGGTTCCAGAAACCCAGGCAAGCTGGTTCGGCAGGTTCTCAGTGCTATCTCCTCACTGTGTCTTCAGTTATGTCCAAGCCTTAATCATTTTATTAATTTGCCCCGCTTTGTTTAAGAGTGAATGCAAAGAGAACAATTTAAACAGTAGGCTTCTCTAACAGTACTCAATAATCTCTTCCAGGTTGACAGTATCTCGAGTACACTGAAGTTCTCTCAAGTGTATAGTCACCTGTTAATGCACTGATACATAAGGCACAGCCTTCTTCATATGATGTCTTTCTGTGTGCTTAGCTCAAAATCATTCTAAACATTTTCTAAAACACTTTGTGAATCCAGACCAGGCTTATAGTATTTTCAAGAAGCATATATGAATTAGATAAATACAGTTTTAAGCAAGGAAAGCTAACACAGATTTGTAGCTCACCATCACATAGGTGGACATAGGAAGACACAGACAACGAAAATATATGAAGACAACTAACACTTGATAATTGATAGTGAGAGAATAAAATTTAAGAATATGTATCAAACACAATTTAAACTTATCTCAAATTGTTTTGTTTTAAGCATTTTAGTCAAGAAAATCCTTGCTTGGGAATGCAAAACATCTGTTGGACATTTTGCCTAAAGCAGAGTGAATCTCCCTGTTCCGTAGACTGTAGATGATAGGGTTCATCAAAGGGGGCACCATGGTATAGAATGTGGCTGTCAGCAAATTTTTAAAGGATGCTTTATTTGAAATGGGACCTAAGACAGCAATCAATCCAGATATTCCAAACAAAAGAAAAATTACCCACTGCGGAATACAGGTGGATAAGGCTTTATTGAGGGCTTCTGCAGAACGTATCCTAAGCACGGTTGAAAATATATCACTGTATGACATAGACAAAAAAGCAAAACATACTAAGGCAATGCAAGCACTTACAGCAAGGATCATAGATTCAGAAAACTGGACATCTGAAGATGATATACTCATAACTTGAGGTATACCACAGAAATATTGATGAATCACATTGGACTTTGTAAAGGGAAGCCTGAACATGTTGCCTGTGTGGATAACGGAATAGACCAAGCCACTAGACCAAGAGCCACCTGCTGCCTGTGTGCACACACATGGGGTGATGGTCAACCCATACTGCAGAGGGTGGCAAATGGCAACATAGCGGTCATAGGCCATCACCACAAGGAGAGCAAGCTCTATAGATGCAAAGAAAATATAAAAGAAAATCTGAGCCGCACATTCTTTGCATGAGATTGACATACTGCCTGTCAGAGAATTCACAATCAATTTGGGAACAATTACTGAGATACAACAAAGGTCTATGAGGGATAAATTGCTCATAAAAAATACATTGGAGTTTTCTATGTATAATATCATATTGTCTGCGAATAGTGAAAGTTTGACCTCTTCTGCCCCTATCTGGATGCCCCTGATTCCTCTGTCTTGTCTAATTGCTGTGGCCAGGACTTCCCAAGAGATTACTGGAATTGATAAATGAATTCAGCAAAGTCTCAGGATACAAAATTAATACACACAAATCCATAGCCTTCATATATGCTAATAACAATCAAGCAGAGAAACAAATTAAAGATGCTATACCTTTCGCAATAGCAACAGAGAAAATTAAATATTTAGGAACATATCTAACTAAGGAGGTCAAAGACCTATATAGAGAGAATTATGAAACACTGAGAAAGGAAATTGTAGAGGATGTAAATAGATGGAAAGCCCTACCATGCTCTTGGATAGGTAGAGTCAACACAGTAAAAATGGCTTTGCTACCTAAATTGATTTACAGAATCAATGCAATCCCTATCGAAATATCAACATCATTTTTTGCTGATCTAGAAAAAATAATTCTACGCTTCGTGTGGAACCAGAGAAGACCCCGTCTGGCCAAAGCAATCTTAAGCAAAAAGAACAAATTGGGAGGCATCTGTCTACCAGACTTCAAACTATACTACAAGGCTATAGTAACCAAAACTGCATGGTATTGGCACAAGAACAGACACGTAGACCAATGGAACAGGACTGAGAACCCAAATATAAAACCAACCTCATACAGTCACCTGATCTTTGACAAATTCCAGAAAAATGTACACTGGGGAAAAGAATTCCTATTCAACAAATGGTGCTGGGAAAATTGGATGGTCATATGTAGAAGACTGAAACTGGACCCACACCTCTCACCTCTCACAAAAAAAAAAAACTCACAATGGATAACAGATCTAAACCTAAGACATGAAACCATAAGAATTCTCAAAGAAAATGTTGGAAAAACTCTTATGGACATTGGCCTAGGCAAAGAATTTATGAAGAAGACCCCCAAAGCAATCACAGCAGCAACAAAAATAAATACATGGGACCTGATCAAATTGAAAAGCTTCTGCACAGCCAAGGAAACTATCACTAGAGTGAACAGACAACCTACAGAATGGGAGAAAATATTTGCATGCTACACCTCTGATAAAGGGCTGATAACCAGAATCTATACAGAACTTAGGAAAATCAACAAGAAAAAATCAAACAACCCTATTAAAAAATGGGCAAAGGACATGAACAGAAACTTTTCCAAGAAGACAGAATAATGGCCAGCAAACATATAAAAAAGTGCTCAACCTCTCTAATCATCAGGGAAATGCAAATCAAAACCACAATGAGATATCACTTAACTCCAGTGAGATTGGCTCATATCAAAAAATCCCCAAATAACAAATGTTGGCGGGGATGTGGACAGATAGGAACACTCATACACTGCTGGTGGGACTGCAAATTAGTACAACCTCTATGGACAAGAACATGGAGATACCTCAAAGAACTAAAAGTAGAATTACCATTTGACCCAGCAATCCCACTACTGGGTATTTATCCAAAAGAAAAAAAGACATTTTATAATAAAGACATCTGCTCTCGAATGTTCATAGCAGCACAATTCACAATTGCAAAGTTGTGGAAACAACCCAGGTGCCCATCAATACACGAGTGGATTAATAAAATGTGGTATATGTATACCATGGAGTATTACTCAGCAATAAGGAACAACAGTGAATTAACACATCTGGTATTATCCTGGTTGGAGCTAGAACCCATTCTTCGAAGCGAAGTGTCACAGGATTGGAAAAACAAGCACCACTGGTACTCACCATCAAACTGGTACTAACTGATGAACACTTACATCACACAGGGCAATAACATTCATCTGAGGGCGGGCAGGTGGGAGGGGGGTGGAAGGGATGGGAAAAACTCTCACTGAATGGATGTGGGGAGCACAGTTTGGGAGATGACCACGATTGTGGCTCTGACACGGGCAGAACAGGGGCAATGTGTATGGCCAAAGTGTTGTACCCCCATGATATTCTGAAATTAAAAAAATAAATTAAAAAAAAATACATTGGAGAGTGAAGATGTGGGTCTGTCACAATGACAGTAACAGTTATAAGATTCCCACTCAAGGCTCCCACATATATCACTAAGAACAGCAGACCTTGCAATACTTGGAGCTCCCGGGAGCTTGAGACAACCATGAGGAGGAATTCTGTGAAGATGGTGAGGTTGTCCATGTCAGCTAATATGCTACAGTAACCTGGGGTGAAGGATAAAGTGATAGGATGATGCAAAAAACCACAAATGTAGACAGCCTATAAATAACACCTATAAATAAAGGAAGCTATTAGAATAAGTGATGGTTTCTAAACAGAAAATCAAGATGCAAGAAATGGACAAAATGCGAGTATTTTGAAATGAATGAATGGGGTATTCATATTTCTTTACGAGGCTCCTTTCCAGCTCAACTGAGATATCACGTTAGTTTTAAGAATCATTAGACCAGAGAACTAAGCACGTGAAGGATGTAAAGTGAGATGAAGACCTTATAGCCTTTCAGCCACTGAGCACATTCACATCATTTCTCTAGAATGTTTTTTCAAACTCTGCCAGGACACACCCAGGGATCATTTTCTCATTTCCTTCAATATTGAATGGTCTTCCTAGACACGCTTTAGGACAGGTTCTGTATCAACCCAGTGGGTCCAGCCATTAGTCTGCTCCAGGGGCCTAGAATGAGTTTTGTTATGTCCCCTTCTCTGACAAGCTGCTCTAAAAAGTGTCTACATAACAAGATCAATGAAGGAGCTTCCTCTGACAATGGTTTTAATTCAAATGAGACAAGATAGGTTATACCTCATCATGTTTTCATTTCTGTTGCTAAGACATGAATATGAGCCCTCCTTTCTTCCTTTGCAATGCCATCTATAAAAAGTGTGATTATATTCACAACAGAATTGTGTTTTCCTGCTGGCAGTGTGCAGCCATTTCCTTTGCTGTGCTCTACTTCACCTCTTCTCCTGTACACTATATTTAAGAAAAACATTCCACCTGACACTGCTCCTGTAAGAAAGATTTTTCTTCTTTCTTCCAGGAATGTATTCCAATATTTAATGAAGAGCTAAACATCTATCCAGACCTCTTCTCTATATGCTTTCCTAGATTTTGCTGAAATCTCATAATTAAAAATTAAACATTTTAACCTCAGCCTATTTTGGGGGGGGGCTTGTGTTATAGTATTTCAATTTTAAAGAAATATTGTCTTAATTTTGATTATCCTGTCAGTAAAATTAATTTGAGGGTTAGTTTTAATTTCAGTACTATTTAATTTTCTTCTGTAAAAGCCAGAATTGTGAGTTGTAATTTTAAAATATCAAAAATTGCATTTTTCTATTGTTATTTATATATAATTCATGTGTCATTATAAGAATATTTTACAATTTATGCCACCATTTTATTTGTATAATAACAATAGTGAATTGCTTGCATTGTTTATATTTATATGAATTTTCAATGATGCTTTTGCAAAACTACTTATGCTAATTGTTTTTCTGTAACAAGCTTTGTAGTTATTTGTGATTTCTTTGATTATTTTCATTTTACTAATGAAGACAAAACTTTTAAAGGGAGAATGCTATAAACTATCAAAATATAATATTCAGTAATTAATTGATACTTTCGACTCAAAGTGTTGGTTACTGAAGTATACCAGTCTTGCAGTTATATTTTATTTGCTTTCTCAAAACCACACATTAGCTACTGGTTATTAGAAGTCTCTTTCCCATGCTCCCTCTCTTCAGTTAGCATGTTTTTTTCTCCTCTGTTTACACAAATTCTCAAGTTTCCTTATACTAAATTTATGTTAGTCTTCTCCTTCAGAGTGTATCACGGTGGTTAAATGCAAAAGGCATACTCTTGAGCCTAAGAGAAACTTCAGTATATTTCCTTGTTCCTTATTATCTTAGTGATATTTAGAAATTATTTACCTGATAATTTTTAAGGGTGTCAACAACAGTATAAGCAATATTGCTAATTTTATGTTGATTGTTAAACAGATGAAATATAATAACATATTAAAATGATCAGGATACAGTATCTCTGGATAATAAAATGCAGGAAATATCACAAATTGTTCATAGTAATAACAATACAAGATATTTTGACATTTCATTCAATATTTCAAACAGTATGTTTGTTTACATTACCGTTTCCATGAAATGCATGTTAGACATCAGAGTTATCCTTTAAAATGCAGTTCAAGAATATTTCATTTATTGTGCCTGCAATATTTCAATTCCTAGGGAACTATTGTGTCATTATAGTTTCAATCCTTTCACCCACATTATGTGTCACAAACAGAGGATTCTATACCATTTTTAAAAACAAATCACCTAAAATAAACACTAAAATCAGTGTTTAGTCTATTCTATGAGCATATATTTATCATATGGGACAGGAATAATGAAGTATGCAAATAATACTTAGACATATTACAGCTATTTCAGTGAATTACTCATTAATAATTTTAAAGAAATACATAAATTAAGACACACAAAAATGCTTGACATGAAATAACGAGTTTACCTAATGTAGCAAGAATATTACTGTTGCATAATTTAAAATGACATGACAAAATCTGTGATCCTGCTTCTTTCTTTAGTGACCGAAATTCAAGGAGTTGCTTCTCAGGGAGACTCATGCTCACCCTAAATCACATGAACAATCCTGTTTCCGGATTCTTTAAAAGCAATGCCATTCTTTAGACAGCACATGCGCAGGTCATACTTTCAGCTGGCCTTTGGGAACTGGAGATTTCAACATCCAGAGGCCAGCTTTCCTCCAACGCCTGGTTGGTAAAGACTCTCTGGCAATACTCTAGAGATTAAATTGTAATAATGTGTCATAGCAATAAAGTTAACAAAGAATTTTTTATGACACTTAACAAAAGAGAAGTACTCTAAAATATTTTCTAGGTCAGGAGAGATTCAATACATTTTCAAATTAATGTCTGATTATAAAAGTAATTTATTTACATTGTATTAATATTAAATCTACTAAATTGTGTATCTCCTGATAAAACTGTATTTCCTTAAAGGTTTGGACTCAAATTATGGCATAAAAGTTAAAGACATAAAATTTAAAATTAACTAAAAAAAGTTTTAAATATCCCAAATCAATCATGAGCTATTAATGAAAAATGGGTAACATTTTAGAAGGCATTTTTAATAGAAAGAAAATATAAGACACAGAAGTCATGATACTGGCTGGGATTCATTTTTTAATTTCCATAGATTTAGGGGTACAAATGGTTTTGGGTTACATGGATGAATTGTATAATGGTTATGTCTGGGTTTTTAGTGTATCTGTCACCTGGATAGTGTACATTGTACTGATAGGTAGTTTTTCCTCCTTCAGCCACCTCCACCCCACTTCTGAGTAGCCAATGTCCATTGTACCACTTTGTATGCCCCTGTGTACCTATAGCTTAGCCCCCACTGACAGGTGAGAACATGTTATGCTTGGTTTTCCATTCCTGCGTTACCTCACTTAGGATAATGGCCTTCAGTTCCATCCAAGTTGCTGCCAAAGACATTATTTTATTCTTTTTTATGGCTGAGTAGTATTCTATGGTGCATATCTTAATACATCACATTTTCTTTATCAGAGTGAGTTTCTTACTCATCAAAAGTACTTGCAACAGATCCTTGCTCATGAGCTGTGGCTAGTAATGTTAGTACTCCTTAGATGTTAGTTAGGTACTACACCCTCAGAAGCAATTCTTAGGAAAGCAGCCACATTGTCGTTATTCTGAAAGTTCTGCCAATCTTGGGAGAAGAATGAGGGAGAGGCTAAGAAGCCCTAAGAATGCTGTGGAAAGTCTAGAAAATGAAGACTCAAAAATCAAAGTATCTATATCCCAACCAAAGAATGTGAACATAGCTAGGAACCTCCACAGGAAATCTTGTAAAGTTTGTTGACAGAGGTAAGAAGTCTGAAATGACAATAGAATCATTAAGTCCCCCTTGGCTAACTATCGGACATTTTGGGCTTCACCAGAATGGGGATCACTTAACAGCGGTCTCACAGAGCTCAAACATATCTATATCTATCCTCCATCATTGCTTCATGTGCTCAGTCTATGCATGTGTATATCTGGGCACAAAGTAACACTTTGAAGAATTGCTCACATGGATAGAGTTCGCCAACTCTCCCTGATTTACAAGGAAAATTCACACTGTACCTGAGTACATAAACAACTGGAAAGATTTGCCAACTTGAAATGAGTAAGAGGGAAAGTGATGTCATGGGAACTAATGAACTGTAGTATTTTTGTGTTAATAAAAGCATAGCACTTAAAAGAGAAAAACTGTGGTAAAAATATATACCAAATTATACTCTGAGGTTCTTTTGAATACTGAAGAACATAATTTCAAATATAATTTATGTAATTCTGAAGTCCTCAATTTTTTAGGGGGTTGGGTATTCTGGTACCTTTATACCCTTCAAAATGTTTAAAGACACACAAGACTATATGTCTACGTGGCTTACATTTATGATGCTTTTACCATATTAGAAAATAAACTGATGTGTATGTAAAATATTAACTTAATTTGTTAAAATCACATGATTTGTTTTATGAAATAATACATTATTATGAAAAAATACATTATTTCACAAAACAAAAATTAAATCAGTGAGGAGACGTTTTACGTTTTTGCAAATATCTTTAATGTCATGCGTAGTAGAAAAAAAGTGGATTCCTATACCTACTTCTTCACTAACTTTGTCGAAATATGTTATTTTGGTTGAAGTATATGAAGAAAGTGTGCCTCATAGAGTCGTTGGGGCTCAGAAAACAATACCCATAAAATAAAGGCCTCAGAAGCAGCTTCAGAGCATAAGTTTTTATCTGACCTCCCGCCTGCCCATTCTTCCCAAAGGCTAGCTATAGAAACTGGAATCCCTCTTTCCCAAGGTGGGTCATAGAAACCAAAACCCCCTTCCCCCAAAGCCAGCCATAAAACCTAAAAATATCATTCTAACTTTCCCTCCACCCTTCTGTATAAACACTGACCATAAGGAAATTATCTGACCTACCTTGTTTGACTGTAGGTCATAAGATCCCCATTCCAGAGAGGGTTCTATCCCTCATCCAGAAGGAAGGAATGCTACATAGAGAGGCCAAGAAGAATCTAAACAGACAGGCCTTACTGGGTTTCCCCACTCAGTCTATTAGCATTAGATCATACCCTTTTTGTCCAATCATGTTTCTACCTAGCTGTCTATACTTTGTTAAACCTAAGCATAAAAAGGGCCTCTTTCCCCTGTATCTTTGGGCCTTCATTCTGAAGGCTCAATGTATACACATTAAATAAGTTTGAATGCCTTTTCTCAATTAATACTTGATTTTTAGCAAACCTTAGAGGGCCAAGGGAATGTACCACCCCACCCACCCTCCCCTACATAGTATATGGTTGGAAAAGAGAAGAATTATTTTAATATTACTTTAATTGTTATTCTTCTTTGATACTACAGTAAAACTCTACAAGTTGTGGTTTTTTAAAGAATAGTTGCAATTTGGCATCTGAAACTATATTAATGAATTTTCATATTCTGATCTAAATCTCTGTAGCATTCTGACTGTACCTTTTACACAAACATGATTGTAACATCATATATTGATCATCTGGAAAATACTGGCTCACAGAGCAATGCAGATCTTCCTAATATAACACATTTCATTATACAATGCCCAAATAAATCATATTTATTAATATTACCACTAATCTCATCAGAAAGTATTCAAGTATTGGGAAAATATCAAGCTCATGTGGGGAACACAAGTTTCTAAAATTCTAATTTTGACTTGAAACTCAAATGTTGTCATGAATAACTCATTTTGTATGTTGTTTTCACTTCATTCATTTTTGAAAAAATGTCTGCCAAGCCCCAGAGTCTGATTACCTCTAGTCTGTCTGTTAGGAATAATCCCTCTTTATTTCTGATAGACATGTCTTACTATTTTTTTTCCTCCTCCTCTTCTCCCGATATGTCTTACTTTTAATCCATTTTATTCTTGATGAATCTAGTAGGAGTTAGTTTTCTTGATCTTTTAAAAGTAAACTTTTGGTTTTTGTCACATTTTCCTTTTATTTGTCTATTTCTTACATCACTGATTTCTACTCTTTATTATTTTCTTTCTTCTATTTACTGGAGGTTGATTTTGTTCTTCTTTTTCTGGATTCTTGATATGGAAATGCAGACCATATAGTGCATGATGCAATATTTATAGTGTTTTAGAACAAGAAAAATAAACTATGGTAAAACAAAAAATAAACAATCTAGAAATCACCTTAGGGTAAGCGAGGAGGTGAGGATTAACTGGAAAGGACCAAGGGAACTCTCTGGGATGATGGTATTATGCAATATCTTGCCAGTGGTTTGGGTTGCACTTGTGTTCATACTGGCTCATTTTATTGAATGGCATGAATTTAAGTTAATGTATCTAATTGTTGTAAATTTTTCAGCCCCCAAAAGAAGGAAATCTTGCTATTTGCAACAACATAGATTAACCTAGATGACATTATGCTAAGTGAAAGAAGCCTGACATGGAAAGCAACTTATGGCATGATCTTACTTATATCTGAAATGTAAAACAACCACAAAAACATAGAAATAGAGAGTAGAATGGTGGTTACCAGGAGTAAGGGGACAGGAGAAATGGGGAGGTGTTAATGACATGGTACAAAGTTGTAGTTATGTAGAGTGATTAAGTCTAGAGAGCTAATGTACATCATGAGGACTATACTTAATAATTTGTATAGACTACAGTGTACAAACTATTTGCATTTTGTACAAGGAAATTTGCTAAGAGAGTAGATTTTGTTTTTTCTTTCCACAAAAAAGGTAACCATGTGAGATGATGGGTATGTTAATTTACTTGATTTTATTGATCATTTCACTATGTATATGTACACCAAAACATTATGTTGTACACCTTAAATTTATACAACAAAAAAGAAACAAATAAAAACAATAAATAAAATTTTAAATACATTGGTTTAACATGATAAAATTTAATCTCTTGCTTATGTCAAGACATAGTCACCCTTAATGTACAAAGTGCTACCTCTAATAATGTATTCTAGGTATGAGTGTGTGTGTGCATGTGTGCATTTGTATTCCATCTAGTTGTGTGTCTGTGCATGTGTGTTATAGTTTATATATGGATTAATTTAATTTTATTTATTCCATCTGATTGAAAATACTATGCTAATAAAGAAAAGTTTAATGGACAAAACAGCTGATAAATGCTCAAGATGTGGATCTCAAAAAGCAAACATGATTGAGCCACTTGCTTGTGAGAAGACATATATTGAAATGAAAAGTGAGGATTCTAAACAAGAATATTAAAATGAATGAATAAATCCTTTAGAGGACAATTACTCACCCCAGAATGTAGTTATTAAGCATTGATTTTCAATCCAAAGAGTACAAGAAATTTCCTACATAAAGTGAAAATTCAAAGAACAGTGATATTGGCTTCTAGTTTTATTTTCTTTCTGGCTTTGGTATCAGGGTAATGTTGGCCTCATAAATTGAGTTTTGTAAGTATTCCATCATCTCCAATTTTTGGAAGAGTTTGAGAAGGATTGGTGTCAATTCTTCGTTCAATGTTTGTTGGAATTCACCAGTGAAGGCATCTGGTCCTGGGCTTTTTTTGATGGGAAGTTTTTGATTACTGATTCAAGGTCCCTATTTGACATTTCTCTGTTCAAATTTTCTATTTAATCATGATTCAGTCTTACTAGGTTGCATGTTTATAGAAATTTATACATTTCTTCTAGTTTATCTAATTTTTTTGGTGTATAATTATGCATAATAGTCTCCCATGATTTTTTTTTTTTACATTTCTGGGGCATCAGTTGAAATGTCTCCTCTGTCATTATTATTTTATTTATGTGAGTTTTCACTCTTTACTTCTTAGTTAGTCTAGCTAAGTTTTGTTATGCTTTGTCTTTGTCCTTGACCCATTAGTGCTCAAGAGAGTTGTTTTAATTTTATTATTTGTGAATTTTCCATTTTCCTTCTGTTACTGATTTCTAGTTTTATTGGCACCAATAACATAAAATGTGCATGGGGAGAGAGTAAAAGGGTTGAGGTTTTTTTATGTGATCAAAGTTAAATGTTATCAACTTAAAATAGTCTGTTATAAGATGTTTTACATAAGCCTGAAGGTAACAAAGAAAAAACCTGCAGTAGGTACACAAAAGATAAACAGAAAGGAATCAAGCAAACACTACAAAAATCATAAAACACAAAAGAAGACAGAAAGAGAGGGAGAAAGGAACAAAGGAACTACAAAAATCAGAAAAAAATGAGCAAAATGGAAATATTAAGTGCTTACTAAGCCATACTTAATTTAATGTAAATGGATTAAATTTTCCAATCAAAAGACAAAATGACTCAAAAAAAGTGACTTTTTTGGAAAAAAGACAAAAAAGATCCAACTATATCCTGCCTACAAGAGACTCACTGTAGCTTAAGGAACACATAGGCTGAAAATGAAAGAATATAGAAAAGTCATTCAATGCAAATGGTAACAAAAAGACTGCAGGGGTGGCTATAATTATATCAGACAAAATAGACATTAAGCCAAAAAACTGTCACAAGAGTCAAAGAAGGTCATTATATAATGATAAAAGAGGTCAATTAATCAAGAGGATATAACAATTATCAATATACATATACATGTATGTACCCAACATTGGAATACTAAATATATAAACCATATTTTAACAAAACTAAAGGGAGAAATAGACAACACGACCATAATAGTAGAGGACTACAATACCCCACTTTCAACAATGGATAAATCATCTGGACAGAAAATAAATTTTAAAAAACAGTGGATTGAACAGCAGTGTAGATCAAATGGACCTAAGAGACATAGAGAAAACATCCCATACAACAGCAACAGAATACAAATACTCCTCAAACACTTACAGAATATTCTCCAGAATAGCTCATCCTGTTAGGCCACAAAACAAGTTTTAACAAATTTCATAAGATTTCATATTGAAGTATCATATCAAGTAACATTTCCAATCATAGTGTTGTAAAATTAGAACTAAATATCAGGAGAAAAATTGGAAAATTCACAAATATGTGGAAATTAAACAACACAATCCTGAAAAAGCCAATGGGCCAAAGAAGAAATTGAAAAGAAAATAAAAAACTATCTTGAGACAAATGGAAACAGAAACACAGCGTAGCAAAACTTACGGGATGCAGCAAGGGCAGTAAGACAAGGGAAGTTTAAAGTAATAAATGCCTACATTAAAAAAGAAGAAATATCTCAAAAAACAAAACAAAAACAACAAACAAGCAACCTAACTTTACACCTCAAGAAACTAGAAAAAGAAGGAGAACCCAGCCCAAATTAGCAGAAGGTGGGGAGGGAATAATAAAGGTTAGAGGAGAAACAAATAGAGACTACAAAATTAAAAAGGTCAATAAAACTAATGATTGGTTTTTGAAAAGGTAAACAAAACTGACAACCTTTTAGGTAAACTAAGACAAAAGGAGTGAAGACTCAAATAAATAAATTTAAGTGAAAGGGAAGACATTACAACTGATACCAAAGAAATGCAATGGGTCATAAGAAACTAATACGACAATTACACATGAACAAATCAGTTAACCTAGAAGAAAGGATAAATTCCTAGAAACATAGAACTACCAAGCCTGAATCTGAGAAATAGAAATATGAACAGACTAAAATATGTAAGGAGAATGAATTATTAAACAAAAATATTCCAACAAAGAAAGCCTAGGCCAGATGGTTTCACCATCTGGTGATTCTACCAAACATGTAAAGAAGATTTATCACCTACCATTCTCAAACTCTCTAAAAATTTGAAGAGGAAGAACAATTCCACACTCATTTTTCAAAGGCCAACAAACAGAGCAAAGTACCGGCAATATTCTGATGAAAATAGATGCAAAAATCTTGAGCAAAATATGAGCAAACCAAATTCAACAGCAAATCATTCCACTATGATCAAGTTGGATTGCACACTTGACGTCAGTGTGGTAGGACATACGCAAATCAATAAATGTGATACACTGCATTAAGGGAATAAAGGATAAAAATCACATCATCTTAATAGATGCAGAAAAAAAATTTTGGCAAAATCCACATCTTTTCCTGATTAAAAACTCTTAACAAATTTGGTGTAGAAGGAATATACCTCAACATAACCATGCCACACATGACAAGCACACAGCATACTCAATGGTGAGGAGCTGAAAACTTTTCCTCCAAGATTGGAAAAAAAGACAAGGATGCCCACTCTCACCCCTTTTATTCAACATAGTACTGGAAATCCTACCAGGGCAATTAGGCAAGAAAAATAAATAAAAGGACATTGGAATTGGAAAGGAAGACATAAAATAATCTCTGAGATGATATGAACTTATATTTAAAACAAACATGGAGTACTACTGCCAAAAAAAAAAAATGGGGAACTAATACCTTTTGTAACAACCTGGATGGAACTGGAGACCATTCTTCGAAGTGAAGTATCACAAGAATGGAAAAACAAACACCACATGTACTCACTATTAAACTGCAACTAATCAATCAACACTTACATGCACATATGGATGTAAAACTCAATGGAAATCAAGCAGGTGGGGGGGTAGAGGGGATGGGTAAATTCACACCCTACCAGGTACAATGCACACAATTTGGGTGATGGGCACACTTACAACATTGACTCAAACTATACAAAAGCAATACACATAATCAAAACGTTTGTACCCCTGTAATATTCTGAAAAAAAAAAACAAAATAAAACAAACAAAAAACTATTTTTATCAAAGATATTGGCCTGTAGTTGTCTTGCCTTGTGGTGTGGTTGTCTGGCTTTGGTATCAGGATGATAGTGGCCTTGTGAAAGGAGTTTGGAAGCATTCCCTCTACTTCCATTTCTTGAAAGAGTTTAAGTAGAGGATTGGGGGGGGAGGTGCAGGGAGGAGGAAAAGTGGCTGCGGATGTCGCTGCTCCTGGCTGGCTGCAGAGTGCCCAACCTGGGCCTGTGTGGGGCCCACAGCTAACTGTGCGGCCCCTTGAGTCAGCATGGAATTCACGATGGACTTACTGTTCACCCTGTCATCAAAATGCAAAACAGGCCTGTGGATCATTCAGTCTCAGCAAACAAATAGGACTGGAAGTGTTGTTATCATGTCATCAACTCCTAACAGTAACTCCACATCTGGTTCTGCTACTAGCAACCCTCTTGCTTTAGGTGGCCTGGAAGGATTTGCAGGTCTGAGTAGCTTGGGTTTGAATACTACCAACTTCTCTGAACTATAGAGCCAGATGCGGCAACAACATTTTTTTTTTTTTCAGAATATTATGGGGGTACAACACTTTGGCTATATATATTGCCCATGCACTGCCCGTGTCAGAGCTACAATCGTGGGCATCCCCCAAACTGTGCTCCCCGCATCCATTCAGTGAGAGTTTTTCCCATCCCTTCCACCCCCCTCCCGCCCGCCCGCCCTCAGATGAATATTATTGCCCTGTGTGATGTAGGTGTTGATCAATTAGTACCAATTTGATGGTACCAGTGGTGCTTGTTTTTCCATTCCTGGAAAAACACTTTGCTTCGAAGAATGGGTTCTAGCTCCAACCAGGATAATACCAGATGTGTTAATTCACTATTGTTCCTTATTGCTGAGTAATACTCCATGGTATACATACACCACATTTTATTAATCCACTCGCGTATTGATGGGCACCTGGGTTGTTTCCACAACTTTGCAATTGTGAATTGTGCTGCTATAAACATTCGTGAGTAGATGTCTTTATTATAAAATGTCTTTTTTTCCTTTGGGTAAATACCCGGTAGTGGGATTGCTGGGTCAAATGGTAATTCTACTTTTAATTCTTTGAGGTATCTCCATGTTACTTTCCATAGAGGTTGTACTAATTTGCAGTCCCACCAGCAGTGTATGAGTGTTCCTATCTGTCCACATCCCCGCCAACATTTGTTGTTTGGGGATTTTTTGATATGAGCCAATCTCACTGGAGTTAAGTGATATCTCATTGTGGTTTTGATTTGCATTTCCCTGATGATTAGAGACGTTGAGCACTATTTTATATGTTTGCTGGCCATTTTTCTGTCTTCTTTGGAAAAGTTTCTGTTCATGTCCTTTGTCCATTTTTTAATAGGGTTGTTTGATTTTTTCTTGTTGATTTTCCTAAGTTCTGTGTAAATTCTGGTTATCAGCCCTTTATCAGAGATGTAGCATGCAAATATTTTCTCCCATTCTGTAGGTTGTCTGTTCACTCTAGTGATAGTATCCTTGGCTGTGCAGAAGTTTTTTAATTTGCTCAGGTCCTATGTATTTATTTTTGTTGCTGCTGTGATTGCTTTGGGGGTCTTCTTCATAAATTCTTTGCCTAGGCAGATGTCCATAAGAGTTTTTCATTTTCTTTGAGAATTCTTATGGTTTCATGTCTTAGGTTTAGATCTGTTATCCATTGTGAGTTTTTTTTTTTGTGAGAGGTGAGAGGTGTGGGTCCAGTTTCAGTCTTCTACATATGGCCATCCAATTTTCCCAGCACCATTTGTTGAATAAGGAATCTTTTCCCCAGTGTACGTTTTTTTGGAATTTGTCAAACATCAGGTGACCGTATGAGGTTAAATAGACCAATATCAAGCACGAAAATCGAAGCAGTAATAAAAAATCTTCCCACAAAAAAAAAGTCCTGGACCAGATGGGTTCACATCTGAATTCTACCAAGCCTACAAAGAAGAACTGGTGCCTATACTGCAGAAATTATTTGAAAATATCCAGAAGGATGGAGTCCTCCCAAACTCATTCTACCTAGCCAATATCACCTTGATACCAAAGCCAGGAAAGGACACAACAAAAAAAGAAAACTACAGACCAATATCCCTTATGAATATAGATGCAAAAATCCTCAGTAAAATCCTTGCAAACCAAATTCACATGTACATCAAAAAAATAATTCATCACGATCAGGTGGGCTTCATTCCCGAGATGCAGGGATAGTTCAACATATGCAAATCTATAAATGTAATTCACCATATAAATAAAAGCAAGAACAAAGATTATATGATCCTTTCAATAGATGCAGAAAAGGCTTTTGACAAAATCCAGCACCCTTTTATGATAAGAACTCTTAACAATATAGGCATAGATGGCTCATACCTTGAAACTATTAAAGCCATATATGATAAACCCACAGCCAATATCATACTGAATGGGGAAAAATTGAAAGCATTCCCCCTCAAAACTGGCACCAGACAAGGGTGCCCACTATCTCCACTTCTTTTCAACATAGTGCTGGAAGTCCTGGCCACAATAATTAGACAAGACAGAGGAATCAGGGGCGTCCAGATAGGGGCAGAAGAGGTCAAACTTTCACTATTTGCAGACGATATGATATTATACATAGAAAACCCCAAAGATTCAACCAAGAGATTACTGGAATTGATAAATGAATTCAGCAAAGTCTCAGGATACAAAATTAATACACACAAATCCATAGCCTTCATATATGCTAATAACAATCAAGCCAAGAAACAAATTAAAGATGCAATACCTTTCACAATAGCACCAAGGAAAATTAAATATTTAGGAACATATCTAACTAAGGAGGTCAAAGACCTATATAGAGAGAATTATGAAACACTGAGAAAAGAAATTGCAGAGGATGTAAATAGATGGAAAACCCTACCATGCTCCTGGATAGGCAGAGTCAACACAGTAAAAATGGCTTTGCTACCTAAATTGATTTACAGAATCAATGCAGTCCCTATCAAAATACCAACATCATTTTTTGCCAATCTAGAAAAAATAATTCTACGCTTCGTGTGGAACCAGAGAAGACCCCGTCTAGCCAAAGCAATCTTAAGCAAAAAGAACAAATTGGGAGGCATCTATCTACCAGACTTCAAACTATACTACAAGGCTATAGTAACCAAACCGCATGGTATTGGCACAAGAACAGAGACGTAGACCAATGGCAACAACTTTTGTTCATCCCTGAAATGACGGCCCACGTCATGGAAAATCCCTTCCTTGCATGCTCTCAAATCCTGACCTGATAAGACAATTAATTATGGCCAATCCAAAAATGCAGCAGTTTATACAGAGAAATCCAGAAATTAGTCATATGCTAAATAACCCAGATACAATGACACAAACATTGGATCTTGCCAGGAATCAAGCAATGATGCAGGAAATGACAAGAAATCAGGACTGACCCTTGAGAAACATAGAAAGCATCCCTGGGGAATGTAATGCTTTAAGGCACATGCACACTCATATTCAGGAACTGATGCTGAGTGCTCCACAAGAGCAGTTTGGTGGTAATGCATTTGCTCCCTTAATGAGCAATACATCCTCAGGTGAAGGTAGTCCATCTTCCCATAGAGATGGATTACCCAATCCATGGGCTCTTCAGTCTTCCCAGAGTTCATCAGCTTCCAGCAACACTGCCAGCACTTTGGGTGGCATTGCTGGGCAGAGTACTACTGTGCCAAATTTGTTGCCTGGAGTACAAGTTAGTTATGTTCAACATGCCAGGAATGCAGAGCTTGTTGCAACATATAACTGGAAACCCACAATTTATGCAAAACATGTTGTCTGCCCCCTACACGAGAAGCATGATGCAGTCACTAAGCCCGAACACTGACCTTGCTGCACAGATGCAGACTCCTGATAGACGATCAACAATGTTAAACCCTAGAGCAACACGGGCCTTGTTAATTCAACAGGATTTACAGACATTAGCAATAGAAGCTCTGCCCCCATGCCAGGGTTTACTCCTGGCCTGGTGGCATTAGGAAGCACTGGAGGCTCTTCAGGAACCAATGGGTGTACCTCTGCACTTAGTGAAAACACAAGCCTCAAAGCAGGAACCACTGAACATGGACACCAGCGGTTTATTTAACAAATGATGCAGGCTCTTGCTGGAGTTAATCCTCAGCTACAGAATCCAGAAGTCACATTTCAGCAACAACTGTAACAAGTCAGTGCAATGTGATTTTTGAACAGTGAAGCAAACTTTAAAGTGCTAGTAGCAACAAAAGGTGATATCAGTGCAGCTATCGAAAAGTTACTGGGCTCTCAGCCATCATAGCAGCATTTCTGTGTCTTGAAAAAATGTAACTTATTTCTGGTAATGGCTCTTAAAACTTTAAAATAGCTGTTTTATTTCATTTTGACTCTTGGAATTATGTGCTGTTATAAACAAACCCAATATGACACATTTAAGGTGGAGTACGGTAAGATGTGTGGGTTTTTCTGTGATTTTCTTTTCTGGAACTGTGGGAATCAATGCTTTTTCGTTTAAGGCTACTGCATGCATCAAACACTCATTTCTGCATTTATTGTAATTTTTAAAATCCATCACCTTTTATCGTTGGGTAAAGATTTTGTCCAATTTATTACTTTTTAAATATTAGCCTATGGTAGTAATTTATGTAGAATAAAAACATTAAAAAGAGGCAAATCATTTGTGCTCTACAATTTGTGGTACAATATTGCTTATTTTGACTTTGGCATGCATTGTTGCAAACAAAATGCTGTAAGATTTCTATTACTGATATTTTTTGCTTTATTTGTGTACAATATGGAATATGCACATTTGGGACTACATTTCTAGAAACATAATGCAATAGTTTATCTAAGAAAAACGCCTATAACCAAAAAAGTAAAGATAAGGAAGTACCCTTAAAGCTGAATATTTCCTAATTGTATAGAATCTTACACCATCATTGACTAACATCTCCCAGCAAAAGTGCCGATTTAGTCAGGTTTGTTAAAAATATAGTAGAAAAGCTGACTCTGGTTACCTCTTCGAGGATTTAATTGTACAGACAACATAATGTAATATTGTCCCAACATTCACAGATTGACTGTAAATTACCTTAATCTTTGTGCAGACCAAAAGAGCACTGTAGCATACCCAAAAGTGCATTTGCCTTGAATTTTTCAGCTTCTCCCATAGGTAGTTTAATAGGCATTACAATTTGTAATTGAAATGTTGCTTTCATTGAAATGTCTTGATCTTTCAATTATTTTTAACTGCCAGACAAAACATAACTATCTTTTAGGTTTACCCATTGTATCATGTTCATGCAATACATGAATTTAAAATGATCTGTGAGCCACTTGTTTCTGAAGTGTGAACTAAAATAAAATCTTAAGCACCCCTATCTGATTGAATGGACTCCCTCTTAGCCCAGGGGACCCCAGAAATACCCTAAAGCTGAGTTGCTGACCAAAGACATGCCTCGTCATGTCCCCTTCCCTTCTAAGAGATCCCTTTGTGACTCATTAACAGGCCTAAGGCTATACCAGACAAAGCTTGAACCACATTTGCAGGTCCTCAATTTACCCAACAGATCTTGTGGGTCTATGTCCAGTGGCTTGTCTCTGATTAACAGACTTCTTTATCTTAACTTAAAACAGTCCAAGCCTTTAAACCTTTAGAAAAAGCTTCATTTCTTAACCAATTACAAATCAAATAATCTTTAAACCCACCTATAACCTGTAAGCCCCCCCCTAGATGTCCCACCTTTTTGGGTGAAACCAATGTATGCCTTCCACATGTTGATTTATGACTTTATGTGTAATTCCTGCTCCCTGAAATGTATAAAACCAAACTGTAACCCAACCATGGCAGTCCACTTGTTCGAGGCTTCTTGGTTATGGCTCCAGGCCATGGTCCTCATGCTTGGCTCAGGAATAAACCTCTTTAAATTATTTTACAGAGTTCGGGTTCTTTTCTGTTGACAGAAGTGTTTTGGTTGTTCTATTAAGAAATAGTTAAATATTTATTATGCTTTTCAGAGCCTTAGAGAAGCGGGGAGGAAGCTCTCAATGGGATCTATTCTGGATTAGGCCATCCTAAATGATACTGGCAACCAAGATTCTGTTAGGGTCTCT
Organism: Daubentonia madagascariensis; assembly: GCA_023783475.1. Classification (NCBI taxonomy): domain Eukaryota; kingdom Metazoa; phylum Chordata; class Mammalia; order Primates; family Daubentoniidae; genus Daubentonia; species Daubentonia madagascariensis. The sequence continues at coordinate 574,439 of JAKFHU010001467.1, read as the reverse complement.
GTGGATACCGTCTAGTAAAGAAGTATCATTTGGGGATGAAAAACATCTGATTTAACAATGTCCAGTACATTTGGCTGTTCTACAGATTTTCTCTTCCCTCCCCAAAGAAATTCTGTTTACCTAACTCTCAAACTATTGGGGTGGTATATTTTCATTAGGACCAATTAAAACATAATTCAGGGTCAGCAATATATTTGGCCAATTGTGGTTCAGTATTTTCTTAGGTCGTTATACTCTCTCATGTACAGGAAATTAAAATGTTAAAGAAATCTAAACTGAGTTCAAACTAATAAAATCAAGGGAAATACAAGTTGAATTCCATTACTTCTATAAGTTGCTTGCTATTAAAGAAGGTCAAGAGGCCAGGTCGCCCACCAGTCCATGCACTGTTCTGACTCTTTCCCTAAGAGGAAACATGTGCAAAGATTAGGGGGGAGGCCTGACTAGAGGAGGTTATTAAGCATGGTATTCATGCATCTTTGCTCTTTCTGCCTTATGTCTCAGTCTGGTTTTAAAAAATTTGTACTGGTGAATGATGCTGTACAGTATGGGATAGTCTCATAACCAATATGATGATATATTAATCACAAAATAACAATATATATTTAGCTTTAGAAAAAAGATTGGTATTAACTCTTACTGGTAGAATTAAGCTGTTAAGTTATCTCATCCTGTTTTTTTTCTTTATAAAAAAGCTTTATTGAGGTATAATTGATATACAATAAACCATTTTTTTTAATGTATATATACAACTTGGTTTTTAGACATATGCATTTTTGTTGGGAGGTTTTTGTTTTCCACTTCAGTTTCTTTTTTTGTTATTAGATGCTTCAAGCTTCTATTCCTTCTCAATTCAGTCTTAATAGGTTATGTGTTTCTAATGATTTATTCATTTCCTCTAAGCTACCCAATTTGTTGGCATATAATTGTTCATAATAGTCCTTTATGATACTTTTTATTTCTCAGTCATTCATTGTATTGTCTTTACTTTCATTTCTGATTTTGGGTTTTTGAGTCTTTCCTCTTATTTTTTTAGTAGTCTAGCTAAGGGTTTGTTGATTTTGTCTAATTTTTCAAAAACTCGACTGTTATATTTGTCGATTTTTTTTCTATAATTTTGCCATTCTCTATGTGATTTAGATATATATAGATAGATAGATATCTAGTCTCTCTATATAGTCTAGATATATATTTAAATGCTTATAATGTATAAGCTATATATACACATATACGTAAGCCTTTATTTCTGTATACCTATACAGTTTATCTATGAATATACAATCTTCAATTTTATTAATTACAGAGAAATACTTATATCTATGGATAAGTTCATCCATATCCATAACTTATACAACTTAACTTCTGTGTCAGAGACGCACTCTATCAGAGAGTTATCAGCACAAAGAAAGAAGATAATTGACACACACACATTGGAGGCCGTGATTACTATCTTGTAGTCATGAAAAAAATAGATATGAACAATATATAATAATGTCTAACATAGTAATAGATTTTACCAGTAAAGCTTTAACAATTAATACTAATATAAATCATACAGAGAGACAAAGAATAGGAACATGGTGATGAAATGGCTGAACTCAACTATTGACATTCCTGCACTTGGGAGAGGAATGACATGTGACAGGGTGAGGAAAAGGAAACCCTAAGGTACGAAGCAGTAGTCGCTAGTCATGAAGGTAGATGGGAAAAGAAACAGAGTTTGACACCAAATGACTCCATCAGAGAGAACGTAGATTTTACTCTCAATACCCTTAAAAATTCCTTATGCAATTATCATTTGCATACTGCAATAAACATTTGCATATAATTGCTTGTATAAGTTTTATTTGTATTATGCAATATGTATTTGTATATATATTATTGTTTGCATACTTAGATATATATAAATTTCTTTTATGTAATCAAAAAGTAATTATAAAACCATAAAAAACAATTACATGTTAAAAAAGTTAGTGTATATTTTTAGAATTAGACATAACTGAGATTTCATTCCAGCTTTGTACCCAGTGTGCATATAGGAAAATGATTTTTCTTTCTAGACCTTTCTGTAATTAAAACACAACAGAAATAGCGCAACATCAAGAAATCCACTGTAAAATACATCATAGTTAACCATTCAAAAAGGGTGAGTGTAAGAAATAATAACTTACTTTATTCAAGCTAAGCTTTTGTTCAAATGATTAACTGTGGCTAATTTATTTCTGTATCTAGCTCCTTTATATATCAAAATGACCAAATGACTAAATATTTGACATTTTTCTCAATTTTGTGGTAATATTTTATGAACAATTTTAAAACATTTGATTATTAAAATATTAATTTCAAATCAAGCAAACAACAAAAACTTTTCAGAGGGACTGGAACAATCTATTAAACATTTTACCCAGAGCACTCTTAATCTCCCTGTTTCTCAGACTAAAGATCATGGGGTTAATCAAAGGGGGCACCATGGTGTAAAACATGGCTGTGAGGAGGCCTTGAATGCTGGATGCATATGAAACAGGGCTCAAACAAGCAAACAATGAAGAAAGTACAAATAGAATAAAAGTAGCTATCTGGGGGGAACAGGTTGACAGGGCTTTGCTCCTGGCTTCTAAAGAACACATCTGGAGCACAGTTGAAAAGATATGAACATATGAGGTGAATAAGATGACAGAACAGAATAAAACAATGCAAGCACTCACTGCAAGGGCCACAAACTCAGAAAACTGAACAGCCTGGGAAGAGATGCTCATGACTTGAGGTACATCACAGAAATATTGATGGATCACATTGGACTCTGTGAAGGGAAGTCTGAATATGGTTCCTGTATGGATACTGGAATAGATCAGTCCACTGGCCCACAAGCCACCTGCTGCCTGTATGCATAGACGTCGAGTCATGGTAAGCCCATAGTGTAGAGGGTGGCAAATGGCAACATAGCGGTCATAGGACATGACCACAAGGAAAAAGAACTCTGTGGATCCAAAGAAGATAAATAGGAAAGTCTGAGTGGCACACGCTGGAAGAGAAATCCATTTCCTGCCTGTCAGACAATTCACAATTGATTTGGGAACAGTAACGGAAATATAACCAAAATCTATGAGGGATAAATTGCCTATAAAGAAGTACATTGGGAAGTGAAGTCGTGAGTCTATCACAATGACAGCAATGGTCAGAAGATTTCCAACCAGGGCTCCAACATAAATCACTAAGAACAATAGACCTTGCAAGACTTGGAGCTCCTGGGAGCCTGAGATATCCACGAGGATAAATTCTGTGAAGATGGTAAGGTTGTCCATATCTGCTAATATGCTGTGGTAATCTGTAGTCAATGGATAAAGTGATAAGATGATGTTATAAACAAATGGAGAAAGAACAACACTATCCTCATATGAAATAAAAACTGTGATATAAATTGGTTTATTGAATTTAAAAATATATTACTTAAATACAATTGTTATTTAATTTAGTGTTCTTATGGAGTGATAAAACAAAAGCATCAAGATGTAGGAAAAAAAATGCTAACATCATTGAATAATATCACTATGTCTTGGAAAACTTTTTACTTTGTCAATGGGATGTAAAAATAAAAGTATATTCCCACAAAGGAATGAACAATAACATATAAAACTGACATACCTGAGGACTGAGGTATAAGGTCTCTCTTTCTGCACATCCGTATCTTTCACAAAGACACCCTGGTATAAAGCCCCATGCCATTATTCAGTTCTCTTCAGTGAGCGTGATCCAGAGAGTTCTTTCTCATAAGTGTATTTTTATTCTAAGTCACATGAAGAAATGTGCTTTGGGCTTCTCAGTTTTGCTTTATGATCTCTTCTTGAGGACACTGTAGTACCTGCATCTCTGACAAGCCTCCGGGGAAATAGTAATTGCAGCCTCCTGGAAAACTAAAGGCCCTTCACTGACTTGTTTCCACAGTTATTTGGCCAATCTACTAAGATTTATTAGATTGATAGTAGTCTACTTGAAGAGATAACCATAGGATAGGAATTTGTAAAATTCCTCTCAAAAGCACAGATTTTTCATGTTTTCTGGGCCTGAGGTGATTCAATGCTTAAATAAATTTATCTAAAAATTGTGTGTAAATAAGGTGCAATAAGCAATATATAAGTAAAACTGAATCAATGTGCTTAATTCTCACTTAACTAAATCAACTGAAAGTGTCTGAAATAGTCTCAAAATCACCAACATAAATTTAAAACTTATACAGTAATTTTGAAAAATGCTAGCCAAGAATGAAACAGGAAAATGATATTAGGGTAAAACTTAAGCTCCTAATCCCAAATTTAGAATAATCCCTGACCTTTAGCTACTGCTGAAATGCTTTTATGGAAAGTAGTTGACCTGACAAAATTTTGAGATGTCCTAATGATTCTCACAAAGAAATAAAAAAAAAAACTTTAGGACTTTAGGATAAATTCAGGAATAATAAATCTTAAAGTCATATATCCCAAGGGCAAGGTCCCAAGAAGCATGAGTCCAGTAAGGAGAAATGCCTTATGATGCAAATATACTATATAAAACAATATGGGGCTTTAGTTTTCTTTTTTTGTTCTATCTTTGTCTGGTTTGGGTATCAGGGTGATGCTGGCCTCACAGAATGAGAATGGAAGAATTCCCTCCTCTCTGATTTTTGGGAAGAGTTTTTAAAGGGTTGGTGTTTGTTCTTCTTTAAATGTTGTAGAATTCAGCAGTGAAACCATCAGGTGCTGGGCTTTTCTTTGATGGGAGACTTTTTACTACTAACTCAAACTCATTACTTGTGATTGGTCTGTTCAGATTTCCTACAGGCCAACATTCCTGATGAACATAAATGCAAAAATCTTCAAAAAAATACTAGCAAACCAAATTCAACAGAACATTAAAAAGATCATTCACCATGATCAAGTATTAATAAAATTTATCCCAGGCATGTAAGACTGGTTCAACACATGGAAATTACTAAAAGTAATACATCATATTAACAGAATCAAGGAGAAAAATTATGATCATCAATAAACAGAAAAACCATGATAAAATTCAACATCCATTCATGATAAAAACTTTCAACAAATTAGGTATAGAAGGAACACACCTCAACACAATAAAGGCCATATATGACAAACCTACACCTAACATCATACTGAATGGGGGAAAACTGAAAGCTTTTTCTCTAAGATCTGGAACAAACACAGATGCTCACTCTTACCACTTCCATTTAACATAGTACTAGAAGTCCTAAACTAGAGCAATTAGGCCAGAGAAAGATATAAAAGGCATCCAAATTGTCAAGGGAGAAATCAAATTGTCTGTTTGCAGTTGACATGATTGTATACATAGAGAACCCCAAGGACTCCACCAAAAATTGATTAGAACTAATAAACAAATTCGGTAAAGTTACAGGATACAAAATCAACATACAAAAATCCAAAGTGTTTCCATATGCCAATAATGAACTATCTGAAAAAGAAATTAAAAAGCAATCCCATTTACAATGCCTACCAAAAAAAAAGAAATAGGAATAAATTTAACCAAGAAGGTGAAAGATCTCTAAAATTAAAACTATAAAACACTGATGAAGGAAATTAAGAGAACACAAATAAATGGAAAGATATTCTGTGCTTATGGATTGGAAGAATTAATATTATTAAAATGTCCATATACACAAAGTGATCTACACATCCAATGCAATCCTTATCAAATACCAATGAAGTACTTTTTTTTAATTTCAAAATATTAAGGGGGTACAAATGTTTCTGTCCCATGGATAGCTTTTATAATGCTTAAGTCAGGGCTATCAGTGTGCCCATCACCCGAATAGTGTTTATTGTACCTGTTAGTTACCCCTCTTATTTGTACACCTGCCCTACTCCCCCCAACCTTCTTGATTTCCAAGGACTTTTACTTCTCTCTATGCTTATGTGTGCCCATTGATTAGTTCCAAATTATTAGACAGTACATGTGTTTGTTTTTCCATTCTTTAGACACTTCACTTAGGATAATTGTCTCCAGTTCCATCCAAATTGCTGCAAAAGACATTAATTCATTTATTTTTATGGCTGATTAGTACTCCATGGTATATACCACATTTTGTTAATCCACTCAGGATTGGGAATTTAGGTTGATTGCACATCTTTGTGATTGTGAATTGTGCTTCAGGAAACATTTGGGTTCAGGTATCTATTAGATAAAATGATTTCTTTTTCTTTGGGTAGATACCCAGTAGTGGGATTGCTGGATGGAATGATAGGTCTGCTCTTAGTTCTTTGAGGAATCTCAATACTGTTTTCCATAGAGGTTGTACTAATTTGCAGTCCAAATATAACCAACAGTGTATAAGTGTTCCTTTCTCTCCGCATCCACACCAGCACCTATTGTTTTTGGACTTTTTAATAAAAGCTATTCTGACAGGGATAAGATGTTATCTCATTTAATTTTCATTTCCCTGATGATTAGTGATGTTGAGCATTTTTTCATGTGTTTTTTGGCCATTTGTCTATCTTCTTTTGAAAAGCTTCTGTTCACATCTTTTGCCCACTTTTTAATGGGGTTGTTTGTTTTTTTCTTGCTGATTTGTTTGAGTTCCTTGTAGATTCTGTATATTATCCCTTTATTGGATATATAGATTGTTAATATTTTCTCCCATTCTTTAGGTTATCTATTTGCTCTGTTGATTTTTTCCTTAGCTGTGCAGAAGCTTTTTAATTTAATCAAGTCCCATTTATTTATTTTTGTTGTTGCTGTAATTGCCTTTGGGGTCTCAGTCATAAATTCTTTGCCTAGGCTGATGTCTAGAAGAGTTTTTCCTACATTTTCTTCTAGAATTTTTATGCTTTCCCAATTAAAAACAATGTGTCCAAAACTTGCTTGTTTCTGAGGGTGGTCAAAAAACAACCAATCATAGAGTAACTGGAATTTTTTAGAACTATGTTCGTGAAAGATTATCCAAAGGGCTCAACTCAGTTCACACCTCCCTCAGTTTTACTGGGTTTCTGAACCATGGGTGGAGCTGCAGTAAATGGAGTGCATGGATGGTGGAAGCTGAGTGCTCACTTTGATTCCTGGAGATCAGAGCCATGGGCTCAGGACACCAAGGAGAAACCTAAGGGAACTCAGGTGCCTGGTGATGTCTGAAGCTGTCATTTCAACCTCTGAATTTCTTTAATGTGGAAAAATAAAGCCTCTAATTTTGCAATAAGCAACAGTTTTGATAGGTGTTTTTGATTCAAAGGTATCATGCTCCCCAAATAATATATTTATGATAGTCAACCAAATTCCAGCAGAGGAGAGAAGAGGATTTGAGAGATTGTGGGAGGAAATGTGTGAGAGGAACATGAGGCATTTCCTCATATTCCATACCAGGGAATTCATCTCTATTGGGTAATGGTAACATATAAAGCAGTAAGTTAAAATCTATTGCATAAAGTACAAAAGAAACCACATAAACACCTAAAGAGAGATTACAAATCTTCCAAATTATCAGTAGAGGAATTTGGAAAAATGAAAATAGGCAAACATAAACACACAAAATTATTATGGTTAAATAAGAATAGAATATTTCCAAAAGAAAACAAGGTGTACAGTTAAGAGTTGTTGCTCTTTCCACAACTGTAGGAAGTTTGACTAGGGATGTGGGCATGAGGGTGTAGTGTGAGAAATGTTTCCCTGTGTTATTTTTTATGTTCATGTTTGATTTTTTACAGCATTTTATTTTGAAAAGTTACCAAGTTATAGAAGAATTGAAATGGTATAACAAACACTGGTATCCCCTTCGCCTGGATTCACTAATTGCAAACATACTATCTATATCTCCATATATAGATATTAATATAAAATTTATAGATTCTTGAAACTTTTAACCAATACACTACTAGAAAATCCAGTTAGCAGTTACAGTTTGAAATAAGTTTGAAATTCCACTCATTTTGTGGCTAACAACACAGTTTTTCACGCGATGGTAAATAATCTTAATATAAAAGTACATAATAATGCATAAAATTGTGTTAACGTTTACTTCTCTAACATGTAGTATGCAAATATTTAACAATTTGATGGTATAATCATATTTTGAAGGAATGATTATTCTGATTACAGAAAAAATATTTTAATAACATCAATTTATTCTTTACCTTTGTCTGGTAATGCAATTACTGAAGGGAAAAAGTTGTTCTATCTTACCCTAGGCCATTACAAGAAACAAGTTGTCATTTTTCTATAATTAGATTTTTTAAAAACTTACATTAAATTGATTAGCTATAAGTGCCAATTATTAGGTTGTTAGTAAGGATGTGGGCTCTAGAGTTCTCTTATTATTTTTTTCCCTTAGGGGAAAGTGGGCATGATATAAATTAGAAAATAAATTTCGATATGGGCCCTATATATAAATGAGAAGTTTGCTTTTATTGACTGATACATGTTTTTTTGGGTGGATTAGCTAGCTTTTTTTGTGTTGAAATTTTGTATTGGTAATGAAACCTCTGAAACTGAAAAGGCAAGAAATTTGTGTCTTAAATTCTAGACTTTTAAAGTTAAGTAATTGGATATTTATAAAGGTGTTAATATGGTGTGAAAATGTCCACATTTAAGAAACTAGTTAAACTGAATATTAAATGAGTAAGGTAAAGAGAGACTTTTCATTTAGAGTGACTAAATACTTGTATAAAAATGCCTAACTCAGCTCTAAAAATATGTATGCAAGTGCGTATCCAGAACCTTTGTATGTAAATTGTTGCTATGCCTAATGAATGTTTCTGACCCATGGACCTGAATTTATGTTCCCTGGAAAACTGGATCCATGAGTTCTTAACAGGACAAGGATGTAATCAATTAAACATTAGTAAGATTAAACATTAAGTAAGGCTTTTTGATTCCTCTAGTTTATTAGCTATCAACCCACTGGGTTAAAAGGCTATATAACCTCTTCCTTAGCAATAAAGCTTTAATGAAAATTTTCCTATTTTTAAAGAAAATTAAATATAATATTTCCTTAATATTGATATACTATATAGATTATAAATTTTGACTTATCTTAGGATCAGTGATTATATTTGCTTAATTAACTACTTTTTTTCTCTATATAATGAAAAGTTGAGGTAACTGTTTGCTAAAGAGGAAAGTTTCATACATGATACATTTGGCTTTGACTATATACACAAAAGGGTAAGTTATAGAAATACCAAGAAAATTTGATTTCTGGGTAATTTCCAATAGAAGACTAATCCCAGCCACGTATCTCTTGTGCTGATTCTCATTATATGTGTGGCTGTTTATAACTGTGACAAAAGCTGATATCAATGTGTATTATTCATGTACTATGTTTACATCTGCACCAAGTAGTCACACAAAGTAGAAAGATTGCACTTTATGAGGACTTCTCTGATTCTCTAGGATAGGGCTTATTGAACTCTTGGGTACAGAAGGAAGGTTATAGAATTTCTTCCTCAGCAGTGTATTATTAACAACATATCATTCTTATTTTTCTAATTAGATGGCAAATACCTAGGATTTAATTACCTTTGATTTAATAGAAAATTGTTAATATAAATTCCCTTCCCACGTGAACAAATTCTGTACTCTATATGCTGGCACCATAAGCTTGATCTAACAAATTTAAACAATCAAGTGCAAAACTTAGGGAAAATGTATTATCATTTTTTGAAAGATACATGTTGATTATATAAAACCAGCTTATGTGTTTTAATCAGGATGTTATTGTTTTATTTCTCATAATTCTTGTTTAAAAATACGAGTCAAATTACTAAGTTTGGGTATAAAGTAGAATGAGTATTTAATATAGAAAAAAGTATATATTCTCCAAATATATTAATTTTTCTTGTAATAAAAAGTGTCATAGATAAAACATGCAGATGTGCACAGGCTTCATCCTTTTCTACTTGCTCCCTCTCTTTTTTTAAGAAAGAAAGGAAAAAATTCATCCAGTTGAGTGGAGCCTTTCCCACTCTCTGTGGCTTGAAGCATGTCCTTGCCTTTCTCACTTAGGGTTGGCCGGCAGGGTCCACAGGCTTGGGCACTGCCTTAGTTCCTATGTGTGGGGAACCACATGCTCCCCTGGAGACAGAGACCCACATGCCAGCTCAGATCATCTGGTTGAACCATTAGGTTTTGGTAGTTTTGGAATGGGTTTTCTCTCCTGATCTGATGGATTCAATGGGAGGCTTTGTAGCAAGACATTTTATAATAAAGACATCTGCTCACGAATGTTTATAGCAGCACAATTCACAATTGCAAAGATGTGGAAACAACCCAGGTGCCCACCAATACACGAGTGGATTAATAAAATGTGGTATATGTATACCATGGAGTATTACTCAGCAATAAGGAACAATAGTGAATTAACACATCTGGTATTATCCTGGTTGGAGCTAGAACCCATTCTTCGAAGCGAAGTGTCACAGGAATGGAAAAACAAGCACCACTGGTACTCACCATCAAATTGGTACTAACTGATGACACTTATATCACGCAGGGCAATAAATTCATCAGGGGCGGCAGGGGGAGGGGGTGGTGGGATGGGAAACTCTCACTGAATGATTGGGGAGCACAGTTTGGGGGATGACCACGATTGTAGCTCTGACACGGGCAGTGCATGGGCAATATATAGCCAAAGTGTTGTACCCCCATAATATTCTGAAAAAAAAAATTAAATTAAATAAAAAAAAATTTTTCTGGTATAAGTTCAATGACGATTACAGAGCTGGAAAACAAGCATTTGTGTATAATAGCTAAAAGACTAGTAGATAGTGTTTTTTTTCTTTTTGAGACAGAGTCTCACCCTGTCACCTGGGTTAGAGTGTAGTGGCATCATCACAACTCACTGCAACCTCAAACTCCTGGGCTCCAGCGATGCTCCTGCCTCAGCCTCCCCAGTAACTGTGACTACAGGCCGTACCACGATGCCTGGCTCATTTTTTATATTTTCGAAGGGATGGGGTCTTGCTCTTCCTCACGCTGGTCTCGAACTCCTGGGCTCAAGCAATCCACCTGCCTCAGCCTCCCCGGGTACTAGGACTACAGGCGTGAGCCACCGCGCCGGCCTGGATAGTCCTTTGATTTGTGTGCATGTGTATGTGCGTGTGTGTGTGTGTGAACTTAAAAATAAAAATGGATTTGTCATTTTAAAAGTATTATACCTTATTTAATTTCTTAAATTTACTATTTTATTTTCAAAGTACTAGTATATAAAAATGTAAACAGACAAATCGGGTTGTTACGTAGAATCTCAAACATTTGAGAACTTGAGAATTGACACAGCAAATTTTTTCTCAAATTTATTTACTTTTTAAAATTGACATGCACAATGACATGTATTTATTGTGTACAACGTGTTTGCTTTGATCTTTTTCATTCACTCATAAAATCCTTTTTTCCTAATTGAATAATGATATCCAAGCACTTTATGGTTATTATAACAATTTTCTTGACTAAGTTTCATGCTTTGAAGCGAGTGCCAATCAGAGCTTTATCCCCTTCAACTCGGTGCCGCACGGGAAACAAAATAACATCTTCCAAGTAGTTTCAGTGATTGGTATTTAAATTTTTCAGGAAAAAAAATAGCTGACAGAAAATAGTTCCATTTATATAAATAAATTATTATACATAATTTGTATTATTTATACTATATATTTTATCTGAGCAAAGACATATTAATAGCTCCTACTAGGCAAAATAAAGGGGAGGTGGAACTTTAGAAAGTGACTTTTGCGTTTTATTTTCTAAACATCTTTTCTCTTTGAATTTTCTATCATGTACATGTAATATTAAAAAAATCAGTTTTTGAAGTGACCAAAAAAATCCACAGGAGTATTGATTTGCAGACCTTCAATTAAAGTCTTTTTGTAAATGGTTTTAAACATTGCAATTATATAGGCTATTAAGATACATACAAATGCAATTACAAAGGTAAATGAATAAATAAGGCCAATATGTTCTAACATATATTTTTTATTATTATTTTCAAATTGACAGATAACACTGTGTGTTTTTATCTGTACAGCATGATATTTTGAAGTATATATAAATTGTAGAATGGTAAATCTAGCTGATTATATAATTTTGAAAGCCCATATTTCCTCAGATATTCACAGACACACACATGGCAGAATATATAAATTTTAAGGGGAAAGGGAATATATATTTTAAGGGGAAATATATAAATTTTAAGGGGAAAGGTAATATATATGTAAACATATTCTCTTCTTGTTTGGGTGACATTCAGATACTATCAAACAGGTTTATTTATATGTTCCAGGCTAAATTTAATTTTATTAAATTATACTTTGTGGAAATAACATATTAATGTTTATATGTAAATGATTATAATTTTCAGTTATAGAAGCATCTCCATATTGATTTCGTCCCGATAGAGACACTTCATCAGAACAGATAACCCACAATTTTCACTCAATTCTTTCACTCAATTACTTATCCACCTCTTCCAATGTCTGTTAATTCCAAATATTTGTAAAATTTATATATCAAGGAATAATACACAGCTTTAGCTTCAAGGTATTAATATTGAGATAGTGCACACAACTATATACATTGAAATATAAGGCAGAATAAAGCAAATGCATTATCAACTTTCACTGAAATGTGAAGTCGCAAACACTGTTTTACTGAAAAGGGGTCTGGCTATGTTGCCCAGGCTGGCCTTAACCTCCTGGGCTCCAGCAATCCTTCCGCCTCAGCCTCCCCAGTCGGTAGCACTATGATCACGCACCACCGCCTCTGGCAGAGAAGGTGAATTTTTAAATGTCTCTTTAGCCACTCAGGTTTCCCCTTGATAAGGAACTAAGGATGAATATTTTCAGCAATATCATCAATACAGATGTTTTTAACAGTAGTTCTAGTAATTGAAATCTTTAATTAAAATAGGGCTAACATAATTCATAACCAACCACACACCAACTACTTTCCAAGAATTTCCCATCACTAGGTGCCTTAGTTTTTACACTGTAACCTGTGTTTATTGGTTTTACACCCTCCAGAAAGACCCTTGAAGAGAGAGGCGATGATGTCTACAATCTTACCACGGTGACTCAGTTTATCCTCACAGGGCTCTCTGACCTTCCCGAGGTGCACTACCCTCTCTTTGTGGTCTCTGCCATCGTCTATCAGATCACCTTGGTGGGAAATGGTGCCATTCTCTTGGCCATTGGGACTGAGTAAAAGTTACATACTCCCATGTATTACCTTTTGGCAAATTTGTCCCTTTGAGACATATTCTGTTCATCAACTACTGTTCCCAAGATGCTAGACAATCTCTTGACTGAGAAGCTCGGCATTTCTTTTGTGGGGTGTGCTTTGCAGCTATATTTCCTGGTGGCCCTGACAGGGACAGAAGTCTTCCTTCTCGCTGTCATGGCCTGTGACCGGTATGTGGCCATATGCTTCCCACTTCGTTACACCCTCATCATGACCAAGGCTTGCTGTGTCCAGCTGTCGTCTGGGACCCGGGCAACCGGGTTTCTCCATTCCCTCATCCATACACTGTCGGCCTTCCGCCTGACTTTCTGCAGGTCTAATCGGGTTAACCAGTGTTACTGTGACTTCCCACAAGTGGTGGCCCTGTCCTGCTCGTCCACTTACGTGGCAGAGATGCTTGCTTTAGTGATAGGAGGTATTTTGGGGATCCGCACCTGCCTGCCCACCTCTATCTCTTACATATGCACCATCTCTACCATCCTAAAGGTCCAGTCGGCGGAAGGGAAGCGCAAAGCTTTCTCCACGGGCGCTTCCCACGTCCTCGTGGCCTGTGTGTCCCACGGCACAGCCACGTCCACCTACGTGCGCCCCCCCTGCAGCCAACGCCCCCCTGCCCGAGACAGGCGCATCTCTGCGCTCTACGGGAGCTCACCCCGATGTTAACCCCCCTCATCTACAGCCTGAGAAGCACGGAGGTGAAAGGACCTCTCAGAAGGCTTTTACGTCGCTGAATATGTTTGCAGCACGTGCAATATTAAAATAGGATGACTCGACACTCCGCTTAGAATGAATTCATAGGAAGAATTCATTAAAGAATAATTATGTATCAATATTAGAATACAAACCTAAGTATACAGAGAAATTTACGGACACACGTTCATATAACTTTAGTTATATCTATCTATACACGCATATCTCTATCCACTGGGAGTGTAAAATCTGTCGTCCAAAAATAGACACCTTTGAGAGTAAAAGAGAACTGTTGGTAAATACGCTGTTTAAGAGGTATAAACTGGGCCTGTCTTAATAAATTTGTACCTGTGGCCACCTTACCAATATCCATATTCATACCTGTACCTATTTTTATATCATCTATAGCTATGCTTTTAAGTCTATTTCTAAATCCATGTCTAACCATCTATCTATATATCTTCTTTTTACTTCTTTCCCTTCATTGCTCAACCACTTATCCTGATATGTCCCCTTAGCTGCTTATTTCACACTACGATCTCTTCAATTTTGGCTTCCACTAACTCTGTATTTGTCCGGTTCTCTGCCTTTTCCTGTGGCCACATCTATTCTCAATTCTGCCTGTCCCTCCAAGGAGAGCATTTACTTTTCTGTATCTGATTAAATATCTAATTCAGTTAACTACATTACTGTCCTCTTAGCCTCAACATGTTCAAAACTGAAAGTATCATCTTCTAACACACACACATTTCTTATCAGCTATGTTGTGTTTTTATCATTTTTCCCCAGCTACTCAGACTAAAATCTCTGAAACTAGACTCTGCTTTGCCTTAAAGCTCAGCACTGCCACTGAGTGTGACTAGAGACATGTCATTTCTGACTTCATTTCCTCTTGCTGTCGCCTCTAAAAATAGAAATGCTTTCTCTCTGTACTACTGCTTATATAATATACCACTTTAAATCAGCAATCATTTATAATTTTCTTCATAACTTTCCCCAATCCTAGGCATCCCAATTACTACTATAAATTTGATATTAGTTTTAATTCCTTTATTTAATCTCAATAACAGAGTTTTCATGTTGTGTGAAAGAATCATGGCATAAGAAAATAATTCATGGATTTTGTTAAATATAATACCATGTAAAGTTGAGTAAAATCTTAAAAACTCAATCAACTGTTCATTTTAGATACCAGATACTTGAAGATTTATTGACTATTTCACCACTTATTTGATTGTAATGTTGGTGTTATATCTGTAATATACAAACCACATTTAATTCTGTCCTATTAAAACAGGTGGCTCTCACCAAGTCTTCCATAAATCAGGCCTTGGCCAAGACAAGAAATTGTTTGAAAATGTTAAAAAAATAGTTATAGAATTTCTATGCTTATTTTTTAACATAAAATCAAGGTTATTCTAGTTTCTTCTTAAGTGAAGAAAATGATATCATTTGAAGTATAAGCAAAATAATGGGATTTCTCTGTTTCCCAGCCTATGATGTTTGGGGAGAACTGTATAGAACTTAAGATCTTAAAATCATGAAATATTTAAGCTTGATGAGATGGGTGGATGATATGCTGTACCCTGCCCTGGGAAAGATGAGGTTGTCTAAATCTATGGCTGGTCATGCTTTGATGATAATTTTTCCTTGAAGGTGTCATGGTTTGATGCCTTTGAGAAAACTAAGGGATGAATATGTCTCTATTTTATTCCTCTCTCCTATCCTCCTAAACATCACAGTCATATGAGAGAACCTGGCCAAATTACTTGATAACTTCCTAAGCAACTCTGCAAGGGATGCAGCTGAGACTTTAGCAGCAACATGAATGGATAAACTTAAAATAGGCACCTCTTTAAAATTCAAGAGACACTGGAGGAGTGGATGAAATCATTAGGATTGGCTAACTGGTACTTCTGTAAATAACTTGGCACCTTTTATTGATTACTTTAAAATCATGTATATAAGAGAAATGACCAGGAGGATCAAAGAAAGGGTCAGAAGGAAATAAAAACTGCTGGCATGGAGGTAGGAAGGGACCAATGACAAATAGATATAGTTAACTCTAATTTTAAAAATGGCCATAATTTCAGTGGCTCCTGTGGCTGCCTGCATGAATTCTGATGCACCAATTCAAGAGCAGGGCTGGATGCTGTGCTGTCGTTTCAGAATCAGACAAAGTACTTGGTCCTTGGTTCTGATGTTGTCTGTGCACCAATCCTGTCATGTCTGTGTGCCCCAGGGAATCATTCTAGATTGGTGATTTAGTGGAGATTAACCAGGCGGTTGTAGTTCCAGAGATATGGCTTCACTCTTTGTTGGTAGCATCATGGGTTCTCATGTCCCAAAAGATATAGTAGATTGGCCATAAGAACATTTCTAAATATTTCAGAATGCCATGTGAGACCAACCATCCTACTCGGAATTATATAAAGCAAAAGTATATCTATACTTTTAATGAGAATATGCACATTAACATGTGAGATATTTATTTTATTCTTCTCCACAACTGCTGGTCTCACAATAAGCCAAATGGGAGATGTTCACACTATAGACCCTTCTAAGCATCCATGGCATATGAAAAGAATTCCATAGAGCTATTTACTGGTGGTATGTGTTTAGAAGAGACCAAATTTTTTACCCTCCAGGCTAGAAGTAGGTTTGTTTATTGGGCAGATTGTACAAATCTCTTGCCAGGGGATTATATATACAGACCAATGATGACTGTTTTTCTGAATGCATTAGGCAGGTTAAACAGCATGTGAAAAGTTTTAAAACAAGAAGCTATAGGAGGCAAGAAGCTAAGGCAAGAAGTCTGGATCCATTTGATTCATATATTATGTTTTGTGTAATGTATTCAAGCAGCTGGGATTTGACTTGGCTTGGATTTATTTGGGTCAAATTCTCAGTCCTATTTTCTGAGAAAAATTATCTCCTTTCCAGAATTTGTTGCAACCTCTTCTTAGTAAACTTCTCAAGTGTAGTGTCCTTAATGCATGGCTGATGGGCACTATGACACATGCTGTGACTCCCCTCCAACATATGGCCATCCTTCAATAGACAAGCAAGACTTGTCCTCCTGAAACACGTGTCCCCCCACCTTGCCATCTTGTCCCCAGAAGCCTTCTTAATCAGGTTAGGAAGGAGCAGTAGGGTTTTTTTTTAAACCATGCTCACCTCAAAAAAACAAAGAAAACCTCTCTGCCCACAATCTTTCCTCACCTCAATGTATGACAATTTCATGTTTCAAGCTATACAGGTCAAAATCACTGTCCTAGGGACTGCATGTGTCCTCCAAAAACTCATATTCTTAACTTCTCTTTTTCAAACCCCACAGGATTATCACATCCCCCTCCAGCTTGCCCACTCTGCTGCGCTGCCTCTGATGATCTTGCTGTTTTTCAGACACACTGGGGTACTTTCTGCCTGAGACTCTTCACAGGTCCCTTTGACCTAGAGTGTTCCCCCTCAACTTCCCTGGCTCACTCCCTTTACTCTAATATCACCTCGTCAGTGAGGCTTTTCCTAGTTGATATTTTAATCCCGCCTTTTCTCTCCCTTCTCCCTGTTTTATTTATTTACTTTTTGTCCATGGCACTCGCCACTATCTAATATACTTTACATTTTCATTAGTTATTATGTGTATTTTCTGTCTTCCCCACTCCAGTGGAAAGACCTGAAAACAGTAATTTTTCTTTTGCCACAGCCACATCGGCAGCAAGTAACACATTGCCTCATACATATTATGCCCTCAATAAATATGTGTTGATGAAGTGAAGGAATGGATGAGATCCGTATCATTTGAGGGAGAGGTTGCTTAGGTGCAGACTAACAAATGTCTCCCATACCATTTTGGCAGCAAAAAGCACAAATACAGACAGACCTAGGCAGCAGGAAAAGCTGCAGCCACAGCAGCTAATGTGGCAGTTATCTAAACAGTGAACAGGTGAAGCTAGATTATTGGGCCAGGTGAGGAGGTCTGCACTGGGATGGCAAGAGTGGCAGCTGCAACAGCAAGACAGGACACCAACAAGGTGGAGTTAATGAGCAAGTATAGAGCCACTGAGCTCCTCCAGTTGTCAGCAGTTGCAGCAGTGGCCAAAAAGTGAAGGGGTCAATTCTGTGCACATGGCAAAAGAGAAGAGAAAGTTTCTAACACCTCTGGTTCCATATCACAAAGAGATGACAGTTTTTTTTTCCAATTTCAGGAGGATGGAAGGAAGGAGCTGCTGTTCTGTTAATGGGTTGGCAGGGGGAACAGCAGAATTTTTTTCTGATCACTACTACATCTGGATTCTTTGGCCTTTCCCTCAAACAAGATATCTTTCTTATTATGTACTTTGTTTTTTGTTGTTTGTTTTGTTTTTTCTCCCAAACTGGTATACTCAGAACAAGCCCCAGAATTTTAAGCACCTGGATTTGGGCACTCTTTAAGTTCATTGAGAGCTTCTTGGCTTTTATGGCTAGTTTTCTCAATGACTGAGCTTCTTAGCTTTCAGAAATCTCTTTAGTGTGTTGTTTCTGAGCTCACTTTGCCAAGTTGGGATATTACCTTCCAGGAATGGCCTTTCCTTCTGTCCCACTATTTCTGAGAACCAGACTCTAAATTCCTCTGGATTGTAAGGAAATATTTTTCACTCCTTTCCTGGGATGGACTTTAATCAACTGGGTCATTTCTGCAATGGAAATACTATCCTTTCCCTTTGGGGAGAAAGGGATTAAAGCAACTTGTTTGTTTTCTATTCTCGGAAAACATGACCCTGGGAAAAAAGAAGTCGGGTTGCTCTATATGAGTGCCTTGTAAACAGGCTGATAATTGATCTTGAGGTAAATAGACTTACAAAATTTACTATAAGGAGGCACTTTATCCTTTGGGATGCTTTTAGTAGGCTATCCCTGGTAAACAAACCCGGATTTATGAGTCATGTCATGTAAATGTTATAATATAAGGTATGAAAATATCTGAGTATAAAATACATATTTCAAATTTCAAACGTCCCCCTGTTGTATGTGATAGCCCACATGTCACTTAGATCCTTCATCTATTACCCTGAGCCAGAGAGTGTGGCATTAATTCAGAAAGAAAGGATCTAAGAATCAGTCCTTGATGTACCCAACCTCACTTTGTTTGGCCTGTGCCCTCTGATTGCTTATATCCTCAAAACTATTAGAAAGCTTAATATGGATTACAATATCCTGTTTGGAAGAGTTGGACATCAAAATCTGATTCTTTGTCTTAGTTCCTCTGCAAAATTTTTGGTGGTGAAGACCTGTAGTCTTAAATTGTCCTCATAAAATGTAGTGGTCATTTTTGTAAAGTCCTTATTGCTCAACAAGTGAAATATCCTCATGTGACTAAGTTAGAGGCTTCCTGAAATGAAGTACCCTGATACATAAATATTATAGATGCTGCAGTTAACCCTGAGCACCACAAATGACAAAGATTATATTCACAGTCAAACATACTGAAGTCAGGAGATCAGGCTGGGTATGTCTACTGAGCTCTACTTCCTGGTCTCCCTCTTCCTCATGAAAGAAACACTCAGGCTAGTGGCAAAGATATTCTACCTTTAAACTGTGGGGACCTGCTAGGTTATGATAAATAGTACAAAAATACTTACTAAGGCTTTTGTACCTCCATGTACATTACCTTGAAACCTCAGCATTTTCTAAGCTGTAAGTACATGGATCCACTCTCTATATACAATCATCATATTACTACCTGGGTCATCTTGCTCTACTGTCCACAGCACTGCAGCTGAAGAGGTGAGAGTCACTTAAGTTGCACAGTCTACCAGGTCTGGGAGAAAACAAGTAGGATGAATTTGGCTGGTGTCTACTATATATTAACTTGACAGTTGAAGAAGAAATAAAGAAAAATAATGTGGGAAATCCTCAATAAAATACTAGCAAACCTAATTCAACAGTACATCAAAAAAATAATCCACCATTACCAAGTGGCTTCATCAAGGGATGCAAGATGGTTCAATATATGTAAATCAATAAGTGTTCACCACATAAACAGAAGCAAAAACAAAGGCCATATGATCACCTCAATAGACACAGTAAAAGCACTCTACAAAATCCAGCACCCTTTCATGATAAAACCCTTAACAAACTAGGCATAGAAGGAACATATCTTAAAATTATAAAAGCCATATATGACAAACCTACAGCCAACATGATACTGAATGGGGAAAAGTTGAAAGTATTCCCCCTAAGAACTGGAACAAAACAAGGGTGCCCACTGTCACCACTTCTATTCAACAGAGTATGGAAGTCCTACCCAGAGCAATCAGACAGGAGAAAGAAATAAAGGTATCCAAATTGGAAAAGAGGAGGTCAAACTATCATGTTTCCTAATGATATGATCTTGTATCTAGGAAATCCCAAAGACTCCATCAAGAGACTTCTGGAATTGATAAATAAATTCAGCAAAGTCTCAGGTTACAATATCAATGCACACAAATCTGTAACATTCCTATACACCAGTAACACTCAAGCTGAGAGTCAAATCAAAGACTCAATACCATTCACAATAGCTACAAAGAAAATAAAATACTTGGGAATATACTTAACCAAGGAGTGAAAGATCTCTACAGGAAACATGAAACACTAGGAAAAAACAGAACAAACAAATGGAAAAACATAGGTAGAATCAACATTGTTAAAATGTCCATACTGCCCAAAGTGATTTACAGATTCAATGGAATCCCCATCAAAATACCATCATCATCTTTCACAGATCTAGAAAAAATAATTCTATTCTTGTTTGGAACCAGAAAAGAGCCCGATAGCCAAAGGAATCTTAAGCAAAAAGAACAAATCTGAAAGCATCACAGTATCAGACTTCAAACTACACTACAAGGCAATAGTAACCAAAACAGCATGGTATTGCTACAAAAACAGAGGCATAGACAAATGGAACAAAACAGAGAACCCAGATATAAAACACACCTACAACCAACTGATGTTTGACAAAGCAGACAACAACATACACTGGGGAAACAAGCCCTATTCAATAAATGGTGATGGGAAAATTAGAAAGCCACAAGCAGAAGAATGAAACCGGACCACTATCTCTCACCACTCACAAAAATTAATTCAAATGGATAAAAGAATTAAATATAAGGCATGAAACCATAACAAATTCCACAAGAAAATATAGGAAAAACTCTTTTAGACATTGGCCTAGGCAAAGAATTTATGACTAAGACCCCAATGGCAATCACAGCAACAACAAAAATAAATAAATGGGACTTTATTAAATTAAAAATCTTCTGCACAGCAAAGGAAATAATCAACGGAACAAATAGACAACCTACAGAATGGGAGAAAATATTCACAAACTATATATCTGATAAAGGGCTAATATCCAGAATCTACAAAGAACTCAAAAAAATCAGCAACAAAAAACAAACAACCCCATTAAAAAGTGGGCAAAATACATGAACAGAAAGTTTTAAAAAGAAGATAGACAAATGGCCAACAAACATATGAAAAAATGCTCAACATCACTAATAATCAGGAAATGCAAATTAAAACCACAATGAGATATCACCTTACCCCTGTCAGAATGGCATTTATTAAAAAGTCCAAAAACAACAGATGCATGCATGGATGCAGAGAGAAAGGAATGCTTTTACACTGTTGGTGGGACTGCAAATTAGTATAACCTCTATGGAAAACAGTATGGAGATTTCTCAAAGAACTAAAAGTAGACCTACCACTGGATCCAGCAACCCCAGTACTGGGTATCTACCCAAAGGAAAATAAGTCATTTTATCAAAAAGACATTGGCATTCAAATATTTTTGCATAACAATTCATAATTGCAAAGATGTGGAATCAACTTAAGTGCCCATCAATTCATGAGTGGATTAACAAAATGTGGTACATATATACCATGGAGTGCTATTTAGCCATGAAAAGAAATGAATTAATGTTTTTTCCAGCAACTTGGATGGAACTGGAGACCATTATCCTAAGTGAAGTGCCTCAAGAATGGAAAAGCAAACACCACATGTACTCTCGAATAATTTGGAACTAATTGATGGACACACATGGCCACAGAGAAGTAAAAATCATTGGAAATCAAGAAGGGGGGGAAGGGAAGGATAAAAACCTATCTAACAGGTACAATGAACACTATTCAGGTGATGGGCACACTTATAGCCCTGACTTAAGTATTATAAAAGCTATCCATGTAACAAAAACATTTGTACCCCCTTAATATTTTGAAATAAATAATAAACTAATACCATGTAAATAAAAAGGATCACAAGATACTATAATGAACAATTATATGCCTACAAATAGGATAGCTTAGAAGATAAATTCCCAAAAATATAAAAGCTACCAAGAATAAATTATGAAGAAATAGAAAATCAGAACACATCCAATAACTAGAGGAATTTAAAACAGTAATAAAAGGCTCACATCAAAAAAAGCTCAGTACCCAATGGCATCATTGAAAAGTTCTACCAAACTTTTGAAGAATTCACACCAATTCTCTACAATACTGGTCCCCAACTTTTTGGCACCAGGGACCGTTTTCATGGAAGACAATTTTTCCACGGACTGGGGAGGGGATGGTTTCAGGATGATTCAAGCGCATCACATTTATTGTGCACTTTATTTCTATTATTATTACATTGTAGTATATAATGAAATAATTATACAACTCACCATAGGTTGGTGAACCCTGCTCTACAAGACATTCCAGAAATTGGGAGGGAAGCAATACTTCAGTTTTGGGACTGTTTTTGGGGACTTCAACACCCTACTTAGCATTGAACATATCATCTAGACAAGGAAATCTACAAAAGATTTTTGTTGAAATTCTAGAAATTCCTCTAGGAAAAATCATCTAGAAAATCTACTAAGAAGCATCAGTCTCAAACTGCATTATAGACCAAATTGACTCAAGAAATTTATAGAACATTTCATCCAACAGCTGCAGAATATATGTTCTCCTCATCAGCACAGGGAACATCTTCCAGGACAAATCATATATTAGGGCACAAAACAAGCATGAACAAATTTTGAAAAATCAAAATAATATCAAGTATCTTCTCAGACCACTTATGTAGCAATAAGCATCTATATGAAAATGAAGAACTATGTCAAATAAACAACCTAATACTGTACCTCAAGGAACTAAAAAAATAAGAACAAATAGATAAAATAAATAAAACTAGAAATCAGTAACAAGAGGAACTTTTCAAACTGTAAAAATACATGAAAAATAAAAAACATACTCCTAATGACCAATGGGTCAGTGAAAAAACAAGAAGGAAATTTGAAAATTTCTTAGAACAAATACAGAAAGAGCCAAATTATACTAAAACCTATGGGATATGGTAAAATCAGCACTATGAGGAAATTTTATAGCAATAAATGCCTATATCAAAAAAGTAGAATGATTTAAAATAAAAAATCTAATCATGCACCTCAAGGAACTAGCACAACAGAAGAAACCAAACAAAATTAGTATAAGGAAAGAAATAATAAAGATCAGATCAGGAATAAATGCAAAATGATAAATTTTGTATCAAAATACAAATGCAAAGGATCAAGAAAAGTTGGTTTTTTGAAAAGATAAACAAAGTCAACAAATCATTAGCTAAACTAAGAAAAAAGAAAAAAGATCTGAATAAATAAAATCAGGGTAAAAAGAAGATATTAAAGCTGATACCACAGAAATACAAAGTATCATTACAGACAATTATGCACAACTATATGCTAACAAACTGGAAAACCTAGAGGAAATAAATAAATTCCTAGACACACACAACCTACCAAAATTGAACCAAATTAAAAAATAGAAACTCTTAACTGGTTAATAATGAGTAACAAAATTAACTCAGTAATAAAAAATCTCCCAAAAAAGAAATCTGTGACTGGATGGCTTCACTGCTAAATTCTACCAAATCTTTAATGAAGAATTAATACCAATTATTCTCAAGCTATTCCAAATAATTGAAGGAGAGGGAATTCTTCTTATCTAATTCTACAAGGCCAGCATAACCCTGTTACCAAAATCAGATAAGGACATAACAACAACAACAACAAAACTATTGGACAATATATCTGATGCACATATACACAAAAATCCTCAACCAAATACCAGCAAGCCAAATCCAACAACACATCAAAAAGATAACACACCATGATCAAGTGGATTTATCTCTTGCATGGATATGAAGAACAAAAACCATATGATATCTAAGTAGACACAGAAAAAGCACTTAATAAAATTCAGCATCCCTTTGTGATAAGACTCTGTCCAAATAGGGCATAGAAGAAACATAATTCAACACAATAAGGGCAATATATGACAAACCCACAGCTAACATCATTCTGAATTGGAAAAAGTTACAAGCTTTTCCTCTAAGAATTGGAAAAAGACAAGAATGCCTACTTTCATCACTCCTATTCAACATAGTACTGGAAGTCCTACCCAGAGAAATTAGGCAAGAGAAAGAATTAAAGGGCACCCAAATTAGAAAGGAGGAAGTCAAATGGTTCCTTTTGTAGATGACAAAATCTTATATATGTATATATTTTATATATATATATATATAAATATATATAAAATAAAGACTCCACCAAAAAATTCTTAGAACTAACAAAAAAATGCAGTAATTTGCTGGAATCAAAATCAACAAATAAAAATCAATTGTGTTTCTACACATCAATAACAAACTAGCTGGAAAAAAATCAAGAAAGCAATCCCATTTACAATAGCTACAAAAAATAATACATAAGAATGAATTTAACCAATGAAATGAAAGATCTCTACAATGAAAATTACAAAAACACTGATGAAAGATATTGAATAGGATACACAAAAATGGAAAGACATTCCATGTTTATGCATTAGCAGCATTAATATTGTTAAAAGGATCATACTATCCAAAGAGATCAACAAATTTAATGCAATCCCTATTAAAATTCCCATGACATCCTTCACAGAAATAGAAAAAAGTCCCAAAATTTATATGAAGCCACAAAAGCAATTGCCAAAGCAATCCTGATCAAAAGAATAAAGCAATAGTAATTAAAATAGCACAGTACTAGCATAAAAACAAACACATAACCCAATGGAACAGAATAGAAAACCCAGAAATAAATCCATGTATTTACAGCCAACTGATTTTTGACAAAGGTGCCAAGAACACACACTGAGGAAAGGACAGTCTCTTCAATAAATGGTGCTGGGAAAACTGGATATCCATATGTGGAAGAATGAAACTAGACCCTTATCTCTCACCATATACAGAACCAACTCAAAATGGATTAAAGCCTTAAATGTAACACCCAAAAATATAAAACTATTAGAAGAAAACATAGCGAAAAAACTTCAGGACATTGATCTGGGAAAAGATTTTATGACTAATAGTTCACAAGCACAGGCAACAAAAGCAAAAATAGACAAATGGGATTATATCAAACTAAAAAGCTTCTGTGCTGCAAAGACAACAATCAACAGAGTAAAGAGAAAACCTGAAGAATGGAAGAAAATATCTATAAACTATGCATCAGGAAAGGGATTAAAACAGAGATTATACAAGAAACTCAACAGCAAAACTCAATAATCCTATTTTAAAAAGAGCAAATGATCTTAATAGACATAAAAGAACATATGCAAATGGCCAACAAGTATATAAAAAATGTTCAACAACACTAATCATCAGGGTAATGAAAATCAAAACTGCAATGAGGTATCATCTCACCCTAGTTAGAATGGCTACAATTAAAAAGACAAAAATAATAAATGCCTTTGAGGCTGCAGAGAAAAGGGAACTCTTACATACTGTTAGTGGGAACATAAATTAGTACAGCCATTATGAAAAACAGTATGGAGGTTCCTCAGAGCAGTAAAAACAGAACTACCATATGATCCAGCAATTCCACTATAGGGTATATATCCAAAGGAAATAAAATCAGTATGTTGAAGGGATATCTGCACTTTCATGTTTATTGCAGCACTATTCACTATAGCCAAGATATGGAATCAGCCTAAGTGTCCAACAACAGGTAAATGGATTAAAAAATATGGTAAATATACACAATGAAATACTATTCAGCCATAAAAAGGAATGAAATCTTGTCATTAGTGACAACATGGATGAACCTAGAGGACATTATGTTAAATAAAACAAGCCAGACACAGAAAGACAAATATTGCATGATCTCATTCATATATGGAATCTAAAATACTTGATCTCATAGAAGTAGAGAGTAGAAGGGTGGTTACCAGATACTGGGACGCATAAGGGGGATGAGAGAATGGGGAGATGTTGGTCAACAGGTACAAAGTTACAATTAAATAGGAGGAATAAGTTTTATTTTCTGTTGCAAAGTAGGGTGACCATAGTTCACAATAATGTATTTGCTTCCATTTCATTAATTTCTGCTTTTTAAATTATTTTTTCTCCTACTATAATTGGTTTTATTTAGTCACCCTAAATAAATATTGTATACTTCCAAATACCTAGAAGAGAAGAGTTTGAATGTTCTCCCCACAAAGAAATAAAAATGTTTGAGGTTTCGGATATGCTAATTATACTGATTGGATCATTACACAACATATACATATATCAAAATTCATCGTCTTTTTGTTCCTTGTTTCTACTTTCTTCACCTTTTTCTTGTCCCTAAATACCACTGTCCACATTGTAGAAGGGAGTTCTATGCATCTCTTCTAGTTCTAAGGGCTGCCCAATTCGTGAATTTTTCTTTGCTCAAATAAACTCTGTTAAATTTATTCCATATAAAGTTTTTCTTTTATCAAGTGAAAATGAGGATTCATTTGCCTCAGAGATATAGCCCTTTCCTTTTCAGCATTCTCTAGGGATACACTCACAAACTTATCTAAAATAAATTCCTTTCCAGAGCAAAATCAACACGTGGTTCAGCTCTGCCACGTAACCTCCGTCCTGCTGTCACTCAGGCTGTAGGGGACAAAGCTGTGAGAATGGGCCAATCAGGGGTCACCGGGGTGAAGCACATGCTGTGAAAGGGTTTCCAAGCCCCTACTCCCTTTGGTGGCATTTGGGATAGCGCCTACCTGCTGCGAACTGCGTCAGGTTACTCTGCCAGATCCTGTTTTGCGGGGCCGCCCTAAGCCTTCGGGAGGATGGCAAAACACCATGGAAGCCGGGAAAGGGTGAGCCTGGGTCCAAGGGTCTCGAAAAGGGGAGGAGGAGCGTGGAAAGGGCTGGTTGGAACCGGCCAGAACCGGCTGTGGTGGGACCTGGTTTCCCCGCGGTCAGCTCTGGAGTCTGTGACTCCAAGTCCATCTGTGGTGAAATGCGGACCTCAGTCCCCTCCGGCCTCAGGCTGGGCCTAGGCCTGGGCCAGCAGCCAGGACAGCAGGACCCCAGGACCCCAGGCATCCAGGCATCTTCTTCAGCCCCAGCCTGGCGATTCCGACTCTGGCCAGAAGCTATGGACAGCTCCCTGCGCAGCCCTGCATTTCCTCCAGATTGTGGGGTGATGGTGGGAATTCTCATCAAGGGAAAACCCTGACCTGGTATGTGGGATAACTGCGTGGGCGGAGGCGTGTTCTTTGATGACCGCAGTCGCTCCTTTCACGCCGGAGGGCACCTGTTTTCCCGAGTCTTCCAAATGTGTGGGAGGCACAGTTCACACACCCCCCCCCCCCGGGGCTGGCAATAAATCCCTAAATTTCCAATTCCCTCCCTGCTTTCCCTTCTCCCATTCACAGCATTGTTACCAACTGTTTACCGTCATTCTACATTTCAAACAGATGCAGTATTTTAATTTTTCCATAGAGGAATGAATGGCCTTTTCAAACGGATTTTGTTTGTTTGAGGATGTTTTTGCATGAGAGTAAAACAGAGAAATTCTATTGTATACAATCCCTGTGCCTCTACCCCCAGTATCTTTCCTGGGCACAGACATCCTATGGGCACTTCTTAGGTTTAAGGGTCCTGTTTGAAAACTTTGCTGGGCCATTTGTTCTTTCAGCATGGTTCAGTTCTGCACTACCCCTCCTTGAATTCCTTACCCTGAAAAGATTTAGTCCCTTATTGAGTCTCAGTATTTCAGTAAATGTAAAATATATTTAATCAATAAAATTTGAAAGACATTATAAAACAGTTCCAAAGAGGCAAGAAAGAGATTTTAGAAAAAATCAAAATGAAATATTTGTCTTACATTTCATTTATTAGAAAGTCTTGTCTATAAATATCTCCCTCATCATCTCCAATCTCCCTCCAGGCCCCCCAGTGTGTGTAACAAGCTTCTCAGGTCTGGTCTGTTCTGGGAGTGATTTCAAATGGTCTAGGGCTTAGACTTGCAACACCTAGAAGTATTCAAATAGCGTTAATTGTTTACAAAACAATTTTTTTGG
The DNA here is from genome assembly GCA_023783475.1 of Daubentonia madagascariensis. Lineage (NCBI taxonomy): Eukaryota > Metazoa > Chordata > Mammalia > Primates > Daubentoniidae > Daubentonia > Daubentonia madagascariensis. The sequence continues at coordinate 546,140 of JAKFHU010001467.1, read as the reverse complement.
CCATGGAAATAATGACCTGACATGTTTGTTTTCTGAAAGGAATAGATATATGTGGGTTTTCTCGTCAAGCTAGAAAAAGTGCCTTACAGTTTTCTTCCTTAACTTACACATAAACACTGGGTTTGAATAATTTTGCTGGATTCTTCAAACACTGTTTTTTTTTCTCTTCTGACATATCAGTGATGGTTCTGTGAACTAAAATTAAATAAAAGTCTTCCCCCCCTACCCGGCTGACTGAATGGACCCCCTCCTGGCCAAGAGGATATCCTAAAACTAAATTGTCTGCCACGGGGAGGAGGTCAGGCATGCCTCACCATGCCCCCCTCCCTTCTTGGAGATGTTCTTTGTAACTCATTGACAGGCCTAAGGCTATGCAAGACAAACCTGCAGGTCCCCAATTAACACAACAAATATGTCTGGTGACTTGTCTCTTATCTAAAACAATCCAAGCTTTTAGAACCAATTACAAGTCAAGGAGTCTTTAAACCCACTATAACCTGTAAGCCCCCCGCTTGGAGATGGCCCGCCTTTTTGGGCCAAACCAATGTATGCCTTCCATGTATTGATTTATGACCTTACCTGTAACCCCTATCTCCCTAAAATGTATAAAACCAAACTGTAACCCAGCCACAGCAAGTCCACTTGCTCAAGGCTTCTTGGGTGTGGCTCCAGGTCATGGTCCTCAAATTTGGCTCAGAATAAACCCCTTTAAAATTATTTTAGAGTTCGGCTTCTTTTCCTTCGACAGTCCAAAGCAACTTGATAGGAAAGAAGAGGCCTGAGGCCAGTGTGTCATGAATCTGAGCTGAGGTCAATCTTAAGCCTGCAAAGGGAGGTAATCGAAATTGACTTTTCCTGGGGAACATCCCCTGCAGGTGACCCAACCTGCTCACACGCACCAGGAAAGGAGCCATTTAAACTGAGAGACTCTACAGAGCGTGAAAAACCTGAGGATCTACCCATGTGGTTTGGTGGGGAGGGGTTGGGTATGATGACCTTTGTGAGGTTGTAATTGTGGCTTCTTCAGGCCTGTTCTTAGTCATTACATTTGAGTTTTGCATTCACCATGTTGGTGCACTCAGAATGTCACTTGTGCACGTTGAGAAAGTCTGTGAAGGTCAGGAGTTCTTTGTCTTGGGAAAGGGTTTATGAATTTGGGACTTCCTTTGAGGACCTTATAGTGAATCCTGCTGCAAATTTCCTAATTGATGAGAATTGAAGCCTGGGGGGTGGGGTGGGGGGAGCATTTCCACACTGCCAGGGAAGGGGAGTATATGGAGCTCCAAGAGCTCATCCTTGTGGATTCTTAGGTCCCCCTACTCTCCATCACCAGGACTAAACCATTTTTGAGGTTATATCTCAGTGGTAAGAATCTGGACCCCAAGTTCAGGAATGTGTTTAACCTTCTGAATGTGGCTTTTCCTAGTGAATTGTTCAGTGAATATGGCTGCTAACCTGAGCTGATTTAAATGTTTGCATTTCTTTCCTTTGGATTTCTTTATCTATTGAATATTACTACCTTTTAACATGAGTTTCCCAAAGCACTTTGTAATTTTAGTCCCTTTTGTGATTGTGTAAAATTTTTAGCTTTGTGGATGACAGGATTGAAGAGAGGTTGGAGAGAGATGATTTGAGTAAGGCAAGAAAATATGGAAAGATAACAAGTTTTGCTTCTGTGATACAAAAGAACCTCAATATGTGATATGGATCTATTTAAGTTTTCAGGTGCATTTTTTATTTTCTACATCAGTTTTTGTATGTGCATGTCCCTAGAATTTCAAATTTATGAGGCTATACTATTACTGAGGCAATTGAATTGCTGTTTTAACAGGGATCAGAAAAATAAAAGTTATGTAAATTCTTGAAAATCTAAATAAATAGATGTAATGTAATCATCTCAAACCCCTAATGCATTATAACGTGCCACATGTTCCTAGAAGGACCCCTCCCCCTTTGTGAGGGGAAGTATGATATCACCTGACACTTTACTTAGAGAGTTGAAAAGGGTTTTTTTTTATGGTTTGCACATTCATAACCATTATATATAAAGAATTACCTCTGCATCAAAGTTTAGAAAAAATCCATAAGATAGGAAAGTCAAACATGACTTCCTGTCAGAACTTCATTGTTCACTCTAGTGCTAGTGCTTCTCAGCCACCTGCAAATGACAAGTTTTAATAATTTCTTGTTCATTGGTTAGTGCTTGTTTATATGAAAAATAGAGCCACTGTGCATACAAACTTTTCTTTCCTGTTTTTGTTCTTGTAATGAGTAGTCAGACTCCATTTTTTGATGTTTGACTGCTGAGAGGTAAAGCCTCATCCCTCCCTCTTCCTCTTGTGTACCACACCTGGACAAGCTAATGAGAAAGCCTGGGTGCTCCCTCCTGGCCCTGGCAGAAGATTCAAACCACCGAAGCCCCTGACCTTTTGCCAGAACTCTCACTCTGACCCAGGCCAGGCTGTATTCCTAGCTTTCTAAAGCATTTTTTACCTGTTTGAAGGGCCTGCGCTGCTCTCCTGTGAGATATCAATTAAAGAAGTAATTAATATCCCTTTCATGTCCTATTGACATGTTTGTGTTGCCATCATTCTTCACATCTGAACCAGACGTTATTTGAGGGTCCAGCTGTCTCTGCAGGTGACCATAACATAATAGGAAAGATAAGATAGTGTATATATTGCAATACACTTGGCTGAGTTGTTTCCTTTCATGTCATTACATTCACCCCTCCCATTCCTAAAGGTGCATATGATAATGAGTTTGTATAACCTATTCTTTCCAAATAGACCAGAGTGTTTATAATTCCTTCATCTGAAGTCAGCTTTGTTTAGTGTTAATATGGCTATGCCTTTTTTTATTAGTGTTGGCATTTTGTATCTTGCTCCATCTCTTTATTCTATCTGTATTTTTATATTTAAAGTGAGTTTCTTGTGGAAAACATATAATTAGGTGTGTTTTTTTAATTCACTATAACAATATCTGTCAGTCAATTGTATTTAGACCATTGACATTTAAAGTGGTTAGTGATATAGATTAATATAGATTAATATCTATATTTTAATTTATATTTTAATATTTTTTACTGGCTTCAATTTTTTGTCTTTCCTTATTGCTTCCTTTTTGTGTTTAATCCTTTTTCTGCCTTCTATGGCTATAACTGAGCATTTTTCCTGGTGGTGAAGCGTTCTTTACTTCTGTGATTTGTTCTCAGTCTTTCGTGAGCCTACGCTTCTGGGCTGTGACCTTCTGTGGTATAATAAAAAAGATATGTGGTTTCTGAGCTCCTAAGCTTTTGAAATTTCCTGAGTAGTAAAGGTGATAGGAGCGTCTTTTTTTCTATAACAAGGTGACTCTTGGTGGGCTCCTAGGTTCATGATGGGGGTGTGGTCCTCAGACCCAGCCTTGATTAGAGGCTTGGAGTTTTCAGCCCCACCCTTCTGACCTCCAGCGACTGGACGAGGAACTGAAGATTTTATTATTTTCCAGTGGCCAGTGATTTATTCAGTTATGTCTACATAATGACACCTCCATAAATACCTCTAAACAACTAGGTTCACTGATCTTTTGGATTGGTGAACGTATCTAAGTGCTCAGAGGGTGGCAGGCCCCGAGAGGGCATGGAAACTTCATTCCCTTCCCCATCCCCATCCAATAGTTTGCCTCATGTATCTCTTCCATTTTATTTGTTCTGAGTTGTAGTTTTTATAATAAACTTATAATAGTAAGTAAAGTGATTTCCTGAGTTCTGAGTTTTTCTATGGAACTGTGGATCATGAAGGTATTTCCCCGGAACTCCCAAATTTGTAGTTTATGGGATAGAAATGTGGGTAGCCCAGGCACCTTGTTTGTGGCTCATATCTGAAGTGGGGAAAGTCTGATGGGATTGAGCCTTCAACTTGTGGAGTGTGATGCTGTCTCTGGGCATTTAGTGTTATATTTGGATTAAGTTTTAGGACACCAAGTTGATGTCAGAGAGTTGAAGAAATGGTGTTGGGAAAGAAATCACATACTGTATTTGGTGTCAGGAGGGGGAAAAACCTTTTTCCTTTACATGTGCTTTTCAGTATCCCATATCCTCCACTTTAGGTGAGGCAGCAAGGCTAGAGGGGGCTCAAGTTTTGTATTTCCCTCCCCGAGGTCGGTTAGGTTACAGTGAAATCCCAGTGGTTAGTCATTGGTGGAATAGATTCTTTTCAGGGTAGGCCTTATTAAGACAATGTTCTGGGCCTATTTTAAATGGCTAGTTTTCCTATCTGTCTCTCCAATTTTGGAGATAGTGGTTTGCTTTGTGACCTCAGTTCTCTGATGGATATAAGAAGATAAGAAGAGTTGTTGATTTTAAGTTTGTTTGATTTTTTTTTTTGAGGATTGGAATGATGGGACAAAACTCACAACAATCAAACACAAACAATATAGGGAATTCCAAACACAAACAATCTAAAATGCCAAGGCCTATCAATTGATTGTGAATGCCATCCCAAATGGTGCCTCCACCACCCCAAATGGTGCCTCAAAACAAATGGATGGAAAGTTCAAAACCCTTCCCAAATGGGTGGATTAGTCCCCCCATTCCCTGGCAACCACAAATGAGCTCCAATCAAAACCAGATTTCCTAGTTCCACTCAACCTCATGACTTCCACGCCAAACGGTACCTCCAAACACATGTCCTGCTGTAGGGCTCCAAATGGATGCTCTGCCTCAGGGTTGGAAGGTTCAAAACCTTCCCCAAATGGGTGGAATCAAGGGTATCAGTGTGCACATAGGGGAATTTACTCAGAAAAATGGCTGAGGTTGTCTGGACATATCTAGGTCTGTTTCCTTCATTCAACCAGAAGGATTGGGGTAGCAATATCACATTTTATAAATAAATGAAAGGAATGTGCTATGGAAAGTAGGTCTCAGAATTACACTTGCTGATATGAAAGAAAGAAAGGTTAAATGTAAGATATCAAATTTTAGTTAAAAATATTAGAACTATGAACTAAAGCTATCCAAATATGGAATAGTTTCAGTTCTGATTATATATATATATGTAGAGAGAGAGAGAGAGAGAATCATATATTATTTATGCAATCATAATAGTAATATGGAATAATTTCTCTTCTGATTATATATATGTATGTATCTTAAGAAAAATGCTTGTTAAAAACACATTCTTAAAACAAACATATAAGGACCAAATAGAGATGGGGGCTATAGAAAAATAGTGGAAATTTAGAAACCCATAAATGACGCTTTCAATATCTGCAGGGAGTGCTCTGTGTTATGACTCTTACAAAGTCACACATACAATACATTTCTTCGTGTGCACTGATTTCCCAGTTGTATTCATGATCTGATAAGTAATCAGTTATTTAATCATTTTAGTCTGTGTCTAGTAACCAGACTTTGTTGGTTGTTTGTTTGAGGGACTGGGTAAGAAGAAGAAATGAAAGTGGAATATGAGTTTTTTAATTAGATTATAAAATCAAAATTGGTTTTCTAGCAGTGGCAGAGTTGATAAGCACTAGTATTGAGAAAGAAAAAAAAAAACTTTTTATCTGAGCAATGAGAGCCCCTCTAAAATTATCAGGCCCAGAGAGGCATTTATAATGTGACAGCAGTCACATCTCACTTCTTGAGCAATAATTACCTCTTGAAGCCACTTGCTATGTGGGCTCTAGACTGACACTAAGTAGCCATAAAATGTCATAGGTGGACACCATAATTCATACCCTAAAGTTCCACAGCGTATAGCCAATCACTAACCAATGTTATCTCTGTAAAACCAATGAGAATTCTTGCAAATAATTTTTTTTATTAGTCTACTCCTTGTTACCTTTTGCCTTTAAAAACCTGCTTGTAACAAAGAGAAACAGAACACTCCCCAGTGCAACTTGGAAGTGTGTCCAGGGCTGTCCAAAGTCCTCAACTTTGGCCCAAATAAACTCTCTATATTAATTTTGCCTCAGCTTCTTCCTTTTAGGTTGACAGTATCTTTTCTCCTGGTTTGTGTACTAATGGAGGATTCCGATGTATTCTGTTCTGTTTCACAAAGGTAAGTTAAGGTGTATATGAAAAACACCAACAACAAAAAGAACATTTTTGTGGGGAACAAAGAAAAAGCATCAGCATTACCCAATAATTTTAATTCAAAGTGTTATTGCTTTGTTCTGATGGATACAGAGATACTCCCTTGGGGTAGTTTAGTTTCTCTAACTTGATAATTACTTGGCTTCCCAATGAGACCTTCTTTTTAAATTAAAATAAGGTTATATGAAAAGCATAGGGACTGAGAAAGATTTCTCTGTCACAATAAAAAAGAAAGTGGTGGGGGACTGGGAAGCAGCTTTGTTTTCTTTACTTAGCAACTTCCTGGAGCTGGGATTCCTGCCAGTTAAACCTCTGCTCTGGGCATGCCAGGGGACTTGTTAGAGTGCTGCAATATAATAATTAAAAAGTTATAAGTAAATAGGGTAAATTACAAGTACTTGCATCTGCAATTTGGATCCCAGAAGGAGGAGAACTTGTTAAAATATCCCTTGGGTTTCTAACTTAGTTCTCCTTGGCATTCTGGACAGTAGTGAAGCCCCAAGTTCATTTAAAGGGAACTTTGTGACAGTAATATAACAGAGAAACTTTGACAAAAAGTTTTAGGTTTCTCCTGGGACCAGATGCAATTCTCATACATAATGCATGGACCATTTGCTTATTATTAAACACATTGCATCTGTGTTTGGGAGTGTATTGGGAGTGGAAGGGCAATAGCATACTCAATTAATTTGAGGTAGAACAGCAAAATGAGCTCTCCTTGGTAGCTTTGGTCTCATTTAATACCTATGTTTAAGTTCCACGAGGCTAATCTGCACATGATTATTGACCATGGAAATAAATTGATCATTCCACGGATGGACTTATTTCCCAGACATGACTACTGATTTCAGCACCTGTAAGACATAACTCCAGATTCACAACTTAGCTTTCCTTTAGTATTGTGAATATATCACAGCATTTATAGTGAAATTGTCACTGCAGTAAAAATATAATTGAGTATTTTATTTGGTATGGAAAGATACACACTGTTACTTCATAAGGTGCTATTTGATTATTTAAAGTTTGCACATAAGTTTTACTTAGTCACAAAGCCAAAAACCAGGGCTAGAATCTTAAAAAAAAAAAAAAAAGAACCAATAAAAGTTATCAGTTTGTTAAAGCATTCAGTTAAGTCAGTGAAAAACACAAAAATCCTAGGATAGATTGAATTGACTTGACTATTTTCAATCTGTCAAAGTGTTTCTATCAGTTTCAAATTCAGCCCTCATGTAAGGAAAAGTATTGATTAAACTGGAGAATTTCTAGGGTAAAACAAGCTTCATTACTTATTTTTCTTTCTTTCCTGCTTTTTTTTTCTTATTTTGTTCCTATTTATTTTCCTTTTTTTTCTTCTCAGAATATTACGGGGGTACAAATGCTTTGGTTACATATATTGCCTTTGCACCACCCAAATCAGAGCTACAAGTGTGCCCATTCCCCAGACTTCTTCAGTGAATATGCTCTTGCCCAAAATTGATTTTACCATTTTCTACTTAGTGTTCCTCCACTGCTTAAGCATATCTTTTGGATTGAAATATGTCATAAGCCTCCCACAATCTTCCCACTCCATTTTTTTCCTTGTGCCCATTTAAAAGAGACTATTGTATTCCATAAATGTTTAAAATAACATTATTATTATTAGATCATTAAATATGAAATGTCCAATTTTGAATCAAAAGTTTAATTTATTATATCTCAAACAAGAAGCAGTACAATTAATCAAAGTACGTGCCTTAACTATCAACACAGTTTTGCCATTTTAACAGTAGCTCGCTTATGCCAGCAGCAAGGAAGCCTAGAGAGTGAGTGAAAATGAAATCATGAAAGGTGTTTTCCACAGCTGGTTGAGAATTGAATATTTTTCCTTTCAAGAAGTGTCCTAAAGCCTGGAGGAAGTGGTAGTCAGTTAGTGCAAGGTCTCCTGGATACGGTGGATGACAGACAGTTTCCAAGTCCAGCTTCTGTAGTTTGAGCAGTGTTGTTTGTGGTGACATGTGGTCTTGCAAGAGAATTGGCCTGTCTCTACTGACCAATCCCAGCTGCTTTATTGCAAGCATCCTCATCATTTCATCCAATTGGTTGCAGTAGACATCCCCTGTAATCGATTGACCAGGATTCATGAAGCTGTAGTGGATAATACCAGCGCTGTACCACCAAATAGACACTATTAGCTTTTTTTGATGAATATTCAGTTTTGGACTGTGTTCAGCACTTCATCTTTATCCAACTATTGTGCCCAACACTTGTGATTGTCAAAAATAATCCATTTTTCATCACACATAACAATATGGTGTAGAAATGGTTCCCCTTTATGTCACGGCAGCAAAGAAAGGCAAGCTTCGAGATGATTTCTCTTCTGACACTCATTTAATTCATGCGGAACCCATCTATCCAGCTTCTTTACCTTGCCCATTTGTTTCAAATGGTCCAATATTGTTGGAATAGTAATGTCAAACCTTGCTGCTAATTCACGCACAGGTTGAGATGCATTCGCTTCCACTACAGCTTTCAACTCATCGTTATCCACCTTGGTCTCAGGTCACCCACACGGCTCATTTTCAAGATTAAAATCACCAGATTGGGGGTGATGGGTAAATTCACACCTAACAGATGCAGTGCGAGCTGTCTGGGGGATGGGCATGCTTATAGCTCTGACCCGGGTGATGCAAAGGCAATTTATGTAACCAAAGCATTGGTACTCCTGTAATACTCTGAATTAAAAACTAAATAAATGAATAAATAAAGGTCAGGAAGTGATAATTTACAAAGAATAAGTGTAAATTGCAAACCAAAAAAATCACCAGAAGGGAACTTCTCAAACCATCGAATGCACTGTACATTCGTTAGCCACATCCTTCCCACACACTTCATTGATATTTCAAGCTGTCTGTACAACATTGGTTCCATTGCAGAACTCATATTCAAAAATAACACAAATTCTCGACTTATCCATGGTTTCAAAAAAATTGCTCCAAAAATTTTTAAAGATAATCACAAACCAAAATGTGTGTTTGAAAGACTGAGGATGGACTTTCACAATAAAAAAAAAAAAAACAAGAAGTGTCAAAGTGAAATGTCAGAGATATAAACTGTCAAACTTAGTACTTAAGGAAATCCAACATTCCATACTTAATAACCTAATATATCATATATAACAGATGTTAATAATTTCAATATTTATGTAATTATTTAGGGGGAGCAAATGGGAAAGGGGAGATGTTGATCAAAGGGTACAAAGTTTCAGTTAGGAGAAATAAGCTTAGTGATACATTGCACAGAATAATGAATATAATAAATAATAATGCATTGTATATTTCAAAATTGCTCAAAGAAACTTTAAATATTTTCAACACAAAAAGTTATAAGTGTTTGAGGCAACAGATTTGTTAATTAGCCTGATTTAGTCCTTCCACAGTGTAAACATGTATCAAAACATCCCATTGTACCTATAAATAGATACAGTTGTTATTAGTGAATTAAAAATAAATTTAAAAAAAATTTTAAAAAGCTTAACCACAGCCAGCCACTTGACTCCCTTGTTTTAGTGCCCTTTCAATAGGCCAGAAGCCTACTACATCTCTGGCTTCACACCAAGGGTCCTTCTCCAGTCTCCTATCTCTCACATGGCCTCGTTTAAATATTTTCCAAAAAAGAAAAGTAACAAACATGGATTACAATCTAATGGTTTTATTTTAATTTCCATGATTGTTAATCATATGTAGTGTCATTTGATATGTTTATTGATCATCCATAATTTCTGTTAACTACCTGTTTAGGCCTTTTGCACATATTTTTTCTATTGGGTTGTTTTTCTTTATCTTGATGATTCCTAAAGATTGTATATATTCGCTTAGTGATTCAGCCTTACATCCAATTGCCAACATTACCTCCACTTGAATTTCTCTTAGAAATCTCAGATGTACTCTCTCCTGATCTGTCCCCATCCCATGCCTGCTCCAGTAACATCTTTTCTCATCACTATTGATCACAATGGCACCCTTCAATATCAGGCCCAGAGCTTTGGGGTCACCTATGAGTGCTCTTCACTGTACACACTCTGTGTCCAACCCTCCAGTATTTCAGTATCTCTGTTGTGTGTACCTCCAAACACATCGAGAATTTGGCCATGTCTCATTGCCAAATCAGCAAACAGCATCATCCTGTACTTTGGGAGAAACAGAATATTGAGAGATGGGGGGCAGTTAGAGAGACCTTGAGGATGCTTCTTTAGTTTAGCATGTCAAAGTGTTGTAATTTTGGCTGTCAGTTTCTGAGCCCCTGTCTGAAACTTTCCTAGAACTTTCATATATTAAAAGCAGAGCTGGTGGTTGTGGAGAAAAAAATTATGTTAGTAGCTGAATGGCAAAGGATCCAACTAAACCAGTCTCCCATTTCTGGGAATAGTCCAATCCAATTACCATTTATATTTTTATGATTATTATTTCTTGATTTTAATAGATTTAGGTGGTACAAGTTGAATTCTGTTACGTGTATACATTGTATAGGTGTGGAGTCTAGGCTGTTGGTATACCCATCACCCAAATAGTGTCCATTGTACCCTATAGGTAATTTTTCATCCCTCACCCCCTCCCACTTTCCCCCCTTTTGAATTTCTAATGTCCATTATTTTACTGTGTGCCCCGTATGGCCATAGTTTAGCTCGCACTTAGAAATTAGAACACATAGCATTTATTTTTCTTTTGCTGGATTACTCCACTTAAGATAATAGCTGCCAGTTCCATCCAAGTTGCTGCAAAAGCCATTATTTCATCCTTTCCTATTGCTGAGTAGTACTCTATAGTATATATATCACATTTGCTTAATCCACTCATCAGTTGATGGATACTTAGGTTGATTCCATATCTTTGTGATTGTAAATTGTGCTGCAATAAACATATAAGTACAGGTACCTTTCTTATATAATAATTTCTTTTCCTTTGGTAAATACCCAGTAGTGGGATTGCAGAATCAAATGATAGATCTACTTTTAGTTCTTTGAGAAATATCCATACTGATCTCCATACAGGTTGTACTAATTTACATTCCCACCAACAGTGTAAAAGTGTTCCCTTTTCACCACATCCATGCCAACATCTATTGTTTTTTGACTTTTTATCAATGGCCATTCTAATTGGAGTAAGAGAGTACCTCATTACGATTTTAATTTGAATTTCTCTGATGATTAGTGATGTTGATCATTTTTTCATACATTTGTTGGCTGTTTGTATATCTTCTTTCGAAAAATGCCTGTTTGTGTCACTTGTCCACTTTTTAAGGGGGTTGTTTGTTTTTCTCTTGCTGAGTTGTTTGAGTTCCTTGTAGATTCTGGATATTGGCCTTTTGTCGACACAATTTGTGAATATTTTCTCCCATTCTATAGATTGTCTATTAACTCTTTTGATTATTTCTTTTGCTGTGCAGAAGCTTTTTAGTTTAATTAAGTCCCATTTGTCTATTTTTGTTTTTAATGCATTTGATTTTGGGGTCTTAGTCATAAATTATTTGCCTAGGCCAATGTCCAAAAGAGTTTTTCCTAGGTTCTTTTCTAGGATTTTTATGGTTTCTGGTCTTACTTTTAAATCTTTAATCCCTCTTGAATTAATTTTTGTATATAGTGAGAAATAGGGATTTAGTTTAATTCTTCTGCATATGGCTATCCAATTTTCCCAGCACAATTTATTGAAAAGGATGCCCTTTCCCCAATGTATGTTCTTGTTGACTTTGTCAAAGATCAGTTGGCTCTAAGAATATGGCTTTATTTTTAGGTTTTCTATTCTGTTCCATTGATCTATTTGTCTATATTTGTAACAATACCATGCTGTTTTGGTTACTATATCCTGGTAATATCGTTTGAAGTCAGGTTATATGATTCCTCCAGCTTTGTTCTAGTGGTGATGAATTCTCTTAGCACTTGCTTGTCTGGGAAAGACTTTATTCCTCCTTCATTTATGAAGCTTAGCCAGTCCAGTCCAATTAAACAGTTCTGTCTTATTTCAGAAGATGGCATTGCAGATGGCCTCTCTAAGCTAAGCCTATATATATAGTGCAGAAAAAAATATATATATATAGTGCAGGCCTCTCAAAGCTAAGCCTATATATGTGTGTGCATATATATATATATAGTGCAGGAAAATAGATCTTTAAGAAGAGACATTTCTATGGAAACAGAAGAATAACAAAGGTTACCACCTGAAGGTGTCTATAAGCTAGCTTCTTCATAGTCTGTTGAGCAGTCAGTTGAGAAGATTTATAGCATTCTGACAGATTTTTCTGGTTGACAGTATGCATGTACAAATATTGTCCAAATATAACCTGCTGTGGTGATTTCTCTTTAAAAACAAGTTGATTACCTTCAGCTTATAGGGTCTTAGGAAAAAGTTTTAATTACTAGTGATTACAAGTCAGAAAGTTAGGAGGAAAGTGAAAATGTTAATCTGGAGAGTCATAGCCAGTTACTGGAGAAAACAAAAAATTCAGGATTTAGTCCAGATAATTAAAAAAATTCCTCAAAAACAATGGAGAAGGCTAGAATCTAATAACAGGTGCACTACAGTTCTTCTCAAAAAAGTTCATCTGAAACTTTTTTTCTCTCTAGTCCCCTATCTGTACAAAATACAAATCATAGTAAGACCAATTTATTTGCAAAACAAGTTTTAGTTTTATTATATTTTGCCTGATTATTTGCATAATGAGCAGCAAGAATAGTAATAGTAATTAATAGACTTTTTAAAGTTGGCTTAGCTGGAACTTTTCATAAGAAATATTGGATTAGACTTTTTAAAAAGTCTCTTGAAGATAAAGAGCCAAGCCAAGAACTTGCCATCAGACTGTGTCTATAATACTTGTGTGAATTGGATCAATACCTCTCTTATTGAGGTACCCAAAATATTATGAGAATCCTGGACCTGCCAGAAAATGACATTCTTAACTCATTTTCTTAAGTCAACCATGTGAATCATGTATTTAAGGGATCAGGCCAGTTTTTCCAAGAGGCTTTTTATTGGGTCCATAAAAGTTAACCTAAATCCCTCAAAGCAGTCTGGTCATATCTTAACATGTGACATTCCAGTCAAAGCCTTAGAAAAATCACCAGTGTCTCCAATTGTGTCCTATAACAAAAGAAAAAAGATTCTTAATGAATTTATGTAAGTAACTATATTTCCATTAAATAAGAATACTCCTGAATAGTTTTCTAGTTCTGGAGAGTTCAGATAGAGAGAAAAAGTAAATGTTTCAATTCTGTTTACAAAAGTGTACTTTACCAAATTGCTGTAAAGTTATAGACAGCTTAAAACAAAAACATTTTTAACTCTTTTGAAAACAAAAAGGATCAGCATTTTTTAAACCAAAAAAAATCCATAAAAATCATTTCATGTCTTCATCAGTTCAGTCCCATGTAATTAATTCTTATTCTACTTGATGTTAGGGTAGCAATTTACTGAGTCTATTTTTTTTCATTAGCATTCTGAAATTCTTACCCAGTCCAATGGTATGGTCTGAAAGTTGTCAGAAGCCTCTGTTTGAGAGGGCTTGTTTTAGTCTTTTTCACAAACCTCCTAGAAGACACAACACTTTAGGATTTGCAAGGATCTTTCAGAAAAAAGATCAGAATAAAGCAGTTAACTATGGACAGCAAGACATTAAATAACCATGGTTAAAGATGGAATTGACAACAAAATTTGGTTATTTTCTGTGGCCTACAGCAATTTATTAGTAATAAAATAGCTATAATTATGACTGATAACATATACCAAGACATGTCAGATTTTTAGGAATCTCATACAATTTTAGAACACATATTAATAACACATTCATACAAATATAACATAAAGAAAGTTAAATATCATCTCTTATTTGGCAATGCTTCCCTTAAATTTAATGCATCAAATAATCCTGATTGTTATCTCTCTTTAAGGTGCTTCAGGAGCCCTCTGGAAATCCCAAAGTTAGTATGAGGTAAAAATGACTTAATTAAAATTTGTTGCAGTGAGCTATGATGACACCACTGCACTCTAGCCTGGGCAACAGAGCAAGACCCTATCTCAAAAAAAGACAAACAAACAATTTTATCTTTGAAAGTCTGCCAAATATGTCAAAAGTTTAAAACACTTGATCAAAATAGAATCACAGGTCACCGTCAAATAATAGTCATTCATTTAGTCAAAGTGATAATTAAAATATTTCAAAAAGCAAAACCCTTACTCTTTGATAGAGGAGACTCAGTTTTCCAAGTAATAAAAATACCTAATAAAGGTAGCGTGGGGCACACAGAAACTCTTTTTCTCTCCCCCTCTTTTTTTTTTTTTTTGGCAGATTAATTAAAAGTGAACAAAAATCTTTTACTATTTCCTATGAATACTCCATGAAAATCTTGTTTAAGAGAGAAAACAAAATTTTAGTTTTACATCAGTGTAATTTTGATATTAAGTCTCAATTTTAAAAACACTTATCACAAATTTATTTTATTGTAGTTTGATCACACATGATAGTTTAATAAGATTTATGTTTCATAGCCCTTTTACAACTTTTTTATGCATTCAATTTCATATATATCATTTCTTCTGTTATTCCATTATTCTGAAACAACCTTTAAATAACCTCTGAACTATACAAAACTACTTTCGCAACAAGAAAACACATCCTTATGTTTTTCTTAGAATCTTCTTCACCTTAAAACGCATTCTACCCTCCCTGTACACTTTGCATATAGAATTGTTTCCCTTATCTTTAGTGGTTTTACTTACATATATTAATTACAGCTTTAACTCTTAGTAACCCTAATTTCCAGTGAAAAACCTAGGAAGTGAGCAACATTAATTGCTATGTACCATAAAATTTTGAATTCTTATTTTATAATTTTTAGAAATACAGGCTTCTTCATGGAACAATTTTTTATTTTTTATTTTTTTGCTGTCATTTATAAATATACTTTATTTTTGTATATAAATCTGACAGTAAGCCAGATTACTGAATTCTTTTTATTTCTAATAACAGAGATTCTTATTTTGTTATTCTAGAACACCTTGTTTCTTAATTTTTTTATGTCTTAGAACAATTTTTTAAAATATAAAACAGAACATATTTATTAGCAAACCCAAATAGCTTTGGTTTCTCTGAAATAAGAAGCCAAAAGTTAATAAGCTTAAACTTATGCTTAAGGATTAAATTTTCAGTGTTTCAACTTACTTGGAAATGACTCAGATATTTCATGATTATCTGTTACTTTATATAACATACCATGACTTGAAGATTTTAAAATACTGAAAAGAATTTTAAAACTATAACAAGGTTATTTATAAACATTTATCTCAGTTATATTTACCTAACTTCCTCATTCTTAATATTAATAATTATATTTGAATTTCTCATGGAAAATGAAGCTAGCCATTTAAGATATGTTTCCTTTTGAGAAAGCAAAACCAGGCTAACCCTGCATCAGCCAGTCTTATCTTAACCAAGGCCTCTGAGATACTGAACACAGGTACCCTCCCTTATGTCACTCCCAGTCATCCTGGGTCCCAAGTGTCCACATAGAACCCCGGGTACCTACACAGAGC
The DNA here is from genome assembly GCA_023783475.1 of Daubentonia madagascariensis. Taxonomy (NCBI): domain Eukaryota; kingdom Metazoa; phylum Chordata; class Mammalia; order Primates; family Daubentoniidae; genus Daubentonia; species Daubentonia madagascariensis. The sequence continues at coordinate 530,507 of JAKFHU010001467.1, read as the reverse complement.
ACGTTTGTCTGGATCCTGGGTTTATATATCAGGTACAGAGCCCAGGAGAGAAGACATAGCTGTAAAGACAATGCTTACAGGGTCTGGCCCCTCCCAGCATGGCCAGGAGAGACAGAGCTGGGCCAAGGAGGTTGGGGCCATAATGGGCTTGGATCTTCCTTGCAGCTTGTAGCCCAGGTGCTACAGATGCACATATATCTCCAGGCCTTACCATGGTTACCTGCTCAGACCCAAGATCCCTCAGGTGTAAAGCCAAAGACATAGGATCACAGCAAGATGTGTGTAAGGCTTTAGGGGAGTCCAGCAGCCATCTTTCACAGCTTTAGCTTCTGAAATCCCGAACACTACTGAAGGTCAACAATGAAAGATAGTTTTACTGAGAAGATGAATTTTCGAACGTCTCTGTAGTTACTTAGAGGGCATCCCCTTGATAAGGAACTGAGGATGAATATTTCAAGAAATATCATGGATACAGATGTTTTTAGCAATAGTCGTGGTAATTGAAACATCTAATTAAAATAGAGCTAACATAATTCATTATCAACCACACACCAATTATTTTCCAAGAACTTCTTATCACTAGGCTTGGTTTTTTACCCTAACCTGTGTTTGCTGGTTTCATTCCTTCCAGAAAGATCCTTGTGAAAACAGGAGAAGGGCGTTCACAGTTTTACCACAGAGATTCAGTTTATCCTCACAGGGTTCTCTGATCTCTCTGAGGTGCACTCCCCTCTTTTTGTGGTCTTTGCCATCATCTGTCAGAACCACTTGGTGGGAAATGGAGCCATTCTCTTGGCCACTGAGACTGAGATTAAGTTGCACACTTCCCATGTTATTACTTTTTGGCAAATTTATCCCTCTTCAACATATTCTGCCCATCAGCTACTGTCTCCAAGATGCCCTAGAATCTCTTGACTGAGGAGCACAGCATTTGTTTTGTTGGGTGTGCTTTGCAGCTGTATTTCCAGGTGGCCCTGGCTGGGAATGAAGTCTTCTCTCTCTCTGCTGTGGCTTATGACTGGTATGTGGCCATTTACTTCCTCCTTCGTTACATCTGACGATGACTGACATTCACTGCACCTAGCTGCTTTCTGGGATCTGGCAGCTGGGTTTCTCAATTCCCTCCTCCACATACTGTTCATCTTCTGCCTGTCTTTCTGCAAGCCTGATCAAGTTAACCAGTACTATTGAGACATCCGCTAGTGATAGTGCTGTCTACCTATGTAGACCTATGCTCATCTACCTATGTGGCAGAAATGCTTGCTTTAGTATTAGGAGGTATCTTGGGGATCAGCACCTGCCTGACCACCTTTATCTCTTACATATGCATCACCTCTGTCATTCTAAAGATACAGGCTCTGGAAGGGAAGTGCAAAGCCCTTCTCCACATGTGCTTCCCACCTCCTTGTGGTCTGTCTGTTCTACGGCACAGCCATATTTACCTACATGCGCCCCTCGTCCAGCCAACGCTCCCCTGCCTGTGACAGGCTCATGTCTATGCTACACAGAGTGCTTACTCCATGTTAAACCCCATCATTTATGGCCTGAGAAATGCAGAGTTCAAAGGAGTGCTCAGAAAGTTTTATCATAGAACATGTTTACAGCAAACATAATGTTAAATCAGAATGACCCAGTGTTCCACTTTGAATTAGAAAAAATTCATAGAAAAAATAATTTTTTATCAATATATAGAATACATGCCTACATATGTATAGGAATTTGTAGACATATACATATAACATAACTTTAGTTATACCCATTTATATTTATATGTATATCTCTATCTCTGTCCAGTGGGAAATTAAAATTTATCATCCAAAGTAGACTTTTTGAGAGTAAACAAAAAGCTGTTAGTAATTACACTAGCATAAGAGGTATAAACTAGACCTGCCTGAAGTAAAATTGTATCTATTGCCACCTATATCTGTATTCATACTCATATCCAAACCTATGCCCCTGCTTATATCTAACCTATATCATGTGTACCTATATGGTTTATATCTGTTTCTAAATCTATATCTAATCTAGCTATGGACTTTTCTTTTTTTCCCTTAATTGCATATTGTACACTTATAAATTGTTAAGAGTAGATCTTAAATGTACTCATCACAAAAAAATGATTTAAGTATGTGAGGTGATGGATATGTTAATTTGCTTGATTTAATGCTTTCACAGTATATACCTGTATAAAAACCTCATATTGTGTACTGTAAATTTATATATATTTTGTCAATTTTACCCTCAAGCCAGGAAAAAACTAAAGTGGTCAGCATAACCTACTATATAATAAAGAAATATAATTTTTGTTGAAAACTAAAAGGGGAAATTTTTCATATTATTATCAAGTTAATAAGATATAAATGAAAATATTTTTAGTCTGTTATTTGTAACCTGTTTAAAAGGTACAAAATACCTAGGAATGACCATCTGGTGAAACAGCTAGGGAGTAAAGCCTGTTCATTGATCACCAACCTGTGTTTATTATCTGTTATTAATATAGTCACTCCTACTTTTTAATTGATGAATGTTATCGTGCTATGTCTTTTTCCATACTTTTACTTTCAACCTACTTGTTTTGTGTTATGTGAGTTTCTCATAGATAGTACATAGTTCAGCCATGTATTTTTGTCTACTGTCCAATCTATGTCTTTTAATTTGTGTATATTATTGCATCATTTACTTTCAAAATCATCATTGATATGTCACAATTTGCCTTTTTTTGTTATCTGTTTTCTGCTTATTTCTTCTGTTTTTCATTTCTCTGCTTTTTATTTATTGATTTCCTGCTGTTTTCTTTAGTATTTTTAAGTATTCCATCTTTTTTATTCATACTATTTTTGATTACAATGTATAGATTTTTATACCAACTAACATCATCATAATTTTTCTTTCAACCATAAAATACAACTTAAAAAACTCATGAGGAGTAGTATAGTCTATTATAATTATTTCTGTTGGTACACAATCTGTTCTTTACGATGTTCCCAGGATTATTCTTTTATCATTTCCTTTTTACTTAGAGAATTTCCTATAGCAATTCTTTAAAGATACATCTACCAGTTACAAATTCTCTTAGTATTCCTTCATCTGAGAATATATTTATTTATTTCCCTTGAAATAATTGACAGGTTTTTTTTTTCTTTCTTACTTGAAAAATATTGTGCCACTTCCTTCTTGCCTCCATTGAGAAATCCATTGTCATTCAAAGTGGTGGTCCCCTATGGGTAATGTGTTTCTCTCTGGTTGCCATGAAGATTCCTTTTTTTGTCTTCAGTTTTCAAACAATTATGATGTGGTTTGGTGCACATTTATTTGAATTTATCCTATTTAAGTTTTTCTCTGATTTTTGAATCTATATATTTATGTCTTTCACCAAATTTGGGAAAATTTTAGCAATTATTTTCTCAGGTACTTTTTCTGTTTCATATTCATTCTCTTCTGGGACTTTGAAGATATAAATGATAGACCTTGTGTTAGGGACAGAAAAACAAGTGAGAGGTAATGGAAATTAGAAAAGCAGAAGGAGAAAGCATTTATAGAAAAACAATAAGGAGGAAATGGCTACAGAAAAATAACCAGGAGAAACAGTTCTTTCAGTCTTAAAGAATGGGGTAATTAAACATGGAACACTGACCACCAATCAGAAAATAAAAAAACATCCTAAACGGTGACTTTCTCCATCACACGTATAATTCAGTCCCCAAACCTTGTGACATATAGTCATAGATTATGACTAACCTTGTGACTAACCTTTACATCAACATAAATTGCTAATATACAAAAGTAGGAAGTTTAGTGTTAATTAGCATCTTCTCCACTCGTGGGGACAGACCCGTTTCCCCTTAGGAAACGTCTGTGTTTTCTTCCCTATACTATCTTATAACTTCACTATTTCTAATAAATCCTTCACGCATACTTGCTGAGTGTCTGTCATCTCTCTCCATCGTGCGGGCCCGGCTTGCGATTCTTCCAAGCCAGGAGCCCAAGAACTGGGGCAAAAATTCAAAGTCCAGCCGTGGACACCGGACCGTGACACTTTTGTTATTTACCCCAAATCCTTAGGACTCCTTATATTTGATTCTTCTCAGTTATATAATTTCAATTTGGTTCTTTCTTATAATCTCTATTTATTTGCTGATTCATTTTTTCAGAGAAAAATCTTCCATTCCTCTCTTAGCCATACCACGGCTTCCTTGTCTTTCTAGAAATCCATGCTTTGGTGCATCCTTTAAATTTTAACATAAGCAAATATTATTTACATTACTCTGCATTATAATTTTTTCACTTAAGAGTACAGCCTAAAGATCACTTCAAATTGTTCTTTCATACACACACACGTATGCACTCACACACACATAAACACATATGTACTTATAGATGTATATGCACACACACATACACATATTACACATCCCACAATAGGTATAATTTTTTGATCCTTTGAAGTTTGTTGAGACTCACTTTTATGGTGAAATACGTGATACATTTTTAATTGTTTCATATGTGCTTGTAAATAATCTCTACTCTCTTTTTAGGAGAGTACATATACTACATTATTTCAATGTATGCATTTTCAAGTTTATCAACGTATTTACATCTTTGATATTTCTACAACTGGTATATTGTTGGTTTATTTATTTAGGCTATTTTGTTAGGTTCATATAATTCGTTGATCTTTTGTTGTTATTTTATTTATTCCACTGGATAATGTCTTTTTATTAAAGACCAATTTACATTCACTTCTTTCTGTAATTTTTAAAAAATTGATAATATTTATGTATTATTGTTCATAAACTAATGTTTTGAAGTCTATATATATTGTGGAATGACTAAATTTAGATAACTAACATATGCCTTACCTCAAATAATTATCATTTTTGTTCTGAGTACACTTTACATTCAGTCTTGTAATATTTTTCAAGAATACAGTATGCTGTTAAATATAATCACTATGTTGTATAATAGATCTCTTGAACTTATTCCTACTAACTGAAATTTTCTATCTTTTGACCAATATCTCCCCAACCCCCTCCCTAAATCCCCAACCTCTGGTAACTACCATGCTACTCCCTACTTCTATGAGATCAACTTTTTTAGATTCCACATATGAGTGAGATCATTATGTTATGTGAAATAAGCCAGGTACACAAAGACAAATACACTCATTTCTAATTATAAAAGGAACAGCAAGAAAATGAATGAACCCAAACTGGCATCAGTATTTGCATTATTGTAGCCAGACTCTGAGGTAAAAAAACAGTAACATACTAATCAATTCTTTCAAATGTTCAGAAGAAAAAAAATAAAAATTATTAAGAAGAAGAATTGAAATATGGTTTTACTCTGCTTGAACTTCACAAAATGAACTTCACATTAGTTGTGTATTTGCATCACAATATTAGCTAGTAATAGTATAAAAACTATCACTATTAGGACAGTGTATTAACAAATTACTAGGACAGTGTAATAACAAATTAACAAAGAAACAAATTCCAAAAAGTATCACATTAGATCACACTTTACAGAATCTTGTAATTTAAAAAAAGTATAGTTATTATGATGCATATTTGAAAGCTTCCTTTGAGACGTCTTACTTGAAAGTGAAAGAGAAAGCAAAATACCATTGAAGAAATGCTTAGTTTTCTTATGTTGCTAAACATGGTGATATAGGTGAGGAAAAACAATGTGATGAGAAACTCAACTGTATTCCTATGTCAGAAAATATTTCTGAAGAAACAGAGAAAGCAATAAAGTTTGAGAAAGCAATAAAGGTTTGGACAACAAATTTTAAAATAAATTAGTATTGTGGGAGATCTATGAGATTATCTAGTATTTGTACAGATCTATTTCAATAATAAATATCCAAACATCATTTCTATGAGTCAAGCAAAGATATATTGGTGAAGTTATACTCTCAACAGTAAGTGCTTTCTCTGATAAAACAAAAATCTTACATAGAAAGAAATATGTAGTTGTTAAACTCTAACTGAATAGTTGTTTTGTCTGGATTATTCTTTTTTTAAATTCCTATGGTCGAGTTAATATCCCACGTCAAAAGGTAAATTATGCAGCAAATATTTGCAGACAAAAGTTCACAAATTGTTAAATGGTTAAGTTTTACAGAGAAAAGTACATTTAAAATATAGTCATAACCATTGTCAAACAAAGATGGAAGTCATGTTTCTTTTTTATATTTACATTGTGGAAGTTTTCTAACAAAATTTTAGAGAATGACATTTTGTAACCTGTATTATCAAATTGCCTATTTCACTAGTTTCAAAAGTCAACAATATATAAGAAATCCTATTTTATAATTTCTTTGCCTGTTCCTTCACATAATTCATATTATTTAATGTGTAAATATTCCACAGTGTACATTTGAAATGCAAAAACTTTTTTGTACATAATGAAAAAAGACATTATCACACTTAAAAATTAATACTCCCCAAATATTATTGTCATATATCCAGTTGGAGTTCTTAGTTTTGTAATTGACGTACTAGTTCTTATACATAGTGCTTGCTTGAATTGAGATACAACAAATAAGACCTATGCTTTGCAATCAATTATTAAGCCTCCTAAATTTTGTTTGTTCTGTAAATTTACATTTATTTATTTATTTATATTCCTCACAATTCTATTTTTGAAGGAACTGGGTTGTTTGTCCTGAAGAGTTTCCCACAATTTGGATATTGCTGGATGCATTCCTGTGGTGTTACCGTCCTCTAAATTCTACAGTTTCCGTAAACTAATTGCTAGATATAAATGTTCAATGATTTTTTTTTTTTGGCAAGATGACCAATATCAATGATCACCTCTTTTCTAGTGTTGTCAGAGCCATTGATGATCTGTGCCCAAATTTATGATGTCATTAGATTTTATAAAATGATATTTTAAATTCTATCTCCCTTCTCCATCTATTAGCTGAAATCTTTCTTTATGACTAACACCCCCGCCCCTCTACACACAACAACTATTTATTTAGGCTATTTTGTTAGGTTCATATAATTCAACCTAATATCCTGGAGTAAATATTACATAGGAAATACAGAATATATTTTATTTTATTTTATTTTATTTACCTCTTATAATGAGTTGGTTCCCTAGCATTCTTCTAATTTCACCGAGTATTTTAGGATCATTTGGAACTTCTGAATTTAAACATATCTAATGTGTTAAATTCACTCTCATTGCCATCCATACTGATAGGCTAATGTCCAGTATTTGCCAGTGGAATGTAAGTTGATGCCTGAGTTCATTTGTCATGGCCCTATTTGACAGCATTCATGCATTCTGATGTGACCACAAATTCCCAGCTTGCCATATATAAATTCTACCCCTGACCTCTGGCCTACCATTTCTCCAAGGAGCTGTGATTATTTTTATAGGATATGGTTTTTAGATACCACAATCTCACTCTGGAAGCATTCAATGCTATTTCATTAATCATTATTTCTACCTCTTTTTAGTGGACAGACCTAGGGCATATGCACGTTTTAAAAGTAAAATATATCATGAATTCCTGTATTTTTTAATCTTGCATTTTTTGCTGTTGTTAAATAAAATGGTTATTTTGTGTGGAAGATTTTGTGTATTTTATCTCAGAACTGCATATAGACTGTTATGAGAACAGTTTAAAAAATTTTTGAAGTTCGTTGTATTTAGGTTATATCACATTACAGATACAAATTACTTTGTAAATCATTTGGAATAGTTCCAATATAAGGCATTTTTTCTTAATAAAATTTCTAAAATGTGAACTGTTTCATGATATTTGCATGCTACCTAGTTCAAAATTGTTTCTTTTTAAAAATTTTATTTTAATTGACAAATAATAATTATATGTATTTATGGGGTATGTGTGATGTTTTGATATATGTTTGCAATGTGCAATGATTAAATCAAGCTAATTAACACAAATCTAACATACTTAATTTTTTGTGGTGAAAACATTTCAAATCTACTCACAGCAATTTTGAAATATACAAAGTATTATTATTTATTATGGTCACCATTCTGTGCATTACATCATTATGTCTTATTTCTCTTGTCTAACTTAAACATTGTCCTCTTTGATCAATGTCTCCCCTTTCCTCATCCATTCCCCTTCCCCATTATTCTACTCTCTACTTCTATGAGTTCAACTTTTTTAGATTCCACATATGAGTGAGATCATGCAGTCTTTGCTTTTCTCTGCCAGCTTATTTCACTTAGCATAATGTCCTGTAGGCTCATCCATGTTGTCACAAATGACTGGATTTCCCCTCCTTTTAAGGCTGAATAGTATCCCATTCTGTATATTTACCACATTTTCTCTGTCAATTTATCTTGGGGTGAACACCTAGGTTGCTATGTTTGCTATTGTGAATAATGCTGCAATGAACATGGGCGTGCAGCTCTCTCTTTGGCATACTGACTTCAATTCCTTTAGATGTATATCCAGGGGTGGGATTGCTGGATCATATAGTAATTCCATTTTTAGTTTGCTGAGGAATCTCCATACCTTTTCCATAACGGCTGTATTTGTATTTTTAAAAACATAATTGTGAAAGTTAACTTGTTTTTCAAAGAAAGTAGTGATATAGGGAAAATTAATACTAGGTGTTTAAAAATGTATCTACCATTATGTGATTATAATTTTGCTGGCAAAAATGATATAAACAAATGAACTCTAAAAACTCACGTATGCATACTTTCACTTAGAAATAGAATTCTCTAGTCTGTTTTTAAATTAACCAAAGAAGAACCCCAAATAGGTTTATTACCCAGTTTAAATTTTTAAAAAAACTGCTTCAGATTTATTTGTAAGATCAAATTCTGCCAACATGTTTGCCTAAGTGTGGAAATATATTATAAAAAATGTCACAATTTAGTAATCACAACGAATAATGTATAGTTCCATTTTGGTATGAGATGTGCTGTGCGTTTGTGTTATGGTGGTCTCAGTTTTGGAATTCCCACTCTCTCAATCCAATTTTATATCACCATTTAGTTTGTGACCTCAAGTCTACGTCTATGATATATTTGTGGATAGATACTAGTAGTAACTGGCATAATATGAGCATCCCCTTCCCATCCCATCTGTGTTAACTCTAAATTTTTTTCAGGGATGCCAAGTACCTACTTTCAAAATTTGTTCTTCTGATCAGTGCTTACAACTTGAGATGGTGTAATAATATAGCTCTGGCCAATGTGATATAGGTTATATTTACTGAATGGGTGATCCTTATAAAAATAATAGGTAAAGTTTCATTTTCCCTGTGACATCTCCATCTTTAGCCTTCATTCTATGTGAGTATGGATGAAGTGCCTAGTAATACAGAGGCTATTCATATCCTAGGGAAAATAATGTTGAATGGCAGAGCAAGAAGATTGGCAGAACCTACTTCTTTGGTGCCATCATTGAACTGCCATATACACTACTGACTCCCTAACACCAGACTTCTGCTGCACGAGGCATAACTCGACTCACTGGTTTAAAATGACTGAAGTGGTATTCTCAGTTATTTTACCCAAACATATAGAGACTTAAGAATTTTCCCTATAATTTCATTCCATAGGACAAAATTTTTCTCCAGTGAAATCTAAATAACTTAATAAGGTCCAAACCCGGAGTGGATGCTTCATTATCACATTATTCTAAGTGAATTAACGCAGCCCATTATGGAAGGGCGAATTCATTATACACACTAATTCTCTCCATCTCACATTCACGTATCAACAAATATGTGGCACAAAATACACTAAATACTTTGTGATATATGCATGTATGATGTGCACATACACTTATAGGTAAATGTGTATATTCATATATAGAAATTAGAAATTATGTATATATTTTTAGAAAGATGTTGGGATATATATTGTGATGTATAAGAGGGCTGTCTGGAAAGCATCCAGCCATGTAGTATGAAAAATTATATTAACAATGGCTGTATACTTTCCACACAGCCCTTGTATTTATGGGAAAGTGTGATGTATGTTGCATTATAGACATTCTTGCCATGAAGAACGTGGAATTGTGGAGATAATGAGAATGTGAGGAACAGGGTAGGAATAAGAGGGAAGGTAAAATTTGGGATGAAGACAATTACGAAAGATCAGTAAAATCTAAGTTGTTGGAGGAGATGATCCTAAAGTAGAGAAGCAATGTTCCCTCTTGAAACCACTAATGTTTTAGAAATGCAAATACCTTCTTAATCCCTGCCTGCATTTCCTTGTTACGGAAGCTATACACAATTGGGTTTAATGCAGGCGTCACAAGAGCATAGAGTGCAGCTACCACCTTGTCCTTTTCAAATGTGTAGCTGGAAGCAGGGCGAATATAGGTGTAGATTACAGGGGAGTAGTAAAGGGACACCACAACGAGGTGGGATGAGCATGTTGAGAAGGCCTTCCGCTTGCCTTCTGCTGTGCGGATACGGAGAATAGCGGCAATTATATAACCATAGGAGATGCAAGTAAGGGTAAAGTCCCCTATGGCCAGAGTAACATCAGCAACATATACCATCACTTCATTGATTCGTACAGAGCTGCAGGATAAAGCCAATAGTGGGGGTATCTCACAGAAGAAGTGGTCGATGATATTTGGCCCACAGAAAGTCAACCTCAGGATGAGACCTGTGTGCACCCAGGAATTGGTTACTGCGATAGCCATGACGATGCTGAGCAAGGCCACACACATATGGTGGTTCATAATAGTACTGTAATGAAGAGGGAAACAGATGGCTATGTAGCGGTCATAGGCCATAGTGGTAAAGAGAACCATCTCAGCCCCCAGGGACCATGTGAAGACGAAGAGCTGGGACATGCAGCCCCCGTATGAAATGGTCTTTGCTGATGTTAGCATGGTCCCCAGCATCTCTGGTATGATGCTTGTTGTACAGATGATGTCCACGATAGCCAGTGCCAGAAGAAAAACATACATGGGGGTATGAAAGGTGTTGTTATAGATTATAGCAATGACGATGAGCATATTACCAAGAAAAGCCACAAGGTAGATGAAGAGAAAAACAAGGAAGAGAATTCCCTGGAGTTCAGGGTTTTTGGTGAAGCCCAGAAAAATGAACTCAGTTATGATGCTGTGGTTCATCTTGCTTGGGTGATTAAACGGCAGACATTGCACAGAGTGAACAACTGAGAATTAAAGGGATCTGTGTGTTGCTATTAGGAGATAATGCAGGGTGTGTGGGTGTGTATGTGTGTGTGTGTACCTAGTGACTTGATTATTGATTTGATGCAACTTTGCAGCATGAATTTCCTTATGAGGGAGTTCTGTCTTCCAGGCAATATCCACTCTTCTCCAGAAAGATCCCATTCTCTGATGCATATTTTTCCATGGATGACTCAAATAAACTGGAGACAGTGGTTGAGAAGAAAAATATAAGAAAAATAAATGCCTTCAAATATTTCAATATTATAATTTTGACTTGAAACCTGTCTGAGTATAATCTAATTATCTATCTATATATATATCTTCAATGGAAATATAATACAAATAATTACATATCTCAATAATTCAGTTAACTGCATGGTATGTTTAGGTGTCCTTCTGGAGATATATATGAGCAAGGATATCTGAAACAATAGAAGCTGACAAGGCTAATTATAATTTGAATATTTCAGGTGAAAAATGCCCAACATAATATTTTGAGGCTGTATACTCATGCGGATGTTGACTAATTTATGATAGTCTGAATACTAAACAATTTGATCATATATCTGTCTTGGCAGTTTCTCTTCAGTTTGAGAAGCACATTGCTAAAATTGTGTAAACCAACTATTTGTTTTGCTGTCATATAATGGCAATAAATTGGATTTTAAAATATAAAATCTATGGTGTGTCTTCATTTCATTAAAGCCATAAATTGGCCATTTTACCTCAATAAGCTTCAGATTTCTTATTTCTAATAATTTGATAAATTGACATAAATATTAGATGTTCTGTAGACAGAGTCCATATTTCTTAAGGATACCCAAGGGAAAGAGGCAACTAGAAAGTTCTCTGGAAAACAATTGCTAGGGCACAAGAGAAATTTGTGTCTTATGTTATTTGTCCCCAAAACCTCTCTAGTATTCTGTTATCTGTTTCATTTTATGCTTATTTATTTTGGTAGATTTGCTTTGTCTGCACAGGTAGTTATTTACATTAACTCATGACTTTCAGAACTATTATGATCAGATAAATCTAGTAAGTGTATTCAAAGTAGTTGTGAATTTATTCATAAATTTGTGTTTTATCAACATTCTTTAACTTTTCAGAGGTCATATTGTATTTCTTATATCTAAACAGAGGCATAAATAAAAATCATTTTTGAGTGTGGGTCTACACATCTAGTTTGGTTTGCTCCCTCAGGCCCTGTAGTCTTAATTAATAATTTGCTAAATAAATTTAAGCTGCTGGTGGATTCATGTGTAGCTCTTTAGACTGGAAGAAAACAAAAATAGAGCTTTTGTTTAATCCATAATCTGCTTTAAGAATCTCTAGTTGATATTTATTTTCCCATAGTGAGGGAATGTTGCGACCACCATATCTTGGATCTATGGCATGTGACAGGCTCTGTGTTAGGTCCTCCACAGATTTGGTATCATTTTGTTCTCACAAGCACATTGGGTATAATATTTCCATCATTATATAGTTATGAGCAAACAATACATGAAAGAGAAAATAATAGTAGCTAGAATTGCATGTCTCATAATTGGAAAAGGCAGGATTAACACCTAGGTTGACTCCAAAGAAATTGCTATTAACCTCTCTGCTATATGTTTTCAGGCAAAACACAAAATAGTATGGCAAGTATATACAAAAACTGAAAAATATAAGAGAGATCTGAAAGAAGATGGATGTTTTATTATGAATCATATGAGATATGATTTGGAGCAGGAAAATATAGACAAGATAGTTGATATTTGAAATTTAATTCAAGTATCTTAATATTTGACAAATCTGATATTGAAATGGCATTAACTAATCTTTAAAATTCTGAGTGTTGAATATGTTTTCAAATGATATTAAGAGGTCCTGGTATTGTCATTTCATCCTAATCAGAGATCTGGCATCAAACCTTCTTGAGATAAATCTATAAGATAGCATGGTCCTTTCAGCCTACATGATCTTACCGACCAAAAACAGGCACTCAAACATAAACTGAACTTTCGCTGTGGAAGGAAAAAGCTTCCATTTTTTCTTGGAGAACTGTTAGTTGTCAATGTAAGTACTGCTATTTATTAATGTTATTTATCCATGTAATTGTTACTGACCAAGTCTCTTAAAGCTGTGTATGGGGAAGAGATCCCAGTTCCAAGATGCAAAGCCAAGTCTCACAAAATGCTTACATTTCAAAAGGAGATAGGAAAGTGCACCTCTGTCTTACCATCTGTTTGTTAACAGTGAAGGTGGGAGAACCTGGAAATTCTATTTCTTATCTCTTCTTGTAATACCCTCATCCCCTTCACAGGAGTTCTGGCATTGGTTGGGCTTTATTCTCAGTGCTGGTTCCATGAGTTGGGTGGTTACTGTGTGTGAAGGAGGCTGAACCCAGAATGGTATTAAGACACAGTTCACTGGGGAGAGGGGTTATCTATTGATTATAAAAGTTGTGTTCAGAATGTCCACTATTGGCCCAAGGTGGTGATATACAAAGGCTGCTCAGAAACTATCCAGCCATGTAGTATGTTCTCATTATATTAAGAATGGCTGGATATCTCTGGACAGGCCTCATATGTTTGTTTTCTATCCTTGGGTGTCTGAATAGTGGTGAATAGTTTCTCTTGGAATCCTGCAATTGATATTAATCTGGCTTGGGTGCTACTTTAGACCCCAAAAGCCACAGTATTCAGAAAAAGAGGGCCTGCCTACATCAGCAGGAAAGTCTATTTCTCCAGGTCTTATAAATCAAAAGCTACTTACTCCTGACCATGTCCCTTTCTGGTCATCTTACCTGAAATGATCAATTTTGCTTTAGTTACTATGTTTAATCTCAGATTTTCTATTGATCAAAATTTGGAGGCAAGAAAAATCAGTGAAATTTAGTTAGAATCATGGTAATACAAATGGCTTAATGTTGACCCTAGCATTTTCTGTCTGTGACTTTGCATTTTTAACATACGTTCTTAAGTCTTGGTCTATCCCCACTGGTTAAGTGGGGATAATAACAGTAGTAACCTCATTGAGTTTATTTGAGGATTAAATAATGAGTATGAATCATTAGCCCAATTCTGGGAACATATTGAGCTACCAATTAAATTTAATAATTATTATTATTTTATAGTTTCAAACTCATATCATTTTGAAAATCCATATGTTTTAGTATATGGATTTGTAATTATTAGTAATAAGGTAGTTTTTACTATATAACATAAGAAAACATTTCCAGAAATGTTTGGATAAATATTATAATAAAAGAATAAGCAGATTGGGTTAGGGCAATAAAAGATAATTCAATTAATTCTAATTATGATAAAGGTGACTTTATTCAACAAATATTTAAAGGTCACACTTTATACTAATCATTATGCTATTGGATTAGATTATAATGATGTAGATAATATATGTTCTCAGTTATTTCACAGTCAGTGGTAAAACAATGAATAATCAACTTTAACATTTTTTGAGAGCATGGGGAAATTATTAGAGGTATGAAACAATTTTATATAGTAACATAGCACACTTAATTTGGTCTTGGATAGGATCGTGGAAAGACTAACCAAAAACATGGATGGCACTGGTTGGCATGGATATCACAATGATAATGATAAAAATCATTAGCAATGATTTTTATTGCTCATTGAGTCAATATTTCTTGTACTCTTATATTTACCATTTTTATTGTTTGTCCTCTATCTTGCATATCTTCTCCCATATGGGACCATTTTCCTTCTTGTGAATAACTCTGCTTTTAGTCCACACGGATGTGGTATTTTCTTCAAAAGCAAGCAGTTTGTTTTTTTCCAAGCCAGAAATGGTGTGTTGAAATAAAAAAAGGGGGAAAAAAAAAAAAGGAAGCAGTTTTGTGGAGTGTGAAGGGAAAGGGAAGATAGGGGAGAAGAAAAATCTCAATGAAAATTACTAATGTGAATGCAAATGTAAAGAGGCACGAAGTACAATGTATCTGGGGATATGGCAAAGTAGTGTCACTGGAAGACAGCGTCAGCTTTTTATTCATGGGGTATTACCGTGCTATGTATGTATAATAAGATAAGACTTGTTGAGATTATTATATTGTAAGAAATTATTTTGTGGTAAAGTGGTCAATAAGGGAGAAATTGCAAGTTTCTGAGAGAGGAAGTAATATGTGGTATGTCCCAGTTTTAGGAAGGTAGCCCTGAAGGCAGCATAGAGGAAGGATTCAGAGGGAGACCTTATGTTTTCTGTCTTGAGCTGAGACTATTTACAAGCACCAACTATTTTGTAGAGCAATATCAATTTAATTAACCTTAACATTAGAATTTATCTATAAAAATTAATTACCAGAATAAAATAGAAGTTATATAATATATAAAACATACACAGAGAAAACTTAAACAAGTTAATTTTAATTGTTTGGCAGGATGCAGGCACATTGCCAAATAAACATTGGCAACCCCTTCCTAGGAGTGAATTGGGGCCACATTGTGTTTACTTACTCTAGAACACCAAAATTAATAATAGTTCATACTGATGCTTTTACTTATGTGCCATTTACCATGCTATTTATTTAATCATGAGAATAGGATTAAGAATTAAGAATATTAATGTCCCTATTTTACATATAAGGTAGTTGGTAGGGTTCTGTAGCGTTAACATATGTGTTCATTGCCACACAGCCAGACATTGGTGACATGGAGATCTGAATCCAGAGAGTCTAATAACAAAATTCATTCATATTATGATCTATAAGCCAATGTTATACCAATGTCAACTCCTAGAGCATGATTCATTCTTCTGCATCATCAACTACATCATTATCATCATCCTTGTTTTCAAATATTTTCATCTTCATTGCCATCATGAACACTATAGGCACACTTTTAAAGGGCCGACCATGTGTAAGGCAAGGTGCTAAGAACTCACCACGGCAGCCACTGTGTTCTATTGGAATAGAGTGATACAAACTACTCTCTACTCTTGTAGTCCTGAATGATTTTTGTCAGATAATTTCATCCTAGGCAGGATTAAGTCAGAAGGTTTGTTCTAGCTCAAGTTTTAAGGAGAATGTTGTATTCTCTTTGGCTTAGCTTCACAGCTAAAGTACTGAAAGAGAGGTGAAAATTGATATTTTTAAATTTTCTACATTTTGAAGTGATCAAAGAGAGGCAGGAATGGAAGATCAGAGTGTTCAGGAAGTATAATGAATTGTAAAAAGATAAAAGGTGGTGAGTATTAAGAGAGTGTGTCAATACCTCCATACAAATCATGGCCCTACCTTAGGTAAGGTGATCAGCCATTTGGTTAGCCTGGGACTGTCCAAGTTTTGCCACTGAAAGTTCCACATCCTAGGAAACCCCTCAGTCTCAGACAAACTGGGACAGTTGGTCACTCTAGGACACCTGAAGCTAATGCAATGTCTGTTTCTCAGAATCCCAGCCGTATCTAAACTCCCAAAGCACTTTATTCTCTAAGTTTGGGAAGAAATAATTTTTCAAATTTATTTTGTGTTCTAAGTTTGGGAAGATAATTTTTCAAATTCAACTTTGAGTCCACCACTCTTCTTATTCCAGAGTCTATTATAGATTCTCATATGTGGAAGGTAGAGTATGCACACTAAATGAGTGACTGAAATTCTTGTACGTTCTCTATCTCTGAGAGGTGTTTTAAGCAATTTAGAGCATCCTGATACAATGAGAAGTTTTGAGAGCTCATTTTAAAACCACTTAACTAATTGAAACTTTATGTTAATTAAAGAAAGGAGATATTCTAAAACAATTTCCCCAAAATATTAAGTATTGCTATCTCTTGGTAACAGTATATTAACCTAACTTTAGTTTATTTTTTTCTAAGATCCAGTTTGTACATATTTTTTAGGAAAAATTTAAAAAGGCAGGCAAACAATGTAAATATATGTATCATTAAATAGCTGTCTCCTGTTTTTAATTAAATTATAATCCATGGATAGATTTTCTCTTGTGCTATGGCAAAGAAAGAATTAAACATGTTACTTGGTTTGTAAATATCCCTACTCAGGCCATGATTCTATGGTAACCCTAACAATTAGACAGTATTCCCACAAATACTCACTTGAATTCTTTGCAGGGTATTTCCATGTTCAAATGGTGACCAGTATTAATTGACTGGAAAAAATAGAAAATAAAGACAGTAGCCCCTGTCAGTTTGTTGTCAAAGTACCTCTTTTATGCTTGCTCAAGTATCAGTTCCTTTATATTTAAGATCAATCAAAAAACATGGTTTCTGACTCAAGTACAAGGGACCCTAGGGAATAGCATCTTGAACCAATTTGTTAGTAGTTACATTAAAATAGACTCAGAGGAACAATTAAAGTAACCCTACACTGATTACGAATTATGATGTGGAATGACTTGGTCTTTGTGTGTCATCATTTCTCTGTGAAAACCAAAAGGTATCCCAAGATAATATTTTCAAGGAGTAGGAAAACCGAATAATGAGAGACAATGGGAATGTTGATGGGGGATTCACTGAATGAATGGATGGACATTTTTATAAAAACAATTACATCTACCTGGGAGAGCTCCCTCTCCCAAAAGAAATTAAGAGAGTGTTAAAAGAAAAATCTTAGACAAGCTAAATTTAACAGTTTAATTGAACAACAACAAATAATTTCAAGAGGTATTGCTCAATACCAAAAGCAGTTCAGAGAGCTTCCTTCCACAATGTGTCCAGGCAATATTTATAGCCAGAGTAATGGAAATGACTTGCAGAAATAGGCTGATTGGCTGTAGTTCCCCATTTGCCTTATTTGGACATGTTTCGGCAGCTTTCAGCCTATGATTGGCTGAAGGTTAGGCTGCTATGATTGGCTGTGACTTTGGTATTTGGTATTTGTTATGAGAGCATGCTCTGAGATTGGGTTGCGGGTTGTTTACACATTAAATTAAGTTACAGTTGACTATATATGGAGGCAGCTTTAGTCAAACTTAGTTCAGTTTAACAAGAGGAAAGGGTTGCAGGAAGTGAATTCTAAGATGAAGGCTAAAGCAAAGTTTGTAGAAGTTCATTTAATTCCCTACACTATGGGGGAAAAGGGGTTTACAAATAAACTATGGGATGCAATTTGGTTTTTGGTTGCTGAATATAACATGCAAACCCTTCAGCTAGATTTCTTTCTGACTCGTTGTTTGAAAATCTGTTCATTCTTTGGTGTTGTTTATGCATGCCCATACACACATGCAACTCATCTGTGTGATGTACTCATAATGAAGTAACATCTTCATCCCTTTTGCTGAATAGCTTCATAGTTTGAAATGTCCATTAGAATTCAAACACATATTTTCATGTTTACCATATAAGCTTCTTTCCCCTATTTGTTTATCTTAGAGAAAAGATACATGGTTGAATATTAGATCATTTTAACAACCTTTTTAAGCTGCCAGGCAGTGATTAAATAAATGCTTATTTAATATTTATAATAAGCATTGTGTTCCTAAATATTAAGTTTATCAAACTGTCAATAAGAGAGCAAGAAATGGGCAAAAATTATATGTAGTTGTAGTCATATGGCCAAGTAGAAATCAAACGGTTTGCCTTTAACGAGTGTTTGCTGTTCAGTTAGCATAATTTACGTTGCTTTAGTAATGTTTTTAACAGGTAAGATAACCTACTCCCTTTCACAGTGATAAAAATTATTGTCAATATGTCACTTTGAACAAATACATCAAAATAATATAGAACAGTTCAAGGTGTAATGATTGGACAATGAATCAGAATAACATGAAATTAAAAGTCTGTATAAATGGGTGGAGAGGAGGGTATTTGGTGAAAGGCAATACTAAAACACTCGAGCCAGTTATTAAGTCGTTTGGATCCAAACCCACCTCTAAGCACTGATTTTGGATGTTGGACTTGGTTGACACTGGGACCACACTGCTGCTAGCCTGCCGGCGCCATGGGATCTCTGCCAGTAGGGGACAACAGAGGGAGACTGTAAGGTCAGAGGGGAAAAATTAGGCCCCTTTCTCTTTGCTTCTCCTGGTTTCTCTCTGCAGAAAGTTCTAGCAGTTCTAGCATTTTGATTTTTGATTTGAGATACCCCACTATGATTTGAATTTGCCTCATTCTTCTTTTAAATCTGTCAAGTTAAGTCATGCATAATTTGAAGCTATACTATTGTGTGCATAGAGAAGTGGTTTTATGATGTCTTTTGAAAGGTTCTTCTTTTTGTTTTGAAATGTTGCCTGCCTTATTAGCTATGTGTTCTGGTAGGATAACTACGCCAACTTTCTTTTAATTTTGTGTGGTATATTTTTTTCCATCTTTATACTGGCATTTTTTTCTTTGTGTTCATTTGAAAATATGTTAAGTGGAATATAATTTTGTTTTTTAACAAAATCTGTCAATCTTAGTATTTTAATTCTAGCACTTTATTTTAATTTAGTTTAATTTCTGATACATTTGCTTATACTTTATGTATATTTGCTTTCTATTTGGCCCATTTGTTTTATGTTCCTTTCTCTTCTTTCTTTCCTTCCTTTTGATTAGCAAGTTTTATTCTACTTTTTACCTCTATTAGCTGAGTGGTTATGCATTCTGTTACACTGATTTGAGTGCTTATGCTTGAGATTATAACATGCACTTTTGATTTTTACAGCTTAGCAGAAATTATTTATTTTACCACTGTCTCAGAGATGCTATGCTTTTAGAATACTATTTTAGTGCCTTTTGACTTTGTATTTTTTTAATGATGGATTTTAATTGTATACATAATTCAAATCCCACCACCCATTACTTTTCTTGCTTATTCAGTCAATATTGTTTTACACGTATCCTCATATTTGCTGTTTTCATGAGTCTTCCTTTCTCCTGCATACCTTTTCCCGCGTAGCACCACTTTTCTGCTCCCAAATAACGATGCTTTTAATGCAGACCTACAGGTTTGCTGACAACAAATTCTCTCATTTTTTATGTATGAAGCATTTTTAT
This sequence comes from Daubentonia madagascariensis, assembly GCA_023783475.1. Lineage (NCBI taxonomy): Eukaryota > Metazoa > Chordata > Mammalia > Primates > Daubentoniidae > Daubentonia > Daubentonia madagascariensis. The sequence continues at coordinate 510,415 of JAKFHU010001467.1, read as the reverse complement.
GTTGTTTTTAGTGTTGGAAATTGCATTTTCTGGGTATATAATTTTAAGTTGCCTGTTATTTATCACATTGAAGATACATCTAAATTGTCTTATCGATTCACAGTTTGTATTGAGAAGTCAGTTGTCAATAATATTGGTGCTTCTTTGAAGAAAATATGTTCTTCTTCCCTTCTTCCTGCATTTAATATTTTCAGCAACTTTATTATGATGTCCCTAGAATGTGATTTTGCTTTTATTTATCTTGTTTGAAGCTTGCCAATAATATTTAGCTATGGGTATCTTTTCCTATGTTGCTTCTGCCTGCCCCCACCTCCCATCATCTTTCTATCTAGGCTTTTCCCAGAATGAAAATAGCATGTATGTTAGAACTTTTCAGGCCCTGTAGCTGTTGGACTGCTGCTGGCTGCTGCCCTTGGTGAGTTCCTCTGGTGGAAGGGGGCGGTTCGGCCGTCGGGTTGCCCAAATTCAGATTTCTAATCCTGAGAAAGGGCCACGGGTAGATAGAGGGGCAGCCACTTTCAGGTTTCACCAGATGGTGATAGCAAGTGGGAGTGGCGTCCTGGAGGCCCTGGAGCTCCTTCCGCCGCCTTGGACAATTAAGGGGCAGTTTTCTTCTGACAAATGCAGGGCTCCAGTGCTTGTGGCCAGGTGGAAGCCTCCTTGGGACACCTCTAACGAGAGTGAGGGTCTTGACGTGGCAGCTGCTCGATGGGTCATGGCATCCAGACCCCTCCTGTCGCTGGAGGTCATGGTGGTTCTGCAATATCTCGCCTTGAGATCATTGCCTTTGGCTTCTAGGCACAGGTGGGACCCTGCCGCCTTGTCCTGGGTAAGTTACTTTCTCTTTGGGCCCAGTTTCCCCCTCTAGGAGTAGGTTTGATCCCTGAAACCCCTTCCTCTTTGCATTCTGCAATTGTAGGAGGAGATGTTCTAGGCCGCCTGCAAGGAAAGGAGGTGTACTGCCCTGCTCTTTACAGATGATCTCCCATTGCCTTTCCCACCACCACCATTAGCTCAATTTAGTTTGGGAGCTAATGTTCCTGCTAGCATATGATTTCCACCCCACTGGATGTGTTAACTTTTTTCTGTCACTTGGATTGTTTGCTCTAGATGCAAGCCAACAAGTGGCCATGGTTGGAGCTGAGGAGAATAATATGGATGATATATTATAACTTACCTCTACTATTGCAAAAACTATTTAAAGCAAAGGACTTTATGCAGTAGGTCTTTGTAGCTTATGTAGGACACTTGATTAAGGAATATCCAGATAGCTTACTTTCCCACATATTTTTAGTGGGCCTTGAAACTCTATCCTTTAGCACAGCAGTCCCCAGTCTTTTTGGCACCAGGGACCGGTTTCATGGAAGGCAGTTTTTCCACAGGTGGGGAGTGAGGGTGAAGCTCAGGCAGTGATGCAAGTGACGGGGAGCGGCTGTAAATACAGATGAAGCTTCGCTGGCTCGCCTCCTGCTGTGTGCCCCTCTCCCTATTTCCTAAGTTTCGTGGAAGAAAATTTTTCCACAGAGTTGGGGGCGGTGGGCAGCGAAGCTCTGCAACCTGGTCCCTAACAGACCATGGACCAGTACCAGTATGCGGCTGGGTGTTGGGGACCACAGCTTTAGCAGTCATGACAGCTGTGGAGTGGAAAGCACCTTGAAAATGGTAGTAAGTAATCCGGAGTTACCTGGCACTAACAAGTCATGTTGTCTTTCGTTAGATAGTACATCTGGGGCTCTTTAAAAAATTTGGCTGTACTTATTGGTGTAATATGTCTTGCATCCTTATTTTCTCAGATGAAAAGACAGACAATTAAAATGAACTCTTTCATTTCCTTTTTCTTCTACTTAGGATCATCATTATAGCTGGAAAGGTCCTTAGAGACTTTCTAGCCCAATCCACACATTTTACTGATGAGGAAACAGAGGCCAAAAAGAGGTAGTGTGACTTGGCCAAGGTCTCAGAGCTAGTCAGTGGCAGATCTAAGACAGGAACCCAAGTGCTTTGTCCCCTAGCCCTGTCCCCTTTCCACCACACTTCAAACACTGTCACTGCCCATGTCACAGGGACATGGCATAGTAGAGCCACCCCTTTCTAGGCAAAAGCGGATAGTATTAGTAAAATGGAGATTTCATACACAGCTTTGAGCTTTTCAGTTTCTTTCAGTTGCATGCATCTCATGTCCCAGAACTATTTTTCTGTTCTCCCCCTAGAACTGGTGTGGGACTGTGGTGGTGTGGTATGTGGGATGAGGGCCTGCTGGGAACAAGCTGGAGAGTCAGTTCAAACAGTTGTTAACATATAGTGTTAAAAGCCTCCTGGGGGGTATAAAATTTTTGTGAGGCACTCTGAAACATTTTAGGTAAGGAGCTAGAATGAACTTGGAAAGTTTGGACTAGAGCCAGTAGCTCAATAATTTGAGGACCAGTGATTGTGCCTTTGCTTTTGATACCTGTCTGGGGGCCACCTACACACCCATAGTATTCACTGCCAGTGTTCTTTAAGGGTAGTCATGTGTGAGTATCTGCCGGGGAGAGAGAGGAATCCCATTATTCCAGGGAAGAATGGGATTCAAATCAGTTCATCTATTTTGCTAATTGCTAATAGTTTAGAAAGTTAAAGTAAGCACAAGGATGAAGGAATTCGATTAAATGTGGGTTTGACTCATCTTCGTTTATACTGTTCCCAAATGAATTGATTTGTATTTCTCACTTGGCTGTGGAAGCATTTGATTTTGTTCCGTGAACTAATCCAGAGAAGCTACCTATAGTCTTCCTGTTTTCTTGAAACATGTGCCTACTGGTACGAAAGGCTAATGTACTAATTAAAATGTTGGGTATTTAAAATTTTTTCTGCTAAAAAGCATATCAGTGTAGTTTGCAAATTCACTCAGAAAGAGCAGAAGTAGAACTGGCTGTTCCTTTTCTTCAGGAAGACATAAGAGGATACATGCCATTGTGGAAAAAGTGCTGGGAGTAGTATATCGGGCTTGAAAAGCTCATTAGATGAAAATGTGTCATGTTTCCTTAGAAGCCAGGAGCCAATTCAGGGAACTCATTTAAAATACGTTCCTAGTATTGCCAACTCCTCTGAGGACCTTAATCCTTTTGGAAACCGAGCTAACGAAAAGGTAACAACCACGTTAGGGGCCAACTCAAGTGTCTTGGATGGTTTGTGGAATCTGTGTAGTACTTTCCCATGCTTAATTATTTTGTTTTTAAAAACAGTTATTTATTTTGTCTGGTTACTGCTGTGGCCAGTCTTCAATTTGGGGATAGGAGTAAGGAATTAGGTGAAATACTATTTCATAATTTCTAGGAGACCTAATTCATCCCACTGATTTTTCATAACTCAGTAGCTCTCTGGGCTTCTAAATATAACTTTTGCTCTTCTTATATTTCTTCTCTCTTCCTTGCCTCTGTGAATTCCTGCCAAATTAGAAGTGGATGGTGGACAGGTTCTGTAGTGGAAAGGGTGGCTAAAGGAGAGGGAAGGTTGATGCTTAAATCACTCCAATTTTCTTTCCATATCTTCCTTCCCTCTCCTCTCCACAAACATTCATTTCTAGCTTGCTGTGTTAGAAAGGTAATTTCCCAAGCCATTGGTAGAGCCCATTTCTCCAAGAGAATTTTATCACTGGGAGGAAGGAAAGCCTTTAAGGATCACTGACCTTAAAACTCAGCAGATGCTTCCCTCCAGGGAAAGGTGAATGGAGTACTTCCTCAGTGATCCAGCTCAGGTTGGTGTGGTCATGCTCTAGGTTTACCCATGGCCCTTTGTGTCCTCAGCTTGGTAAAAAGGACAGAAGGGAAGCCACTGCTGTTCTCCAATCTACCTGCCTCCTCAACCCCTTCCCCAGTTTTGGCACAGGAAAATTTTAACGTTTATTTCAAGAATGGTTGAGTTCTGAATATCCAGAGTGCTACTGGATGCCCTCTGAGTCCTTTCTAGGAAGGCAATGAGATCTCTGAAATGGGGGACTTCACAGAGTCTCTTACATTTTTGGCATGCAAGGAACCGAAGCTGTTGACTTTTACAGCCAGATAATTAGGTTTTCAGATGAATGAAAACAGAGTTTCCTTTGACCACACACTCAAGCCTCAGAACATGAGCTCAGAACATGTTATTTTGTATATATGTGCTGTTCTTTCTTCAGCAGTGCTCTGCTCATGGGCTAACTTAGACTGGTTGTTTTTCTAGTAAGGAAAGAGAGGCTGTACCAAGCCACCCATACCCTTGGCTGGTCTTGCCTTTTGGAGGAGCATCCACTTGCAAAACACCTTTGCCAGAGTTTGAGTATACGGAAGGTGGGTAATGGAGTGTGAATTTGATGGATTTTTAAGGAAATCAAATCTGTGTCTTTTGTTTTTTTTTGGCACCATGCCAAAGATTTAGCACTTGGAGATTATCATCTCCTCACCCTGTTTTAGCAAAGAGAAAGCTGAGAAGCAGCAGCTTCCCCAGGGGTAGGCAACAAATTAAGAGCAGGGCTAAAAATAAAAGAACTCTTAGCCCTAGAGTCACCCTAACCTATAAAGCCCCTTCCTTTTTCACTATTTAATGAATTATGGCATAACTTGTTCATTCATTTATTCAATAAACAATTAGGGATCACTATGCCTTAGGCATTGTGTTGTGTGTACAGTGGTGATAGTCATGAAAGAAAAGAACTGGGAGTAAGATTCTTAGGTTAATTGAGGGTCAGGCTCTGAAATCACTCTTAGCTGACTGTTATTCATGATCCATAGTCAAAGGACAAATTAAGTCATTTTACAGGCTCAGATACATTGGTGCTCCAAGCTTAGGACAGAGGGGACATGCTGGCCTCAGGGCCACTGGAGGCCATTAGGAAAAAAGCGTCCACAAGCTGAAAAACCTCTGCCCACCCTCCCATAGCATCCAAGAGAAATGCTCATCACCCAGGTAAGAGTTCATAATAGGGAAAAGTTTTGACCTCAACTGGAATGTGACTCCTCCCCTACCTTTGAAAAAACTATTTTGAGGTTTGAAGTTGAGGATGTGGCTAAACTGTGTCACAAACAAAAAAGCCAATTCATTTCTTAGTTCCTCAGCTCTATGCCAAGAATAGACAGTTCAGTGCCCCAAAGTCCCGTTGTCTTCTCTGTGAAAAATGACTTCTGGGGAGTTGGAAGTAATGAAGTCTCCATAATATGCCCCAAAGGACAAGGTTCAGAGAGCTTCTGGCTAGCCGAGCACATGAAGCTTCCCAGAGGGTGGTGCACCTGGAGAGGACATGAAGCTCCATACTTCTTCCCCTGCACCTTGCCTTTACACGTCTCTTCACCTGTATCTTTTGTAATATCCTTTATAATAAACTGGTGTGTGTTTCCCTGAGTGCTGTGAGCCCCTCCAGCAAATTAGTTGAACCCAAAGAGGGTCGGTCAGAAGTTCTGGAGGACTGCACTTGCAATTGGTGTGTGTGTAGAGGGGAAGGGGTGGTCTTGAAGACTGAGCCCTCAACTTATGGGATCTGATGCTATCTCTAGGTAGTGTCAGAATTGAGGACACCCCGTTGGTCCCCCCCCAACCCCTTTGGTCACAGAAGTCTTCTGTATTGGTTGTTGCTGTGGCATAAGAACAGAAGAAAACAGTTGAGTTTTTCTAAACACCTAGTAAAACCCTGGATTGAGAATCACAAGCTTACTAAACTTCAGACTTGCCAGGCATTTAGCAGACAGTGCATGTGACTTGTTTGAGGGGCAGGAAGTATCAGGTGTTAATAATTCAAAACACTTTGTTTCTTTTATGTATTGTTTTTACCTCCAAAATAGTCAAAATAGTTTCCTTTTTTTCTCTTTTTCTTTTTTTTTTTGAGACAGGGTCTCACTATGTTGCCCAGGTCGGACTTGAACTGCTGGCCTCAAGCTATCCTCCTACTGCAGCCTTCCAAGTAGCTGGGACTACAAGTGCCTAGTTTCCCATTCTTGATCACATTTTGTCTATGCTGTGATCTAGAAAGGTGAAACACGGGTTATTATGCCCATTTTATAGACAGAGATCCAAACTTCCTTGCTGACTTGTCAACATGGGCTGCATTTTTCTGTTTCTTTGCTCTGACTCATGCTGTTTCCTTCACCTGGAATGCCCTCACTCACAAACCCACTTGTCAAAATCCTAATCATTTCTGAGGACTAATCTAAGATTCTACTCATTCCCTGAAACTTTTCTTTATTTTTCTAACTAGTTGCATCTCTCCCTCTTTTGAACCCCAAAGCATTTTGCACTTCTTAGTCCATTCACTTGGCAGTCACTTGTATGCTCATCTATCCTCTGTGTTGGATGTGGATCCCTTTGAGGGCAAAGACTGTACTGGTGGGGGGTCGGGGGGAGAACTTTTCACTGTTTTCTGTCCTGTGTTTTGTACACTCCGATTATGTTCCTTCTCTTTGCTTTAAATATTTTATATTGACTAATCCTCAAGTGAGAAATCAGCTCTTCTGCTGGATTTAATATGCTCTTAACCCCAATCAATTGACTGTTAAATTCAGGTATAATATTTAATGGCTCCACAATTCTTTTATATTCTTTATTAATTGTAGACATATATGTTATGTATGTATATTTACCTCTAGAATTTTGATTTTTTTGATCTCCATCTTTTCATCTGTTATCTGTATTTTCATCTCATATTTTCTTCAACATGTTAATGAAAGCTATATTATTTCATTTATTCATTTATTGATTCATCAAGCTTTTATTAAATAGGAAAATTTTACTGAAAAGGGAATTTGGAGTGGTTTCGTCCATGGCACAGTTACACAACACAGCAGTGCTTGATTTCCTTCACTTCTACCATTTTGAAAATTCTCATTGTCCCTTTCACAGTCTCTTTCACCCCAACACACCCACACCCACCCACCCACCCACACACACACACACACACACACACCCCTCCTGTGCCCACATAGGAACATGTATAGAAGAACACTTACTATGCAAGTTTACAAGATTATGGCCGGGGAGGGCACTGAAGACCAACTTCTTTTATTTTTATATCTTTTTTTTTTTACATTTTTTCAAGAATATGATACATTGTTATTAACTATAGTCACCATGTTCTACAATACATTACTTGGAATTTTTCCTTCTATTCAATTGGAATTTTGCATTCATTGATAAATATCTCCTCAACCACCTCTACCCCCCTACCACCCCCACCGTCCTAGCCTCACGTAATCACCATTCTACTCTCTGTTTCTTTGGATTTGACTTTTTTACCCTCCACATAAAGTGAGATCATGCGGTATTTGTTTTTATGTTCCTGGCTTCTTTCACTTAACAAAATGTTCTCCAGGTTCATCTATTTTGTTGCAAGTGACAGGATTTCTTTTTTAATGGCTGACTAGTAAGCTATTGTGTATATACACTAAACTTTCTTTATTTGTTCATCCACTGATGGACATTTAGGTATTTGATATCTTGGCTATTCTAAATAATACCGCAATGAATATGGGCGTGCAGATATCTCTTGGTATAGTGATTTCATTTCCTTTTATATATACCCAGTAGTGGGATAGCTGGATCATATAGTAGTTCTATTTTTAATTTTTTAAGGAACCTCCATAGTGTTTTCCATAATAGCTGTACTGATTTTACATTTCTGAAAACAGTGTGCAAGGGGTTCCTTTTCATGGTATACTCACCAACACTTTTTATCTTTCATTTTGATAATAGCCATTCTGACAGGTGTAAAGGTGCTATCTCATTGTGGTTTTAATTTCCATTTTCCTGATAATTAATGATGTTGAGCAGTTTTTATATGTGTGTGTGTGTGTGTGTGTATATATATATAATCTTGTCCATATGTATGTCTTCTTTTAAGGAATGTCTATTCAGGTCCTTTGACCATTTTTAAACTGAGTTATTTATTTTCTTGCTTTTGAGTTGTTTGAGTTTCTTATGTATTTTGGACATGAACTATTTATCAAATGCTTGATTTTCAAATATTTTCTCCCATTCCATAGGTTGTCTCTTCACTCTGTTGATTTTTTCCTTTGCTGTTTACAAGCTTGTTATGTTGATATAAACCCATTTATTTTTGCTTTTATTGCCAGTGATTTTGGAGTCAAACCAAAAAAAAAAAAAAAATTGCACAGACCAGTGCCATAAAGCTTGTTTTTTCTTCTAGTAGTTTGACAAGACTTTACTGTCTGAAATCTGAATCAGGTATAAAATTCACCTTCAACTAACATACCCATGTCTGGGCAAAATTGCTGCCGTGAAACTACAATTGAAATAAATACAGAGGAAGGGAGATGTGAAAAGGACATGACCCTTTATAACATACATTATTCCCATTGGCTGGTGAGCTCCCCTAGATGTACATTATTAGAAAATGACATGATATTACACATGGAAAGCCATAAAAAATCAATATAAAACTAATATCAATAATAAAATAATTTAACAAGGTAGCATAATATAAAACTAGCATGCAAAAGCTAGTAGCATTCATATAACAAATAGTAGCCACAAAATATAATGATTGAGTAAACCCCAACTCGCCAATAAATGACCTGAATCTATGTGAGGAAAGCCACAAAACATGCTGGAAGACACCAAATAGACAAGACAAAGAATAGAATGGCATAGACCTATTATTTCTCCCCACTCCTCTCTAAGTTAACTGTAAAACTTGAATATCTATAAAGGAGGCAACCAAAGGAGAACATTAAAATCTGGTGGGGAGAAGCCAACCTGGTTTGGGAACCCAAGACTGGACTAGGAACATAGTGGTGGGGTGTCTTAGTCTCCTCACTGAACTCAAGAAGGGGAAACAGACCCAATATTTTCCAATCAATCACCAGCCTACCAACAACAGAACACAGCCCAGGTAGGCTTGTCCGCCTCCATATCTAATGAGAGTCTTATAAGCCATACTACATTAAAACAGCAGCAAGGGCAAAGGGATCTATGAGAAGTCTCACTAACAATTAGAAGTCAAAGGAAGTATTGCACTTCCCTGTCAGGCCTGAGACTCCCCTCCTCCATCTAAACATGCTAAGACTGCTGGGCAATGCCATCAAGAGGGACTTTACCAGAAGAAGTAATCTTTCTGGGAAGTCTTGTTCCCCTTCCCCACAGGAGACACCAAAGTAAGCAAGGACCACCAGCAAATAGGATTCTGCCACAATAAGAGGTCAGGAAAGCTTCTTTATCCCCGCAGACCTGAGATTCCCCTCCCCTACCAATGGAGTATATTACTACAGATGCTCTAGCTATTGAAAAGACAATACAATCAACTTTATGCTCACAAATTTGACACCTTAGAAAGAATGGACCAATTTCTCAAAAACTATAAACTAATAAAACTCAACCAAGATGAAATAGGTAATATAAATAGTCCCATAACCATTAAAGAAATTAAAATCTTCCTGATAAATTTCCAGTCCAAAATTGTTCGCTGAAGAATCTACCAAAATTTTAAATAAAAATTAATGCAAATTTTATACAATATCTTCTAGAAAATAGAAGATATCTTATGAAGTCTGTATTAACCTGATTAATACAACAAAGAAAAGGTGAAGACAGCACAACAAAAGAAATCTATCTTTCATATGACCTATAACTCTTATGAACCTAGATATAAAATCCTTAACAAAATATTATCAAAACAAATCTAACAATGTATAAAAAGTATTATATACATATACCATAACCAAGGGAATTTATTCTAGGTATGCAAACTTGGTTCAATATTTGAAAATCAGTAGACTCTACCTTGCTAACAGGCAAAAGATGTAGAAAAAGCATTTGTCAAAAGCCAACTCCTATTCATAATCAAAATTTTCAACAAGTTAGAGGGCAATTATCTCTACTTGTTAAAGACCATCTACAAAAAATTTACAACTGACATCACACTTAACAGAGACTAAATGCTTTTGCACATAATAGAAAACAAGGCAAGAAGGCCCATTTTTACCATTCAACAAAGTATAGGAAGTTCTAGCTACTACAAGGGAAGGAAAATAAATAAAAGGCATACAGATTAGAAAGGAAGAAATAAAGCTATTCCTGGTTGCAGATGACATTGTCTATGTAAAAAATCCCAAGGAATCTACAGACAAAAAAAAATTCCAGCAAACAATCCGATTTGAAAATGGGCAAAAGATATGGACATATATTTCACCAAAGAGGACATACAGGTGGCAGATAAGCCCATGAAAATATGCTCAACACGATTAGCTATTAGAGAAATGCAAATTTAAACTACAAAGGGGTATTACTACACAATTATCACAATGACTAAAAAAATTTTTTTAAGTGGGATATAGAAAAACTGGGTTGCTCATACATTGCTAGTGGGAATTTAAATGGTACAGGCACCCTGGAAAACAGTAAGTTCTTCTAAAACTCAACATGCAATTATTATGCAACCAAACAATTCCACTCTTGGGCATTAATCCCAGAGGAATGAAGACATAACACACAAACCTGTACATGACTGCTCATAGCAGCCTTATTCATAATATTCAAAACATAGAAGCAGCTCAGAAGTCCTTCAACAAATGAATGGTTAAACAAACTATGAAACATACAGAGCATGGTATACTACTCAGAAATAAAAAGGAACAAACTATAGATATTAATAGCAATTTAGATAATCTCAAAGAAATTATGCTGAGTAAAACCAGTTAATACTAAAATATTAGAAGTTATATGATCTACTTATAAAACATTGTTGAAATAATAAAATTTTAGAAAAGGAAAACAGATTACTGGTTGCCAGAGATAAAGGCAGTGGAAAGGCAGTGGTTGCTGTTATAAAAGGGCAATACAAAAGATCCTTATGATGATGGAACTATTCATTGCTAGTGGGACATTATTGTCTATTTAGAAAATCCCAAGGAATCTACAGAAAAAAAAAATTCCAGCAAACAATCCAATTTTAAAATGGGCAAAGGATATGGATAGATATTTCACCAAAGAGGATATACAGGTGGTAAATAAGCACATGAAAATATGCTAAACACAATTGCTATTAGAGAAATGCAAATTTAAATGACAATGGGATATTATTACCCTTTGCTGTGGTGGTGGATACACAAAGTTGAACATGTGATAAAATTATATAGAACTAAATACATAAATGAGTACAACTAAAACTGGGGAAATCTAAATAAGGTTGTGCATTTTATCAATGTCAATAAGCTGCTTGTAATATTGTACTACAGTTTTGCAAAATATTACCATTGTGAGAAACTGGGTAAAGTGTACACAGAAGCTCCTGGTGTTTTTTCTTACAGCTACCTATGAAACTACAATGATCTTAATAACAAATTGTAATTGAAAATAGAAGAAATTAATAAATAGTCCATGTTCAAAATTAGGAAGTCTCAAAAATGGTCAGTTTTAAAGTTATTTTTATGAATTTAATATAATACCAATAAAAATTCTAATAAACTTTTTAGTCAAGCTAGACAAATGATCCTAAATTTCTCATGAAAAAGTAAACCCATAAGATTAACTAGGAAAACACCAAGCAGAAAGGGTTATGAGGGAAGATTTTCTGTATCAATTATTAAAAATACTGCAACGACTATAAAAAAATGGTGGGTGTATGAAAGAAGAGAGAACAGGGAAGGGAAGGGAGAGAAAGGGAGATAGAAGACAAACTAGATCCTACTACATATAGAAATTTAATATATGATAAAATAAGTATTGCAAATTACTGGGGCAAAAGTAATCTTTTAAATATATGGAGTTAGAACAACTGTATAATTATTTGTCAGAAATAGAATCAGATTCTTTCCTCATGCCATTCACAAGGAAAAAAAAATGGTTCAGAGATCTAAATGTAAAATTGAAATGATAGAAATACAAACACTAGAAGAAACAATGGATTTTTTTAATAATCTAAGAGTAATAACCTTCTAACCAAGACTTAAAATCCATATGCAATAGAAGAATAATGTAATACATTTGACCACATAAAATTAAAATAAAAAAAGACCAGGCATGGTGGCTCATGCTTATAATCTTAGCATTTTGGGAGGCAAAGGGGGGAGGATTGCTTGAGGCCTGGAGTTCAAGACTAGCCTGGCCAACATAGCGAGATGCCAATGTCTAAAAAAATTTTTTTTTAATTAGCTGGGTGTGGTGGTGTGTGCCTGTAGTTCCAACTACTTGGGAGGCATAGGCAGGAGGATTGCTTGAGTCCAGGAATTTGAAGTTGCAGTGAGCTATGATGACGCCATTGCACTCCAGCCTCGACAACAGAGTGAGACCCTGTCTCAAAAAAAAAACAACTATATATATGTATATATATATATATGTATTGTTTCCCCAAAAAATATATATATGGGGGAAAACACCATGAGCAAAAAATGTTTGCAACATATATTATAGCTAAAAGGCTAACATCCTTAATATGCAAAAATGTTAAAAATTGACTAAAGAAAGATCCTGTGGAAAATGGGCAAGCCATTTTGCAGCTTTTCATAGGATGACATATGAAAATAGTTATTAGGTATATTTTCAATACTGAACTTCATGATAGTAAAATAAATGCAAATTAAAACTACCCAAAGATACCATTTCTCACTTGTGAGACTGGCAAAAATTCACAAGCTTGACAACACATTCTGTTGATGAGAATGTAGGGAAACAGGCATTCTCACACATTACTGATGGGAATGCAAAGGGTACAACCCCATACTGGAAATTTTAGATCTATCTAACAAACTAACTATGCATCAATGCAATAATTTTTTTCCAACTTGAAAATACATTTCCAACAGTATAAAAAACATGTTCAAAATTATTCATTGCAACACTATTTATAATTGCTAAATATTGGAAACCACCTTTAATATTCAGGCATAGAAGATTGATTGAATAAACTACTGCACAGCCACACAATGGAAACATTATGCAAATGTAACAAAAGAACAAGATAGATCCCTAAATAGTGTTTCCAGGAAATATTCCTAAGTGAAAAAAGCAAAGTACTAAAAAGAATATATAGTACACTATGTCTTATATATAAAAATGAAACTAGAGAAAACATATCTGCTATGTCTACAAAAAGAAACACAGAAAATAATGGTAAAAAAAAAAAATTTAGTAGATTACCTACAGTGGGTGACGAGTGGCGATGAAACATAATGTATAGGGGAGGGAATGTCCCTTCTTAGAGTGTGTCTCCTCTCACATTTTTGACTTGTGGGAGCATGTTAACATTCCACATGTTCAAAACATGCAGTAAAATCTATAAAGATGAAAAGCATGGAAGTACTAAGATTGAAAGCAAAGTAAAACAAATAAACACAAGTGTACTTCAAATGAATATCATATACACACTGAAGGGGGAAAAAAAGAAAGAATAAAAAAACCAAATCCCGGTGAATAATGAGAATAATGCTTGATTCCATATAATGTTATGGGTGCGGTGAAATAGGGGGAAGTTGCTGACAAATCCTGAACTACTTTTAGTAAGTTTATTTTTTAATGGTATAGATGAAGCAATGCTGATGCTATTTCATATGTACTGTAAAGATAGAACAAATGCATAAATGTGCTGATACTGTTGAGAGTCAGGGCTCCCATTGGAGAGGAAGGAACACACACAACAGAACAGGGGAAGACAAGAGGAGAACCGTGTGAGGATGGGGCTGTAATTGACAATTTCAAACTCATGATTTCTGAAATATGTATATATGAGTGTGTATGTGCACATGTGTATGCATGTATTATTTATAATTGCATGTGTGTGCATACGTGTGTAAATACATGCACATACTCCTTGGCTCCATCTGCAGAAAGGTGCCAAGAAACAAAGATATCCCAGGGGCAATGAATACACCCGATGTCCAGATCTTCGTCTCAAATACTATTTCTTACTGCAAAGAACCAGGACTCCTTGAAGAAATGACTCATATCAGGGCTGGGAAACACAGATTAAAACATTCTTTAGAAGTTTTTTCAGCAAATGTCTGATAATGGCAAATATCTCCAGCCTCTGTGTATGTGTGTAACTAAAAATAATTTCACTTTATTCACATAATTGCCCAAAAATATTGTGTGTGCATAGATGTTTAGATTGATAGTTATATTCCATCAGTGCTGTATTTGTTGCTGTAAGAGTTAAATACTGTCACTATCATATGGTTAAACATATTTTTTTCAAACTTGTCTTTCCCCTTGTGGAGCATCTATTCTTATTCCTTCTACAGGTAGTTTCTATTTTCTTTTGTATATATCCTAAGATGTTTACTTTGTCTCACCCTATAATGCCCCTTTGATATGTCTGCACAGGTGCAGTTTTATTCATTCAAATAAAGATTTTGGTATATATCTTAAAATTTTATGACTATATCTTTGTTCAATTGTTAAAAAAGTAAAATTTTATATATTATAGTAAAATATTTTTAGTAAAAAATAAAATTATATATTTTATGTATATAAAATGCATATGCTGCCTGTATTCTGCACTTCCGGAAGGCCTTCCTGTTGCATTTAACTGCTCTTATGCAATTCCTCCTCTTTAATTTTCTTTGCTGCATCCTGTGTTAAATTCTTCACTTTAGCTAAAACATCACTAACTTTGTGTTTCCTGCTTTGTCTTCTACTGAATTGATCAGATTCTGTATTTACTTTTACGTATTTTTTAATTTGCTTTAGATTTTTTTTGTCAAAAAAAAGTTACAGGTGAAGTAATTTGTATTCCCCAAATCCTGTTTCCCTCTCTCTCTCCTCAGAGACACCACGATGTCATGACTCTGGTGCATAGTCAGCCTATTTTTATATTTACTACATTCTTATGTACCTTTAAATATCATAGACTATGACTTTAGTTTTTTGTTTTGCTTCCTGAAATCTTCTATCAACTCGAATGTATGACTTCAAAATCTATTATTGGGGATTAATCTGTTCCATTGTACTTACCAACTTTGAACAAACTATTAGGGAACTCATTTATTTTGTTTATTATATGCTGCCTTTGCCCATTAAAATGTAAAAGGAGCAATATTTTTTTCTCTTATTCAATAATGTATCTTGAGCAGATAAACGGTCCTGCCATATAGCAAATGGTTAGCAAGTATTGGTTGAATGGGCAATATACTTTCAGTTAATTTAACTTCTAGAATATTATATTTTATACACGGTTCAGAATTTATCCATTTATACACCAAAGTTTATTTAAATAATTCCTAAATTTTTTGATATTGTGAATAATATTGCAAGAAATGCTTGCATACATAAGCAAATATCCCTCTAGGCATTTAACTAGAGCAGAATTACTAGATCATGGGATATGTATACTTTAAAAGATATTATCAAATTACTCTCCAAAAAGCTTTCCCACCTTTCACTCTTACCTGCTTTCCCACATGCTCATTGACATTTGGCATTATCAGATTTTTTTTTCCCAATCAGATAAATGTAAAATGGCATCTCATTTTTCTATTAATTTACATTTTCCTGATTAGTCACTATTTAACTTTTAAAATGAACTATATTGTTTTCTACTTTTATAACTTTTTCCATTCTTTTACATCTTTTTTCATACTTTCTTGTTATTTCCTTATGGTTTCAATTTTTTTTTTTTTGAGAGACAGGGTCTCGCTTTATCTCCCAGGTTGGAGACATAGCTCATAGCTCCCTGCAACCTCCAATGCCTGGGCTCAGGCAATCCTCCCACCTCAGCCTCCAAAGTAGTTGGGACTATGGGTACAGGCCACCATGCCTGGCTAATTTTTTTTTTTTTGGTAAGGACAGAGTCTCACTATATTGCCCAGGCTAGTGTCGAATTCCTGGCCTCAAGTGATCCTCCTGCCTCAGCCTCCCAGAGTGCTGGGATTGCAGGCATGAGCCACGAGGCCTGGCCAACATCATTTTCTTAAAAAGAAGTTTGGTACAATGGATTAAGGGACTCAAAAAGCCTTTAGCACTGACTTTCTGTTTCCACTTGAAGTAATTTATCACTGGGAGATAATCCTCAATAATAATATATTTTATCTACAAAAAATTATCTTTTTCATAAATTATAGGTTAAAACAGAAGAAAGAAAATGGAATCAAATGTCTAGCAGTCAAGAATATTTGCCGGACAATTCATCATGCAAATTATGCTTGAATAGAGTATGTTTTTTAATCAACATAGAAAGAAAAGAATTAATGAATTCTCCTGAATTAATGAATGTATTGTGTTCATTCTCAGTTATTTCCTTCACTTCACATTAAATCTGAGATACTATTTCATGTCAAACTGAGTCATTCACTTTAAAAGCTGAAGACTACTTTCTTATTTTCAGTATAACGAGGTGAGCAGCAGAAGTAGGGAGAGGTGTCGAAGGTAACTTTCACTGAGATTGATAGTAGCAACTGCTTTTGGGGTTTTGAAAGTTGGGGGCTGACCTATGGAAGCAGGAATGATATTTGTCCCCAGAGGGTAGCAATCTGACTTTTATTAGAAATTTTGATTTTTAGAAATCCCTAAAAAGTATGCGTAGGAATTACACAGATTGGAAACTCATGCTCGTAGTGAATAAATAAGGGAAACAGACCAAGTATGCAGTGTTTCATTATGGTACCTTAAGAGGTAGACTTTCAACATGGACATACCTTTTGAAAATTAATATGCATCATTCTCACAATGAAACATCTTCTCCTATTCCCTTCAAACATACAGTTTTCTTGTTCTACGCTACCCAAGACTTTTGAAACCTCTCCTGGTTTCAAATAATACAAACAAATAAGGTCTAAGGGGTAGCTGCTACCCAGCCCCTTAAACATTTCTTCTGTGAGAAGTAGCCACCTTTGTACATGTGTGAGCTAAAATAAACAGGACAAACAGAATATATCTACAGCCTCCCAGAGCCCCAGTTTTTTGCTTCTAACACCCAGCCATAGAAAAAGGAACAAAGGTAGAAAAATGAATCTTTCATGTATTGATGGTTGAAAAGGAAATTATTTTACTCCATAAGGGATGCAGTCCTTTAGAGGAAAATCAAATAGCTACTATAATTCCTTTTTCCTATGGTTATTTTCCCCCTGAAACCACTGGATATTCTATCCTTGCTGACTTGCTAATAGTCAGTATTTTCCTTCTCTAAGGCCAATACATTGTTATACAAGGGACTTCTATTGCTTTATTTAAACCTTCCTGCGGTCCCATTTATCTACTTTTCTTCTGTTTATTTTGATACATAATAGTTGTGCATATTTATGGGGTACGTGTGATATTTTGCTATAAGCATAAAATGTATAATGATTAAATCAGGGTATTTAGGATATCCACCACCTCAAGCATTTATCATTTCTTTGTGTTGGGAACATTCCAAATCTTCTCTTCCAGCTGTTTTGAAATATAGAAAAATTATTTTTAACTGTCATTGCCTACGGTGCTATCCAACACTAAAACTTATTGCTTCTAGCTAACTGTATGTTGGTACTCATTAACCAACCCCTCTTCATCCCCCCTCCCCACTACTCTTCCCAGCCTCTGGTAACCACCATTCTATTCACTACCTCCATGAGATCAATCATTTTAGCTCACACATATGAGTGAGAACATGCAATATTTGTCTTTCTGTGCCTGGCTTATTTCATTTAACATAACGTCCTCCAATTCCATCCATGTTGCTGCAAATGATAGCATTTCACTCTTTTTTTTAATCTTCTTTTCATCATATACTTTTTGGATTTCTTTGTTCACTATCCTTGTGAAAGAAATGTGGCACATTGAAATTATCAACTTCTAATTCCATATGTATATCTATTTTACACTATATTATAAAAAATACTATGTTGCAATAACTGCATGCTCTGATTTCAGTTGTGCTTTTATTCACTTAACCTTTGCATATTTCTCATATCCCATGTTTCACAATTATAGTTCTCAAAATTGTTCACTTAAGTGTTTAAAAAATCTTTTACAAGAAACAATTTAGAATTTATTTATGAAAGCACCCTTCTCACTGTTTATACACCCCCAATTTTATAAAAGAAACTCAAGAGCAAATCTAATTCAAGGTACTTTTTTTTTTTTTTTTGCTTAAAAGAATCCAGTTTGCTTAGATCAAAAATTCCCATTTCTGTCATATAAGAATGTAGAGTAAGTATACTCAGTTTTTTTGTCTTGTTTGTGTTTTGGTTTTGGTTTTTCTTTTTCTCTTTCTTCCGTGTATCAACAAAGATTTGCCCTGTACCTCCATATTCTTACTTGGAACCTCTGTAGAGTTATGGAGACCATTTACAGGGCATCTGTTACATTGGAGAAGATCTATTTTCCCTTCCATTTCTTCAGCAGAGTTTCTCTTACTTCCTTGTTACGGAGTGTATAGATGAAGGGGTTTAGAACTGGAGTTACCACAGTGTTCAGGACATGGATGGCTTTGGTTAGATCCAAGGCATCTTTGATGGAGGTGCGGACATGAAGGAAAATCGTGGACCCATACCAGATAAGCACCACGGTGAGGTGAGAGGAGCCCGTAGAGAAGGCTTTGCTCCGGCCGCTGGCGGATGGGATCCTGAGGATGGTGCTGATGATGTAGACGTAGGAGACCAGGGTGATGAGGCACGAACTCAGGATGACCACAAAAGCAATCACAAAGGCCATGAGCTCTACTGCCTGTGTGCTGGTGCAGGCCAGGGCGATCCAGGGTGCAATGTCACAGAAGAAGTGGTTGATGGCACGGGGGCCGCAGAAGGACAGGCCACTGATGAGGGCCGTTGGCACTGCAATGGCCAGGAAACCACAGAGCCCAAGGCCAGCTGTGCTGTGAGCAGGCTGCTCATGATGGTCCCGTAGTGTAGAGGGTAGCAGATGGCGAGATAGCGGTCATAAGCCATGGCTGCCAGGAGAAAGTACTCTGTGCAGCCTAATGAGAAAACAAGGTACATCTGCAAAAGACAGCTTGTAAACGATATGGTCTGACTTCTCCCCAGTAGGATGGCCAGGGCTTTGGGGACTGCAGCTGTGGTATACCAAATCTCCAGGAAAGAGAGGTTGCTCAGAAAGAAGTACATGGGCGTATGTAACTGGTGGGAGGTACTCACCAACATCAGGATAGCCACATTACCGCCGATTGTGAGGATGTACATTACCAGAAAAAGAATGAAGAGAGAGAGCTGAAGGGCCTGGGACCCAGAAAAGCCCAGCAAGAGAAAGTCCTGGGGTAGTGTTTCATTGTCTGTGTCCATTGTAGCCTGAAGCCAGGAAACAGAGGCCCCACACTGAGCCCTTTGACCCAATCACACAGTCCTAGAAAGGGATTCACAAGAGAGCACCAACACCTGAATGCAGATGTTCAGAGATGGCCTAACATTTGTTGAGTGGTTGCTCTATGCTTGAAGCTAGGCATAGTTACTATTAGTTATTTTTATGAAACAATGAGATATGTATTATCATAACCAATTAACAGTTTAGGAAACTAATGTGCAAAGAATTTTAGTGGCTTTGCAAAGATTGCGCTGATAGTTACCTTTCAGCTCCAAGATTCAAATCCAGTCTCTCTGCCTTCATCGTCCCATTCTGAGCCATGCCCCAGCTCGGTCATAGATTACATCTAAACTCACAAAGGGCTGACCATTTCATGTTGACTCAATCCACTATGTCTTAACTAGACTCTGTGTGGCCCTTGAATGAAAACAAGTGATTTTGTCTTTGTTTAGAAATCGGCCTCCCAAACCTAGGTTCTAGTCAAATTCATGTTGGACAGTTATAGCTTCTAAATTGATCTTCTAATTTATAAGATTCATCTTCAAAAATAACGTTCAGAAGTCAACAATGAGACTTTTGAAAGGGTAGTTTCAAAATGATTTTTGTCTTGATCATTTCATGTTTTTGTTTATTTTATTTTATTTTATTTTTGTATTTCAAAGTATTATGAGGGTACAAATGTTTTTGGTTACATGGATTGCTTTTATGAGGCTTGAGTCAGGGTTAAAGGTGTACCCATCACCCAGAGAGTGTTCATTGAAACTGTTAGGTAGGTTTTTGCTCATCCCCTCCTCTCCTCTCCCCCAGCTTGATTTCCTCTGAGATTTACTTTCCTCTATGCACATGTGTACTCATCAGTTAGTTCCAATTTAATAGTGAGTACATATAGAGTTTGTTTTTCCATTCTTTAGATACTTCACTTAAGATAGTGGTCTCTAGGTCCATCCAAATCATTGCAAAAGGCATTAAGTCATCCTTCTTTGTGGCTAAGTAGTATTCTGTGGTATACATACACCACATTTTGTTAACCCACTCATGAATTGATGGGCACTTGGGTTGATTCCACATCTTTACAATTGTGAATTGTGCTGCAATAAACATTCAAGTGCAGGTGTCTTTTTGCTAAAATGACTTATTTTCCTTTGGGTAAATACCCAGTAGTGGGATTGCTGGATCAAATGGTAGGTCGACTTTTAAACTTACTAAACATGTTACTTTCTCCTCATCAAAAATATATATTTTCATATTGAACAATGCACATTAAGGCAACTGATTCCTGCATCTAGGAAACCCTGATGTTCATTTGTAAGTGAGTACACTGAAAGCTGGCTCAGAAGAGAAAATCATTTTTAAACTATTTTTTTAAAATTATCATAGTTTATTTGTAAACACTACTTTTGAGGACATAGTCTATAAATTAGAAGATCAGTTGGGAAACTATTACTGTCAAACATGCAAGTGAACCTACATCTGGGAGACAGATTTTTGAACAAAGACATTGATGACTTTAGTGGCTTCACTCTAGGAATTCTCTTATGAGTAGCAATGTTCCCTGTCTCTATCCTCATGTGTCACACTCTTACACTCACCAACACCAATACCATTTCCCTCATAAATCTCAAATTTATTACTGGCATCCAGTGCCAACAAGCACATTTAGACTAAAAAATGGTTCTACAAAGTAAATGGGCACATACATTTGATTTACCTTATTTATGGCAGAAGGAGCTTCCAAGAAGTGCTTCTCAAACTCTAATGGGTACACGAATCACAAAAGAGTATTGCCAAAATGCAGATTCTGCTTCATTCTCCCAAGGTGGGGCCTGTGATTCTGCATTTCACACAAGTTTCCAGAAGATGTTACTGGCTGGGGACAATATTCTGGGAGCAAAGATCTACCATCCTTCTCATTTTTAAAAATAAAGAATCTGAAGGTGGGGAAGATGACATGACTTTTTAAAGATTTGCTTGGTTGGGTAATTATGGGTTCAGAGTATGCCACCGCAAAATATGCTCCTCTGGCATAAAGATTATTTTGAACTAAAAGCAATTGGGGAAGAAAATGTAGACACAAGAAAAACTCTCTGGCCACCTCCATTCTACCAGGAAGGACAGGATGATTCTTAATCACCAAAGATATCCCTAAACTCTTATCAGCCCGGAGAAAGCACCAGAGCGATCTACAAAACACACCTTGCTAAAGCAACCCTTATCTTCCATCTGTTCCCCTATATATTTACCTTCCCACAATCTGCCATGCCTGCAAGCTCAAAGTCCGTGTTTCTTTTTTGTTAAAATGCTATATAAGCCCAAGTTCTAACCATCCCTTTGAGTTACTCATCTTTAAGTTCTCCCATGCGTATGTGTGATGCACTTGTTAATAAACTTTTGTTTGTTTTTCTCTTGTTAATCTGTCATGTCAAGCTAATTCACAGGTTCGCAGCCAATGAACAGAAGAAGATGAGTAGAAGACGACTTTTTTTCCTTCTCTACAGTGGTAAAGAGAACTGGATTATGAATTAATTATCCTAATGGAGAAAAAAAATTGTCTCACTGATAGGTGAGACAGAACAATAAGAAATACAAAGGAAAGATAGTCCTTGGCAATAAATGCTAAATAATGGATTTTACAAATTTCTTAAAGCTAATATGTTCTATCATCTGTATCATTCATGGCCAACCAATATATGTGACAACTATTTTCTAGTTCAAGTATCAGTGTCAATTGTTAATGCCTTTTGCTATTGTCCAGTTGTTCTTTTTTAACAAGGTGGTCAAGGAACACTGATGTAAATGTAAACTCATAAGAACAGTCAACAGTAGCCAACATATAGTTGCTAACTTGCCAGTCACAAGCCTACTAGCTAACATGATCTTTGTAAAACCTATTAGCTTGCTTTTATTGTTATCCTACTAGTTTTACAAATGAGAAAACAGAAACACAAAGAAGGGAAAGGAGTTGTTCAAAGTGAAGCTGTGACTATCAATGCGCAGAGGTCGGACTCTAGAGCCACAGCACTTTGAACTTGCTACTTTCTGAGACATTTTTTATATGTCCCTATGGCATATGTTTGGCAGATTTAAAAATTTATATTTTAATTTATATTCAAATAGAAATCACTGGTCAAAGCTATTTTGAAAATCTGTTAGCATGAAGTGATTCTATCTTAACTTTTATGAGTAATGTGAATAAAATAGTTATATTCATCATTTTCCAGATTCAAATTTAAAAATCATTTCTGATGACTAAAAATTAAAAAATCAATAGAATATCAAGTACCATATTATAAAATGACATCTTCGTATTTTATTTTCAACTGTGATGCTGAATTTGTCAGATATTATGACTTAATATTTACTTGACGCATGTGATGATTATGACCCATATTTGAAAACCTCTATATATTGCTCTGTATTTGACTGTTTTTTTTTTGTTTTTTTTTTTATTTATTTTTTTAATTTCAGAATATCATGGGGGTACAACATTTTGGCCATACACATTGCCCCTGTTCTGCCCGTGTCAGAGCCACAATCGTGGTCGTCTCCCAAACTGTGCTCCCCACATCCATTCAGTGAGAGTTTTTCCCATCCCTTCCACCCCCCTCCCACCTGCCCGCCCTCAGATGAATGTTATTGCCCTGTGTGATGTAAGTGTTCATCAGTTAGTACCAGTTTGATGGTGAGTACCAGTGGTGCTTGTTTTTCCAATCCTGTGACACTTCGCTTCGAAGAATGGGTTCTAGCTCCGACCAGGATAATACCAGATGTGTTAATTCACTATTGTTCCTTATTGCTGAGTAATACTCCATGGTATACATATACCACATTTTATTGATCCACTCGTGTATTGATGGGCACCTGGGTTGTTTCCACAACTTTGCAATTGTGAATTGTGCTGCTATGAACATTCGAGAGCAGATGTCTTTATTATAAAATGTCTTTTTTTCTTTTGGATAAATACCCAGTAGTGGGATTGCTGGGTCAAATGGTAATTCTACTTTTAATTCTTTGAGATATCTCCATATTCTTTTCCATAGAGGTTGTACTAATTTGCAGTCCCACCAGCAGTGTATGAGTGTTCCTACCTGTCCACATCCCCGCCAACATTTGTTTTTTGGGGATTTTTTGATATGAGCCAATCTCACTGGAGTTAAGTGATATCTCATTGTGGTTTTGATTTGCATTTCCCTGATGATTAGAGAAGTTGAGCACTTTTTTATATGTTTGCTGGCCATCATTCTGTCTTCTTTGGAAAAGTTTTTGTTCATGTCCTTTGCCCATTTTTTAATAGGGTTGTTTGATTTTTTCTTGTTGATTTTCCTAAGTTCTGTATAGATTCTGGTTATAAGCCCTTTATCAGAGGTGTAGTGTGCAAATATTTTCTCCCATTCTGTAGGTTGTGTATTTGACTGTTTTTAGTATTACTTCTAAGAGGGCCTAAAGGGGACTCTATGCATATGACTTAACAAGAGTTAAAAAAACCAGAGAAATAAACAGTTTGATTTATTGGGTTTAAATAAATTATCTTTAAATATTTTGAACTAATTAACAGGTCAGTCTTTTAAAAATAAATAGATTGAGTCTTTAACAATTTACTGACTGAGCATAAGTCACTTTAATTTCTTACATTTTTAAAGTGTTCAATTTTAGATACCTAATATAACAAATATTTTTGCATAGAAATATGCAATACTTTATTAAAAATAACTAAATTTAGACCATTTCAGAATCTCAGGAGATTTTCGATATTGACTGAATGCTATAATGGATCTATCACACAGCACAAATTTGTGATCACAAATTTACCCATTGATCAAGCATTGACTAGAACTTCTTGAGTACATAATAAGCCTTTTCACTTACCCAGGTGCAATTTTCTGCCATAAACTCCATAAAGTCCACAAATTGTGTTTCTTGACCTTACCTTTCCTTGCTTTTTTATTACATGATTTTCATTATCCAAAAATACTATGTTCTTATTATAATCATTCCCTCTCTCTCTCTTTTTTCCTTTGGTTATCTTATTATGTAATGGTATGCTGCTTTCTGTTAACATTCATTGCTCTTCTATTAACTTTGTCTTCCATAGTCTTTGAAACTTGATCTCAGTCTTTTTTCTATTTCCTTTTGTCCTTTCACTCTAGTCCTGTCCTGCCCTTTTGGTGTCTTATGTTTTCTCCACTTCTCTTCTTCATAATGAACTCTGCACTGAAAGTGATTTGCTACTAAGTAATCGCTTATGTACGGATGAATCTTCTGGGAGAACGTGAACTATCAACCCTCCCTCTTGAGTACTTAGGGCTAGTTCAAAAAGACATGATCTTGTGTTAAATCTTTTTGCTCATTTGATTTGAACAACTGAAATGTAAAGTTACTGGAACAGGAAAGGGACATTTCTTTGGGCTTTATGTATGTTAATCTAGGTATTTTGTCTTGCTGAGAGCTTTTAGCAAACATAAATATTCAATCAGTTCAACAAATTTTTGAAAAACTCATTAAAACAAATAAATAGCAGAATAAAATTAAACAAATGACCTTAACTAAAAACATAATTAAGTAATATAAATCATGATATGACTGGAAATTAAAAATTATCTCTGGACTGGATGTGGTGGCTCATGCCTGTGATCTTAGCACTCTGGGAGGCTGAGGCAGGAGGATCTCTTGAGCTCAGGAGATCGAGACCAGCCTCAGCAAGAGTGAGGCCCTCTTCTCTAATAACAATAGAAAAATTAGCCAGGTGTGGTGGCACACACCTGTAGTCCCAGCTACTCAGGAGGCTGAAGCAAGATCGCTTAAGCCCAGGAGTTTGAGGTTGCGTTGAGCTATGATGATGCCACTGTACTCTGCCCAGGGCAACAGAGCGAGACTCTGTCTCAAAAAAAATATTAGCTCTGAATAAAAAGATTAAAATCCGCCTAGCTATTTATCAGACTAAAATAGCAGGGAAAGAAAAAGCCAGTTATAAATATAACAGAAAACAATTCTACCCAAGGACATGTTGCCATTTTAATGTGTCATAGTGTCTGCCTTCTTTGAGTGATTACTTTTATTACTGAGAAACCTTCTTCTTTAAAATCTTAGACATCAGAAACTTTGTTGTTTTAAATTATATGGATAAGAATGAAATATCTCACCTTTTCCAGGAGTACCTAATTTACTGTGATAGAAACATACAACTTCACTTTCCATCCCAGGAACAAAGCTTCAGATAAAAAGTTTCTGGACACAAAATTCTTCATGTATCTTAACTTTGTTGTTTCTGAAGAAACAGAACATTTGTATCCAGATCTGATGTCCTTCTATAAGGAGCCTTGCTTTGCTTTCAGCCTGTAAAAACACCCCTTCCTTTAAATTTTACCTCAACTTCACCCATCCCCCAAATCTAAAATAACTCTGTCTTTTACTTTGTTTAATGAAACACCCCATGAGCCATGTGGTTTCCAGCCTCCCTTATTGCAATGAGTCAATAAAACTGACTTTGCTGGACTATAGGTATGCCCATAGTGGTCTTAGGATGATTGGGCTAGGGCAGAACTAGAGGAAGAGTAGAAATACATACCACGATTTATATAGAGAGTTATTTCCTGAACTCTAGAAAATTTTTTATATCCAATCACTTGCAAGTTTACAAATTGTTCTAGACAACTGAATTTTAATTTAAGGTATATCACCATCTATGTGTTTGTATGGGACAGAAAATAGCTTTCCTCCACCCTTCTAGGATCTTTGACTGGACTACAAGTTAAATTTACACAGACTAACATGAGAAAGAACATCTAATTATGTATATACACAGGAGAGTCTCACAAAATATGACAAATAAGGGCCATTGATGGAAGCCTATATAGCATCCTGGGCTATAGAAATGATTAGCGGCTTGGAGCTTCTAGAGCATGGTGTTGACGAGTTATGGGAGCATAAGGGGAGGAAATGGATGCATACAGGTCATCTAGTTATGCAGGTAAAAAGTCTCTCAAATAATAAAAGTTGTCTCAGAGCAGTCTTCTTGATATAGATAGTTTTTCTAAAGTAAATTTCCTCTATAGATGTAAATTTCCTTTACAAAGAAGCAGCTATGTCTACGGTTTCTCAAAATAACCTGCTGGAAATATGTCAAAGAAGTATATTTTGAGGTGCCATTTTCTGGTCTCGTATAGTCATGTTTTGGGGTGTTGTGTCCTGAGCCCCAACGTGTTGAGAAGCATTCATTAGAAAATCACTGAGAAATAAACCACTGTGCAAAGCAATTTGAGATAAAAAAGAAATGAAAGAATTTATAGCCCTTCTTTGCTGTTTATATCTAGTATTTTTAGTTTAAGTTTGTTCATGTGAAATGATCTGAAAATTCTTCTACATTATCACCAGTAGTTCTTATGTTGGAGCTCAGAAACTGAAACCCCAAAGTATGGCACTTTGGCATGTTGATACTTGGAACTAAAGAAGATAGGAAGGTCTCAAAGCAGTTTCAGAAACAAGGTCCATTGGACCTTCTCCTGCCCTCCTATTTCCCCTCTTTCTCTCCCAAAGTGTGTGAAGTATAGGGAGGGGCTCTCTCTGAACCTCCCTTATTTGCTTAAAGATAGATCCTTTAAAAAGGAACTCAATTGTCATGACTCTCCTCCTCAGCAATCTTATCAACCAGGAAAGATTAACCTCATCACAGGAGAAGAGACTGAAGTCTGTGCCATGGGCCTATGCCATGCCCAGACAGACTTCGTCACAGACAGTCATCTATTTATTCATTTTTCTCAATAATAATTCAAAATGAATTAAACATAAGACCTGAAACTGTAAACATACTAGAAGAAAAGCCCCATGACATTGTTTTGGGCAATGATTTCTTGGATAGAACCCCCAAAACACAGGCAACTAAAGGAAAAATATACAAGTATGATTGCATCAAACTAAAAAGCTTCTACACAGCAAAGAAAATAATTAACAAGTGAAGAGACAACCCATGAATTGGAAGAAAATTTTTGCAAACTGTACATCTGATAAGGGGTTAATATCCAAAATATGTAAGGAACTAAAATAACTCAGTAGGGTAATAAAACAAATAACCCAATTTAAAAATAAGCAGAGGACCTGAACAGACGTTTTTCAAAAGAAGGCATATGAATGTGGACAGATATATGAAAAAATGCTTAATATCTCTAAACATCAGGGAAATGCAAATTAAAACAACAATGAGATAACACCTCACACCTGCTAGAAATTTAAAAAATGAAATATTATCAAAAAAAATGAAATATAACAAGCATTGGCAAAGATGTAGAGAAAAGAGAACCCTGATACATTTAGATTTGTAATTCATCTGAATTTTTTTTGTGTGTGTGTATGTGTAGTGTAAGGTGGAATTTTAAAATATTTAATTCAAATACTCTCAACATCATTTTCTTCTCCAGTCCTTACTTTTTCACTAATGTGCAATTTCTCCTCTGTCATATTCTGGTCACTATGCATGAATGGATGGTGTTCTCTTCCTTTGGTCCATTTGCTATCTCTGAATAACCATACTCTTCTTTTTATTTCAAAATATTAAGGGGGTACAAGCTTTTTGTTACATGGATACACTCTATAATGCTAAAGTCAGGGCTTTCAGTGTGCCCAACAGCAGGACAGTTTTTATTGTACCCGACAGGTAAATTTTCATTCTTCAATCCCCTCTCAATTTCCCCCCTTCCTAGTTGCCAATGTCCTTTACATCTTTTTGTGCCCATGTGCACCCATTGTTTAGCTTCCACTTAGTGAGAACATGTGGTAGTTGTTTTTCCACTCCTGAGATATTTCACTTAGGATAATGGTCTCTAGTTCCATTGAAGTTGCTGTGAATGACATTATTTCATTTCTTTTTATGGCTGAGTACTACTCCATAGTACATATGTATCACATTTGCTTTATCCTCTAAGGTATTGATGGGCACTTAGGTTGATCTAATAACTTTGCAATTGTGAATTCTGCTGCGATAAACATTTGAGTACGGGTGTCTTTTTGAGAGAATGATTTCTTTTCCTTTGGGTAGATACCCAGTAGTGGGATTGCTGGATTGAATTGTAGGTCCACATTTAGCTCTTTGAGAAATCTCCATACTGTTTTCCATAGTGGTTGTACTAATTTTCCATCAGTGTATAAGCATACCACACCAGCATCTGCTGTTTTGTGACTTTTTACTAGTGGCCATTCTGACAGGGGTAAGGTGGGTATCTCACTGTGGTTTTAATTTGCATTTCCCTGAAGATTAGTGATATTGAACTTTTTTTATATCTTTATTGGCCATATGTCCATCTTCTTTTGAAAAATTCTGTACATGTCTTTTGCCTATTTTTTGATATGGTTGTTTTTTTCCTGATGTTTTGTTGGAGTTCTTTGTAGACTATGAAAGTTAGTCCTTTCTCAGATACATAGTTTGCAAATATTGTGTCCCATTTTGTTAGTTGCCTGTTTACTATGTTAATTATTTCCTTTTCTGTGCAGAAGGTTTTAAATTTAATTAAGTCCCATTTATTTCCTTTTGTTGCTGCTGTATCTGCTGTTAGGGTCTTAGTCAAAAATTCTTTGCCTAGGCCAATATCTAGAAGAGTTTTTCCTAAGATTTCTTCTGAAATTTTTATGGTTTCATGCCTTACATTTAAATCTTTTATCCACCTTGAATTGATTTTTATATATGTTGAGAAATATGGGTCCTGTTTCATTCTTCTTCATGTGGCTATCCAATTTTCCCAGCACCATTTACTGAATAGGGTATCCTTTCCCCAGTGTATGTTGTTGTCTATTTTGTCAAAGATCAGTTGGCCATAGCTATATGGTTTTATTTCTGGGTTCTCTACTTTGTTCCATTGGTCTAGGTTTCTACTTTTATAACAATACCATGCTGTTTTGATTACTATAGCCTTGTAGTATATTTGAAGTCAGGTAATGAGATGCCTCCAGATTTTTTCTTTTTTCTTTTAAGATTGTTATGGCTAGTCAGTCTCTTTTTTGGTTATAAATGAAGCTTAGGATTATTTTTTCTTGATCTGTGAAGTAAGGTTTTGGTATTTTTATAGGAATTGTGTTGAATCTGTAAATCACTTTGGGCAGAATGGACATTTTTAACAATGTTGATTCTGCCAAGACATAAGCATGGGATGTTTTTCATTTGTTGGTGTCATCTATGATTTCTTTCATCAGTGTTTTGTAGTTTTCCTTGCAGAGATCTTCTATAATCCTGGTTAAATATATTCCTAAGTATTTCATTTCTTTCATGGCTATTGTAAATGGCATTGATTCCTTGATTTGACTCTCAGCTTAACTGTTATTAGTACATAGAAATGCTACTGATTTGTGTACATTGATTTTGTAAGCTGAGACTTTGCTGAATTTATTTATCAATTCCAATAATCTCTTGGTGGAGTCTTTGGGGTTTTCTAGATACAAGATCATATTGTTAGTGAAAAGTGATAGTTTGACCTCCTCTTTCCTGATTTGGATACGCTTTACTTCTTTGTCTTGCCCGATTGTTCTGGCTAGGACTTCCAGCACTATGCTAAATAGAAGTGGTGACAGTGAGCACCCTTGTCTTGTTCCACTTCTTAGGGGGAATGCTTTTAACTTTTCCCCATTCAGTATAATGTTGGTTTGGGGTTTGCCATGTATGGTTACTATAATTTTGAGATATGTTCCTTCTATGCCTAGTTTGTTGAGGGTTTTCAACATAAAAGTGTGCTGGATTTTGCTGAATGTTTTTTCTGCATTTATTGATATGATCCTATGGTCTTTGTTTTTGCTTGTTTATGTGGTGAATCATATTTATTGATTTGAATATGTTGAACCATCTTTGCATCCCTGGAATGAAACACATTTGATCATGGTGATTATCTTTTTGATGTGCTGCTGAATTTGGTTTGCTAGTTTCTTGTTGAGGATTTTTGCATAAATGTTCATAAGGGATGTTCATCTGTAGTTTTCTTTTTTTGTTATGTCCTTTCTTGGATTTGGTATCAAGGTGATACTGGTTTCATAGAACGAGTTAGGGAGGATTCTCTCCTTCTCAATGTTATGGAATAATTTCTGTAGGATAGGTGCCAGTTCTTCTTTGTAGACCTGGTAGAATTTGGCTGTGAATATCTGGTTTGGGGCTTTTTTGTTGTTAGGAGATTTTACTATTAATTATACCAATTTTGATCACTATATTAGGGAGGCTACCATAAATTCTCTCCATTTTAAATACAGAGTGGGTAATTTAGAGTTGAAATATTGACATCATGTAAATATCTCATATTCTCACAGCTCTGTTTTAGTGGTTTTATCATCCATGTCTGATTTTGCTTGAATCAATTGCAATATAGATGATTAAAATTATGACTTTTCTATCATTTCTTAAATATTTACTAGCTGCCAATCTTCTAAAGAAAAAAACATAACAGCTTTTTTTTCAAACAGGGTCTCACTCTGTTACCTGGGCTAGAGTGTAGTGGCATCACCATAGCTCACTGCAACCTCAAACTCCTGAGCTCAAGTGATCCTCTTGCTTCAGCCTCCTGAGCAGCTGGAACTATAAGCACATACCACCACACCCAGCTAATTTTGTATTTTTTGTAGAGACAGGGTTTTTCTATTGCCCAGGCTGGTCTTGAACTCCTGGCTTCAAGCAATCCTCCCACCTCAACTTCCCAAAGTGCTAGAGTTACAGGCATGAGCCATCATGCCTGGCCATAACAGCTTTTTAATAAATTTTTTCCCTTGTAGTAAAAATATATTATATTATAGAAAGGAAGGACACTAATATAATTAAGAGAGATGTTATCAAGATGGCTAACTAGAGGTGCCTAGCACTTGCTTCTCCCACAAAGAAGGACAAAAACAGCAAGTAGATAACCACACATTGAATACAATGTCCAGGGGAAAATGTTGGAATTTAGGAGGGAAGCAACAGGGAATCTTTGAAGCATAGAAGCTCAAGATGACAACATAGAGAGGGAAGTGATCAGCTGGTCAGATTGGCTAGTAGCTGAGAAGTATTCTCCACTGTGGGGAAAAGGCAAGTGAGAAATCCTCAGCACTCCACATTCCTACTCCAGATGCCTGTAATCTTAGCTCCATAAGAGCCCCTTAGCACTCACAGGCCCTGAGCCTAGTACAGGGAGCTGCCTGGAGTCTAGGTAACTGCATTGTTCCAGAAAGGAACAATGGGACCCAAGCAGCTGCAGAATGGCACCATTTTGAGAGTAGAGCCAACTCTGGACTACATTCTTGCCTTAGAGTCCTATAGCTCCTGCCCCATTAACATCCCCCCGTATCTACCCAGAGGGCTGCAGCATCAGGGTGCCAGCTAGACTCAGCAGTGTAGCTGCATCTCTAAAACCCAAGTCAGTGCGGTACCCTATAGCCTGAAGAACAGGTGGTACAGCACATCAGGAAGGCTACCATCAGACATAGGGTGCCTGAGCATGTGCTCCCCAGAGCCTGAGAGCTACCTGCCTGACTTACCACCACTGACAGTGACCCTGATCTCCTCTAGCAGTGAGGCCACAGTGTGCCCACATGCCCTGCCCAGGGGCCCAGGGACCAACCTGCTTGACTTACCTCTAACATCACCAACACCCATGTGTCCTACCTGGTGGCCTGAGGAGCAGTCTGCTCACCATGTTTCCAGATTCACTGTTGCTCATGCACCCTTCTCAGGGGCTATAGAACCAATCCATCATCACCACCATTGACACCCACACACACTGATCAGAGACTGCGGAGCCACCTGCCTAACCCTGCTGCTATAGCCAGTGTTTGTACACCTAGCCCATAATCCAGAAGATTGGCCTACTCAGGACATACCACCACCACCCCCATGCTCACCCACATCAGCTATGGGCCTGAGGACCAGCCCACCTGGTTCCTTTATCCCCAGCA
The DNA here is from genome assembly GCA_023783475.1 of Daubentonia madagascariensis. Taxonomy (NCBI): domain Eukaryota; kingdom Metazoa; phylum Chordata; class Mammalia; order Primates; family Daubentoniidae; genus Daubentonia; species Daubentonia madagascariensis. The sequence continues at coordinate 478,345 of JAKFHU010001467.1, read as the reverse complement.
AAGCTTCACCACAGCATCCACATACAAACACAGCCTAAGTCACTAAGGAACTCACAGACACCACTGATGTTGATTCTATCAATAGAAATCATACAGAAACTATACCATGGTATCCACCCAGAACCAAAGCCAAAGCACCCTACCCAACCAACATTAAAGACACATCTACAGGAAAAATTCTTTCCCTACAGAAGCTACTCCATAAAATTGGAAGAAATGATTAGTACACCAGGTGTGCAAATATCAACATAAGGATACAAGAAACACAAAAAGCAAGGAAGCATGATAGCTCTAAAGGAAAATAATAATTCTCTAGTAAGACCCCAAAGTAAAGGAAATCTACAAAATTCCTGAAAAAGAATTAAATAATAATCTTAAGGAAACTGAGTGAGAGACAAGAGAACACAGATAAACAACACAAAGGAATTAGGAAAAAAATTCGTGATATGAATGAGAAATTCAAGGAAGAGATAGATATATAAAAGAACCAAACAAATTCTGGAACTGAAGAACTCAATGAATGAAACAAAAAATATAATAGAGAGTTTCAAAAATAGACTAGGTCAAGAAGAAGAAAGAATTTATGAACTTGAAGACAAGTCTTTTGAAATAACCAGTCAGAAAATTACTCTGATTTAATTATTACACATTGTATGCATGTATCAAAATATCACATGTATTCCATAAATACACACAACTATTTTGTATCAAAAATTAACGAAGCATTAAAAAAGAGAAAACTACAATTACAAAATATCAGATGCTGCCAAAAAAACAAAAGGGAGGGCACTGAAAAATCTCCAGGGATTTCCCACAAAGTATGCAATTTCTTAAATATTTAAACCAAAAATATTTAATCAATATAAATTTAACTGACGATAGGCTAACAATCTTCTCTCTGTTACAACTCTTCCCACTGAACTCTGATGATAGGTACATGTACACATCAAAGAAATCTAGTTATGTTTAACATTTCTTTTTTCTTTAAAGGGAAAGAACAAATAATTGTGCAATTTTCCCTCAGGGAAAAATTAAAGAAAATTTTGTGTGTAAGAGATACTATGAAAGTTTAATTTAATTTTATTTACTTTTTTTACACAATCTGATTTTGGTGTAGTAAAAATCAAAGTAATTGTCAGAAATTATTTGAGACATAAGTAAATAAGATCACATGTGACTGAGAAACAAAACCTGGCCATCTCATTAATTCAGGTGACAACCAAAGATTGGTAACATGATTGAAAAAGAGCATAATATAATTGAAAAATTTTAGAAATCTTTGTATTTTTTTCTTAGGTAATTAAGACCATAACAAATTCATTGTAAAGTTCAGAAAGTTATTCTGATAAAACACAGAATCTCTAGGTAGATTTCATAGAAGATATTGAAAACCTTCTCACATTGTAGACATTAGTGGATAAACCAAAGGAAGTCTGTTACAACTGAGTGACTTCTGTAATAATTTTAACACATTTCATAGCTTCTTTTCAGACTCAGATTAAAAACATTATTTTTCACATAGGGATAGGTTTTCTTTCTGGATTACAGATATGTAGACACAGACACACACAGTTAGAGCTTCAGAAATCTGCCTGGTGTTTTTCTGGAAATTACTATTTACCTGAATGACCACCATTTTTCTTTGAGAACTCGGCTCAGGTGGGTCTTCCTCCAGGATTTTGTCTCTGCTTTAGGTGTTCTCTGAGGACTGTTTATGGATCTGGGCACAACTCTAGAATGGCCTTAGCCTACTGTGTTGTTTTTGCCTGCTATTCTGCCTTAGCACTAGGCAGATGCTCAGGGAAGTACTGTGTAAATTTTGTCTTGGTAGCTTAAATGCATTGGTACTATACCCATTGAACCACCTCAGTATTTTTGGTTGGTTTTCAGTGAATAAAATAGTGAAAATGAGTATTAAATGGTCAAAAATGAAAACATCATGAAAAACAGAACCAATTCTTTCAGAAAGTTATACCACAAAGGAAGAGATGCTTTATCCTAGAAGAACACCAAATGAGTACCATGACATCTATGTGTTATCCTGATGTAATGCAATTATCTGACCTTAGAAGCAGTCAGTTAGGCTCTTCAGTATTTACTTCCTCAGGGCAAAAATGTGAGTGTGTTGTTTTTTTCTCTCAGGTCATTCCAAAGTTAAAAAGAAGAAAAATTTCTTGTGGTCTACAAGGCACTATATCATTGACAGACACTTAGAAATGCTAAATGAGGTGAACTCCTTGACCATATGTTTTTCGCACCAACCTTATTAGAGCTTGTTTCATGTCATTGTTCCTCAGGCTGTAGATCACAGGATTAAGTATTGGAGGTGTCACAGTGTAAATCACAGAAACCAGCCTGTCAATAACAGATGGTATATCTGAAGGTGGCTTGAGATAAACAAAACAAGCAGTTATGATAAAAACAGTGAAAACAATGAGATGGGGGAGACATGTGGAAAAAGCTTTTGACTGACCTTTAGTGGTAGGAATCTTCAACACAGTGGAGAAAATATAAATGTAAGAGACCACAATACAGATGAAACAAGACATGCCTAAACATATACCAATTCCAATACTTGTATAAATTACCATGAGTGTTTGAGAGCAGGAAATCCTTAGTAATGAAGGAACATCACAGAAAAACTGTGGGATCACACTGGAGCCACAGAAAGGCATGGAAAATGTGCCATCTGTGTACACAGCTCCAAAGAGTCCTCCGATGGCCCAGGAAACACTTGCCATCAACACACAAGCACCATCATTCATGATGACCACATAGTGCAGCGGACAGCAGATGGCTACGTAGCGGTCGTAGGACATGGCAGCAAGGACAAATATCTCGCCTGCTGAGAAGGAAGTCATTAAAAGTAGCTGGCAGGCACATCCTAGAATGGAAATGGAACTGTTGTGAATTAGGCTGTTGACAATGAATTTTGGGACTGGGACAGACACAAGGAAGATATCTAACAAGGACAAGTTCTTCAGGAAGAAGTACATGGGTGTTTTGAGGTGAAGGTCTAGGGTAATGACAGTGATGATGACAAGGTTACTCATTAGGGCTGCCAGGTAAATCACCAGGAAGAGCACACCATATAAAATCTGCAGCTCCTGGACGTTAGAAAACCCCACAAGAAGGAATCGTGCCACCAAGGTGACATTGGCCATACTAAATTCTCTTCACAGTCTGTCAAGATGAGGAGATACACAAGAAAAAAAGAAAAGAAAAAAGAAAAAAAAATTAATGTACACAGTCTAACAAGAGTCATATTGATATACAGAAAAATTTGGTTGAAAAACAGGCATGTAGCTACCTTAAATACTTCTGCATTTACTTAAAAATTATTCTTCATTTTTTTAAGATAAAGCAATTCCATGAGTAATGTATGAAGTCAATTAGTCTCTATAAGAGTTTCACCTGATCCTATGAGCTTAAACTTAACTTGTTGAAAGATAGATATAACTTGACCAAACACAGAGGTTTTCTCAACCCACTTGGCATTTGCATCAAACAATTATGGTGTCATGCTTCATGACATATCCTTTGCTTGCAGAAAAATAATCCAAAGTCCCATGTCTTTAGAGTGTGTTAGTATTCCCAATACTCTATATAAGTGCAAAATAACAATTCTCATATGTTACTACAATCATGAACTCACACACTGTATTAAATAACCCAACATAGGCAAATAACTTTCTCTATTCCTGTGGTCATAAGCAAGGTAATATAAACCTGGATTTGTTGTTCAATGTTTGTATTATCTTGAGGTCATGAAATCCTAACATGGTAAATACCCCATTTACTATGGGAAGGAAAAAAAAAAGGAATCATTTAGCAAAATTTCATGTTCTCTGAATGTACACATGTGTACTAGAGCTACATTATCAAGAGGGCTTCCTGGTCATTTATTTATAAAGGAATCTTGAGAGGTCACCATGAAAAAATATCTTTCCAATTCTGACTGAATATTTTATATTTTATTTTGATCCTGTTAATGTTGTCTATAATTCATTTTTAATACTGTCAAATATCTTCTTTCAGTGTTCAAAATACTTCTCTAGATTATTATTAGTTACTAGTGCAGAGTTATTTATTTATTATTTAACAGAATAAATAAATGTTCCATATGTATCAGACATCAAACTATATGGTAGAGATAAAAAAAATAAAGATATGGGAGCTTGTTCTTATTGGGAGGAGACAGACAATAAAGAAAAATAAATCAATAAACAATATAAAACTGAGATGTGACAGAGGTTAAGATTAAAAAAAGGTGCTATCTTAGAGACTAACCAGGTGGAAGGGTTTTCCATGTGGGTGAGCTGGAGGCTGACACCAAAATGAAAAGGAGTTTTCAGGACAAAGACCTGTAGAGAGGACACTTTAAGAAGTGCAGCTCAAAAAATAAAGGGCAACACACACGTGCAGGGAAGCTGTATGTGGTGAACTTGGAGAATGTGTGGTGGAATGACAAAAGCATTCTGAAGACATTTATTAGCCTATGCCAATGACCAGTCTGGAGAAACACACAAAGAAGAACAAAAAGAAAGAAGGGTAGAGAAATTGGCCATTAAATTTCATAATTTTTGGTGTTGTCCTAAATTTCCTTAATATCTACAAGACTTTAAAAATTTTGTTTTGGAACAGAGTATTCTAACATTTTACCAATAGAAATTTGAAATTCATACCTTAAAATACGGACAACTTTCTTCACATTTGGAGAAAGGATGACTTATCAGATGTACTTAAGGAGATAATCCCAAATCTACATGAGGGAGGAAATTTTTCTCCCAAAAGAAAAAGTTTAATTTACCATTTGATGGCCTGAAATTAAAACAGAACATCTAGCTTCCTTTGTAAACTCTCTGTAATCATAGCATATAATTGCATCTCTAGGCTTCTGATAAGGGACTAAAAGATCTCTGCAAAGCTGTGGTAGTTTCTTCATATGGAAGGATGCATATTGAAACAACCAGGAAAATCATTTGCCTTTCTTTTATTTCAAAGTTGATGTCATTTGAAACCTTCTGTAGTCAAAGGGTCTACAACAAATTATTCTTTAAGGAACTTGGCTAATACCTTAGAATTCCCCAAAGGAAAACATCTTAAATATTTTCTGAATAACCTTATTAAGTGGTTCTCTCTTAAGAGCATTAGTGTTATAATCATTGTTTTTTGCTGTAGGCAGGAAACACCTGTTTCCAATGTAGGTCCCAGAAAACATTCTGAAATATACTATGAAGGACATGACTCAGCCAAAATAATAATGAAGTACTTAAGTAGTGGTAACCAAACTTATAATATACTGTATAATAATCATTTGAGTAATTTGTTAAAAATGAAGACTCCCAGAAAGCATTTCTTATGACTTTGACTCAGAGGGTCTCTGGAAAAGTTAAAAAGTATGCATTTCATCAATCAACTTAGTGATTTAGATGAACAACATACTTTGAGAAATGTTGCTATACAGCAGGAGTCATCTAAACTCCAAAGCAAAACAAATCTCATTGGTGATCTGTTAAAATCCCTCATTGTAGAGTAATAAAACTGAAGTCTTTTTTAAAGATATAGCTGTAAGAATCTGGAAGTGATGTGTGTTTTTGTTTATGTGTTCATTGGTTTGTTTTAGCCTCTAATAGATCTTACCAGCATTAGCTAAAACTTTTAGCTAGGTCCTTCCAAAATAATTTTGGCTACTAGAGATATAGTTACCAAAATGCCATTTTTCTACTACATAGACCCCAAAAAATGTTTTAATTAATGAAGCTTGATTTCTCTTACATGGAGAGTTAATGATATGAATTGTAGTGTATAGAATTAAATAAGATTATTAATACTTATTTTTACAATGCTGTTACTATGATTATCTATTAATATTCTTGAAATATTGGCTTATTTTTTCATGAATATGAGTCAACTGGAATCTTGCCAAAGAAAGAAACAAATTTCAAAATAAAAATCAAGTGGGTAGTTTGTGTTAGGGAATACTGACTTTTAGCATGTAGGGTCAGTAATGACTCAAACCTTTTAATTAAAGTAGTACTTTTTCATTAAATTATGAGCATATTTATTTGATATTAAATATGACTTAAATTACAGTTTACAATTATTGCATATTCTATGTGGTTTATTTATTATAATTTTGTTTTACTCTGATATACATTAGTTTTTATTTTGAAATAGTTTCACACTTACAGAGAAGTTGTAAGAAAACTTTCTGAAAAACTCTCAAATAACTTTTACCCTGATTCTCCACATTGAAACATTTTGCCACAGTTCAGGCATCAGAAAGAGGAAAATGAATATTGGTATTAATAATTGCATCTAATTTTGTCCATACTCCTTTTTTTATTGTTCATTTGAATCAATAAGTGCTCTTTATTTACAGTATTCCTCCCTTCTAAAACAATATGCAGTCTAGGATCAGGTATTTACTTGTCATGTTCCTTTAGTTTTTTGTAACCTGAAACAGTTCTTCAGTCTTTTTTGTCATTCATGCCATTGATATATTTGAAGAGCATAGGATGGCTATTTAAGGAAATGTTCCTTCATTTGGGATTATCTACTTTTTCCTCATAATTACCTTTAAGTTAGCATTCTTGGTCAGGACACTCTATAAGGATCACAATCAAAGGTATACCATATCAATCTATATTTTATTCAATGGATTATGAGCCATTACTATTTTTATTTATTTTTGTGCCATCTGAGGACAGAGGTTGGATGGAGTAGCACCGCAAAAGTTTTCTTGGAGTTAGTTAGATCACTTACAATATAATTATAGTTATTTTAAATTATCTGTCTGATAATTTCAACATCTGTGTCATATCTGAATCTAGTTCTGATGCTTATGTTGTCTCTTGAGATGGTGTCTGTCTTGCTTTGTGGCCTTTCTTTTCAATTTTTTATTGCTTACTACACATGTGTATTAGGTAGTAGAAACTGAGGTAAATATTCCATTAGTGTGAGGATTTATGCTAATCTATATAGTAGTTCAGCTGTTTATTATTTATAGCAGCTATAAGTCTCAGAGGCTTTGGATTCCTCTAATGTCTTTGTTTTGGTCTTCCCTTTTGACTGTGAATCCCCTAATTACTGCCCTTCAGAGAAAATCTGTGCCTGTAATTCATTCCACTGTAACTCTCCTTTATTTTACTGAAACCCATTTGGTGTGGTGGCAAGGTGTTGGGAGAAGTGTTCTATAATCTTATTATTCATTCTCAAGTGTTTTAGTTAGCTTGTGTGTCTGTGCTCTGACTATCACAGATGTTTATCCTATGGTATAGATTTTTTCCCCCTTAGATGAGACAGGAATGCTAGAGAAGGCTGGAGTGGGAGCATGCCCTTCCCCCAGGCGAGTATGTTAGTGATAAAGTCTTTTTGCCTGAGGAATAGATCTCTGATATGGAGAAGGCCCAAGGCATATTTCACCATGGTTATTTTTTCCATCCTTTTGCCAATCCAGGAGGGATTCTCTCTTGGCTCTACTTTGAGAAACTTAGTGAGGTTCCAGAACATAAAACCAATGAATGTATGAGGTGCCCCATGGACTGCAGCCCTCAGGAATTTCTCATGCTGACACCATCCTGACTGCACTCGAAATTCATCAAAACTCGTGATTCTACCAGTTTATGATTTCAGTGGCTTCTGTTTCTAAAGAGCAGATCTTAGCTGTGACTCTGTATTCACCTGTTTCTCCATATTTAAGAATTAGTCTCCATATTAACACACTAAAGATAAGAAATAAATACACACAATTACCTCAGAGTCAGAAAACAGACTTGGAAGATTTAAAAAAATATTTGTGACAAAAATCCTCAGTAACCTGGTATCAAAGGTAACTTCCTAAACTGATAAAAGGCATCTGTAAAAATATAAATAAGACCCCCCCAAAACCAAAAAAAAAACCATTCGACTATAGAACAATTCATCTTTTACAAACCTTCCAAACATCAAAGAAAGAGTTTTATCTTTCAGTCATGTTCAATCTGTTTATCTATTCAATCACACCACCTTCTCGTCTTACTGCTCTACTCCAGGTCCTTTCTAGCCTTCTCTATTCCTCTCTGTAAAAGAAAAAATCTTTTCTGCCTGACTACTTAGATAATTATAGGTATTATGGTTGGGGGCATTCTCCCTATTGCAATAGTCATTAAATGAAGTCACTGTTAACTAAAAAAACAAAACAAAACAAAACAAAAAACCCCACAAAAACTCTAGAGCTAACATCATAATTAATGTTGAAAGCCAGAATACTTCACCCTATAGATCTGGAGCAAGAAAGAATTGTTCTCTCACCACCTCTATTCAGCCCTAACTAGTACAATCAAGCAAGAAAAAGAAAATAATACATACGAAGTGAAGAAGTAAAACTTTTTATTCACAAATTAATCTATATAGAAAATTTAAGGAATCTATAAAAAACCTACTAGAGCTAGTACATTAATTTGAAATGTTGCATGATAAAATTGGGTTGTTATATAGTATTAAAAAACAAATGGAAATGAAATGCAAAATCAATTTTATATGATGCTTAATATAAACCCATAATATAAATATTATTTATATTATGTTATGGCTTGAATTGTGTCTTCCCAAAATTCATATGTTGAAATCCTAACACTCAGTACCTCAGAATGGGGCTGTATTTGAAGATAGGCCCTTCAAAGAAGTAACGAAGTTAAAATGAGGACATTAGTGTGGGCCCTAATCCAGTCTTGCTGGTGCCTTGTAAGAACAGGAGATTAGGCCACAGAGGGACACAGGGGCACGCGCGCACAGAGGAATGCCCAAGTGAAGAGGCAGCAAGAGAGTGGCCACCCTCAGGCCAAGGAGAGGACTCAGAGGAAATTAACCCTGATGACATTTTGATCTCAGACTTGTAGCTTCCAGAATTGTGAGAAAATAAGTTTCCGTTGTTGAAGCTTCTCAGTCTGTAGTATTTTGGTATGGCAGTCTGAACAACCTAATACAGAGTTGGATCAAAAATACTCAACGTTGCAACAACGCAATGTTCTTTACGTTGATCTAGATTCAATTGCAGTCAAAATTCCTGCAAGTGTTTTTTGAAATTGATAAGCTAATTCAAAAGTTTATTTGATGATGGTCTGTGAGGCTGGCTGTCATATGGTTCTCACAAAATGCCATGAAGCATTTTTTTCTCCCATAAAATTATGAGGAAAAAGGTATAATTTAAACATCAACTCCATGATGAATGTGGAGCTGTTAACAGGAGGTTGCTGGACAATAGAAAGAAGATACAGGCAACATGGGGGGTGTCATTCAGATACGTAGAGAGGCAATAATTTGGAGTAAAATCTTGAGTAAATGAGGGGAAGTTTATGTCTGCTCTAGAATATAAGGAGAATATTACAAGACCAGGCTCTGCAAATAAACCTCACCTTATTCCAACACTGGAGAAGTCCCTGCTGAGCTTCATTATGATACTACTTCCAAGAGGAGCCTTGACTCTTAAGGTGCTCATGAGGATGCCAGTGACATCACTTGAGAATGTGACAGATGTTGGAAATTAAGTGCTCTTCAGAACTTTCTACCAAGGTACCTCTGACCATTGGTGAGAATCTGAAGGGAAGTTATCTTCACTGGAGGCTGGCTCAAATCCAGAGAAAGTATTTCTTTTACTCTCTTTTACTCTCTTTGAGTATGATGGCTCAAAGACTTAAGCAAAAATCTATATTCAGACCCCAAAGTCAGAGGACTGTGTCTCTTAGTGTCTCTCTCAATTGAAAGTGAAGTGAGATTATTAGACTCAGTTTAAAGATTATGTGGATGGAGACTTAAATTTAAGTTGTTACATGCTTTAGAAGCAAAGGAATATCTAGAAGTCACTAGTCACATACATATAATAAATAATTAAAGGGTTGATGGAGATTTTATTCTAATAAGACCCAGTGAGATCTCCTTTTTCGTCTCACTGGAGGAAAGGGCAGTGGCATCAGCTCTCAGGTCTGAGATGGGAGTTAAGGGCTAGGTCTCCAAGGCTTTAGACTCTTAAGAAATAAATTTTGGTACCACTAAAAGTGTGACCTGGGAGAATGCCATGTAGTCTGTGAAGGTCCACTTGTAACTGCTTTAAAAGAGTTACCCCTTCTTGAAGAAAGAATTACCTGAGACACAGGACATCAAGCACACTTCTTTTTTTTCTCCAGGACTTGGAGACTACACGAAAGAAACAAACACTGATATGTAGAGGACAGAGGTGCTCAATCAAAATCCCTGTGAGTTTGAACGGAGGGGGAGGTGTGGGGCTTGGAAGAGAAATCAGCAAGCATACAGGAAAATACTTGTAGTGTTCACTAGCTCTTCCCATGACGTGAAAACAACAGCTTACTTTCTTAACAGAAACTGTGAAAAGAAGAGATGGCCCAAATTACTTAGACATTTCATTTTTATTTTCTTCTTTCCTGAAATTATTTTGAAATCTACAACTCTTTGGGAAAGCATTTTCATCAGTCTTTTTCTATAAAGGTTCCCATTGACCCTGCTTGATAATGGGGACATTTTCAGGAGCTGTAGACTCCATGTGAGCAACCTTCTCCTCTGCTCTCCTCTTTTCCTCTCTCTTTTACTCTCTCCCTCTTTCACTCTCACCATCCCTCACCCTCCCATGACTACCCAAAGTGACAGAATTTGTTTTTAATATACTGTAGAAATAACAGAGAAATAATATAAACCTGACCCTATCCAATCTTCACAGCCTCCATAGACACCCCTTGATTTTGTGGCTGTTTCAAGCATTATACATATTTCACCAGGCTTAGAAGGTCTACTGGGACACAGCTTGCATATTTTTATTTAATATGCAAAATTGCTCTGGACCAAGAAAGCATATCAATATAATGGGACACAGCATTATTGTTATCAATGCTATCTGTAAAGCAGAGTACATTGAGTTCTTACTAATGCTACCATTCATTTATTTCATATGTAATTATATAAAATAAAGTTAAATGCAAGTCAAAAATAAGCTTCAAGGGATAAAACTCCAGTATTGAAGTCAAACATTGTTGGGGAAGGAGGACCTCAAGAGGACACTCACTCACTGTCTGATCTATCCTAGTCATCTTTAAAGCACACAGGTTGATGAACAGAAACCATGATGGATGGTTTGCTAGTTTGGAATTAGTTCTCAGGGTATGTAGACACTACTCCAAGTTTTCTACTCCCCAGCAGGTGAAGCAGAGGAGGCCTTAAGTTTGAGGCATATGATCTAGTTCATGTTGAGTTATGAGTCAGGCTCTCCATTGTTGCTCTAAAGCTAGAGCTAGTGCTGTCTTTCTCTAACAAACATGAGATGGAAAATAATAAAACCCACTGAAAACCTTTTACCTTGAAAGGAGAAGCTATAGCCCTGTTTATGTTAGATTGCTTAATCTGCTTCTGTAAGACTGCTTGTTACCCTCCTAGTCACAGGAATGCTTGAAGGCCACAGCTGTTGCCAGAAAGATAATTAGCGACCCAGCTTATGTTCCTGCACCAGCTCCCTCCCTGCAACTCTCTTATCTGTATGCACCGCTCTGTGCCCTTCCCCCTTGTTTTAAATTATAAAAGACAAGTTCCCCTGACCAGGGGTGCTCAGACTTTGGAAAAAACTCCTCTGGGCCCGCTGGCGTTAACAATTAATAAACCTGGCCTCTCTGCATCCTCGTGTACCTCTCGGTGTTTCCTTGGACAGCGTGACTCTGGTTTTTGCCATTACAAACACACCCCAAATTTGCAACACAACATGAAATTTCCATTCACTTATGAGTCTTTTCAATTTTAATCACTTGTGAACTTACTCCTTGGAAAATCACCTGTACTGAAGTGGACGGGTTCTATGAAGGTTAAAGAATGGAAAAGCTCCGTCCATTCTTGTTCATCCCCTTGAGGGGGGTGTGTGAGTGTGTGTGGTGTGTGTGTGTAGAGAGAGCGAGCGAGAAACAGACAGACAGAGACAGAGACAGAGAGACAGAGAATATTGAAATGAACTGGTACACTTTGTTCTAGGTGAAAGATTGCGCTTTTTTCCTACCAAGTCTACTATCCCTTCCAGTGTACTTTGTTCCATCTCCTTTATTCTCCCAAAACACTGTGCTGCTTTCTCTACTTCTGTCTTCATTCTCCTCCTCCTCTCTTCTCTCTTTCCCCAACTCCCTCACTCTTTTCTCTCTTCTTTTTGCACTTCATTTCCACCTGTATGTTTCAATTTATGAAATAGTATGTTTAATGCTCAATATATATAATTGTGTGCTCCACTGCTCACCATAAATAGCTCCATATTTACCCAAGGCTTTGATTGCAAGCATAGGGAAAGAGTATACTTAATATGTTTAGTTGTCTCTGAATCTCATTTGACCCAGTTTTTCATCCTGCTCCTCTTCAATTTTCTCCTCTATAATTCACCAATGCTGTTATAATAAAGAGTTAAGATCATTTTCTTGGTCACTTCAGGATAATCTCTAAAGCATATGAAGCTGTTTCTCACCTTCTTTTATGTGAAACTCTCTCTGTCAACCTCTATAAACACATCTTTCTGATTATCTTCTCTCTTATGATTCCTTTTGTACCTTTTTAAAAAACTACCTTCACTTTCATCCTGTCATCACTAAATTTTGCCCAGGGTTTTGGTGGTGCTTCTTCAGGTCAAGTATATCATAAAAGTTACATACATTTTTACCCCTACAATGTTGGAAGTGGAAGTCATTCTTAGAAAATAACTGTATGTCATGCAAAAAATTATGCAAACATCTGTCACTATACATGGAATAATGAGGACTGTTTTTTTCTGGACATGATGACTATGAAACTCTAGACTGATTTACAAAGCACACCTTCTGGAGCGCAGCGTGGCGAACGTGTGCGCATGCTCGTGTGTGTGCCCGTGTGCGTCTGTGTGTGTGTAGATTGCGAGGCGCCCCCGATGGCTCTTCATCATCACTTTCTTGTCTTTTAACCTCCCAAAACTACATATTTTCAGTTCACTCGCTCACTCCCTATGGTTCTCTTTTTTTATGTTACTCTTCTCTGCTTTTAACTAAAAATAAAATAAATTTAACGCCTATTTTTATTAGTTGCTCTTGCCTCTGCCATCTATTCAATTTTATGCTGTTAATTCCTTACCCTTATAAACAAATATGAAATTAGACTATTAAAAAAATAAGATCTTATTTTTGTAAGTGGTCTTGATAGAGGTCTTGTCTAAAGTCTATGGGAGTGAAAGCAACTTTCATGTTCTCTCTTAAATATTTTAAATTATTTGATTTTTATATGCACATTTTTAACATTAAAATATGACTATATCCCCATTAACACACTAAAACCATTTTTTTCTATAAGATGAAGATAGAAAGTATTAGCATTTTTGTTTGTTTTGTTATTATAATATAGTCTACTCCAAACATAATAATGAATATAGGAAGATTTCATATTAAAGGTGTTAATTTTTGTTTGATTGTGAAACCAGTAAGGATGGCATTCAGATGTTAATATAAGTGTTCATTTTATTAATAAAAATTATTCCTAGATTGTTAGCAGGAAACTGCACTGGTCAGATCATACACATGTATCTTAGTTTCTACTTCTTTGAATTACTGTTTAGTAAGAGATAAACAAAATGGAACTTGTCAAAAGTTGAGAAACCACTACATTAAAGGGTGCAGAAACCATGTAAAGAAATTATGGAAAGACTGAGCCTATTTTTCCAAGTGGAGAGGAGGAACATCAAAGTAGGGACAGAGGAACCTTCGAAATCTGACTCCTTGTCATACGGAGAATGAATAAATACTACTCTTCTTTCAGTTGTACAGACACTGTGTTAGACCTGGAGTACTCAGATAATTAAGGCACTAAGATTAAAATGAATGATAAACTTTCCCTAGGTAGATGAATCTAACTAGAATAGTGATTTTGAGTTCCCATTGCCTTTAGTTTTCAAAACAAACTCTATGGCACGGTGGGATGGCGTGGAAACACCACTGCTGGGGAGGTGACCAGTAAAGCAGCAGTAATGGGCTAAGGGTCAGGGACTTCTCAGAAATCTGAGAACCAGGAAAGGCCAGTGAGGAAGCTTCCAGGGTGGAAAAGGAGTCCTCATACCTGTAGTTAGCACACAAATGGAGCCTGTGTATCAGAGGAAAGCTAACGAAGATAATGTTTTTGATATTAGAGCGTTTGCTGAAAAAGCCTCCAACATTGGGTAAGAAAAGAGGCTCATGGGAAAGTGAAAAAATTGCACTGAAGTAGTGCTAAAGGAAAATCGAAGAGAGGCATCTAAGAAGACAAGGATGATCTGAGGACGAAAAGCAAAGACCTACTCACACTGGGGTGTGTGAGTGATCTCAGATGATTAGCCCCACGTGTCTTTGACATAAGGGGTCACGCTGCTTCTCTAGCTGGATGTGGTAGATATCTCTAATGTTTGTTGGTTCCTGTTGTTATTAATAATTAAATTATTCCTAGAGTAGTATGTTAGTTATCTGGCTTAGTCTCAAGTTTTGCTCTTTTCATGAAAAATGGTACTATATATTTGAAAATCAATTTGCCAAAATAACTTGAGTAGCCTTGTGACTTTTTGTGCTATGCTAGATATCTGCACTAAAGGAACAGAAAAAAATACTGTGATTTTTTGTCAAAGAATTAAAATTTTCATGAATAAATGGGGGAATAACATTAATGTCCTTCAATGGGAAAGGGATAATAAATTACAGTATCACCTCATAATAATGACTGTTTTAAATATTGCGGTGTGCAGCAAGCAGAAATTTCATCCATGACTTCTAATTCACACAAAAGTTACATAAGCTAGGATAGTATTTATACGTGAAAAAGTACGCCCTATTACAATTATAATTACATAAACAATCCTGTGATTCCCAATGAAAATAAAACTACTCAAAAATAATTTCAAGTAATTAGGGAGAGAAGTAGAGTTCTTTTCTTCTTTCACAGTAAATATTAAGTCCAGGTATAATGGACTGTTGTGTGCATAGCTGTTTTACACTTGAGTCTACAAGAAATATAAACATCTTGGTATTTTTAAACTTTCTGTCTAGTCAGTGTTGTTAAACTGTACATGCCTGAAAAATGAAGAAGGAAATGGTATTTTATTTGTTATGTTAATATAACATTTATTTTTCTTTACTCAGTAGGTGGCTTATGATTTTGAAATATGGTGAATCAGACGCTAATGATGGGATTCTTGCTAATGAGATTTACTGGGAACTGCACGCTGTGCCCTTCTCACTCATATACACAGTGGCCATGTTGGAGAATTTAATCATCCTCCTCCTCACAATTCTTGACCAACGCCTCCATACCCCAATGTACTTTTTCCTTAGGCATTTGTCCTTCTTAGATCTGTGTCTCATTTCTGCCACAGTCCCCAAATCCATCCTCAACTCCATCGCCTGCACTGACTACATCTCTTTCCTGGGGTGTGTGTTTCAGCTCTTCTTGGTGGTACTGTTTGCTGGGTCAGAGATTGGCATCCTTACTGCAATGTCCTATGACCGCTATGTTGCCATCTGCCAACCTTTGCACTACGAAGTTGTCATGAGCAGAGGCTCCTGTGTCCAGTTGATGGCTGTGTCCTGGCTCAACGGAGGGGTCTTGGGAATCTTGTACTCAGCTGGTACATTCTCCCTGAATTTTTGTGGCTCCCACAGGATACATCAGTTTTTCTGTGATGTTCCTGCCCTACTAAAGCTCACTTGTTCCAAAGAGCATGCCATCATTAGTATCAGTGTGGCCACTGGGGTCTGTTATGCATTTTCATGTCTGGTTTGCATTGTAGTCTCCTATGTGTATATTTTCTCCACTGTTTTAAAGATCCCATCTGGACAGAGCCAATCCAAAGCCTTTTCCACTTGTGTTCCTCACCTCATTGTTGTGAGCACGTTTCTTGTTACAGGTGCCATTGCTTATTTAAAGCCAGGCTCTGATTTGAACTCTGTTCTAGACTTGCTGGTGTCTGTGTTCTATTCTGTTGCACCTCCAATCTTGAACCCTATTATCTACTGTCTGAGGAACAAGGACATTAAATTAGCTCTAGGTAAAGTCCTTGTGGAATGTTAGAAGCAGTGAAGCAACAAAAAGATGACTGAAGTTGAACCTAGAAAATAATATTTCCTTTTTTGTTCTGATGATGACTAGCTGTTTTAAATTATTTTTCTTTAGAGATCAATATATAATGCAGTCTTATTAGTGAAACTCAGGTAGTCAGTTTTAAGAGAAAGTAAGTCTTTTCCTACATTCCTTTACTTTACATCTCTCACTGGTATAGAAATTACGAACGTTTTCCTATCACAGCTTTGATGATTTTTACTATTCTTCCAAAGCTCCATATACTTGAGATTTGTATGAGGTTCTCATTCCTGAAAAAGCTTTCATCTTTTTTGTCATTCTCTTTATTTAGTTAATGCTTTATTATCCTGGGTTTTGCATTGCATCTCTCAAGTTTTGTTGATTCAGTTTTCCTCACAGCTTGATTCTCCCTATTTGCTGAAAATTGTAATTTTAACTTAAATTATAATTTCAACTTAATTTTGTAGCTTTTAAAAAATGTACTTAATTTTACCATATTTCACTTATTTGACTAATATGTGCTTAATGGATATGGATTTTATACAGTCACACGTTTAAGAAGATGATTCTTTCATATCTTCGTTTCTTTTTATGTAAATTATGTTTTTGGGCCCAGATATTAATATTTTTCTCTTCATTAAAACTTCTTTATATCTAGTTGAATCCTGACATTGTGCTAATTTTTTATAATGTATCAGAATTTATGAAAGTGGCATCTGGCGCTGCTTTTAACTATGTGGTAAATCTGACCTATTCCAGACTGTCAATATCATGTAACATCCCCAGTGCCCTAAATACGTGGTATCATTTTTCACTGCTTATTGCAGGAAACATTCCCATCACCCTTATTAGTCTACTTACTGCTACTTTCGTAAAGATGAAAAGTAATATTTGTTGACCACCTTCACTATATCAGATACTTTTTATGTCCACTGCCTCTATTAATCTTTCTAACGGATGAGAGGTGGTATTAATACCGTTAAGCATGGGGAACAACTGAGACGGAGCACCTTTTCAGGTATATCACTCATAGCATAGGAATGTAATAGAAAATGTCTAGCCTTTGGCAATACCTTTCAAACTCTCTATGCTCACCATAGCATCTTTGAAACTTTGTTCATGTTACCTGCCTTATGAAATCTTCTGTTTGTCCAAATTCTGCCCAAATTTCAAAGTCTAGCCTAGGTCTTCAGAGTCTGGGTATAAAAAAATTATGAAAGTGTTAATTAGACATTTTCCAATCTCTAAACTCTTGTAGGTAATTGACAAAAAATAATTTAAGTATCTCTTCTAGTGAGCCTTGTACATGTATTTGGCAGAAAATAACATAAATATCTTTTTAAAATTGTTTTAACACAGAAACTGGATTATGGTGATGCCTGTATGGAAGGCCCATGCATAAACTCTGAGTTATTTTTACTATTCAATTCACAGTTCTGAACACATAATAATTTTGTCATTACTTTCGCTTTAACACAATCTTGATTCTGAGTTAATTCATTTCAAATACACCATAAATTTATGGGGTTTTTTTCCAGGAAAAATAAACATTGCATTAAATGAACATATACATTTTCAGGTGAATCTTTTTTATAGAAACCATTGAATTGAAATATTAAAAAATGTGTATCTGAGAATTGATGGCATTGAATAGTGACTAAATTTGTAGGGAGTAGTCATAGAGCAAGTGATAAGTCACACAGTATACATATATAAATACACATACAGATACAACTAAAGTTTCAAGTGAAAAAAAAAGGAAGGTAAGAGGTAGTAAAATGGGATGACTTTTTATGTGTTAAATTCAAAATAAAGAGAGCTGTAACTAGTCTTGGATCCTTTGATCATGGTTACACAGAGTTATTGCTGCTGTTTTCTCTGACAGGTTGTGCTATGAAACTCTTTCTCCACCATCTTGACACATCTCTGACTACTCGATGGGACTTTCATTATAATACATCTACATGAATTAGATGGGGATATGACACAACTATTGAGAACCCTGCAAGCTTACATATCACTTCTGTGATACCCTCCCGTTCTTGTTTTCCAAACTTTACTTTTACAATTATGATACAGATGAAAACAAATGGAAATAGTACTTCTACCTCAGTTTAAAGGAGCTCTGAGTATCTGGAAAAAAACTGTTTTCCTCGTATGTTGAAACAAAACTTTTATTGCACTTTTGGAAAGCTTCTCCATAGTGGTTTGTTGTGAGTTTATGGAGAGTCTGAACTTGGTATTGTATAGAACAGATTTCTTTATTACTTCATTTCAAACACTGCCTTTAACTATGTAATGTCCAATCTGCCTTTCTTTTTCTAAAATTTATTTATTTATTTAATTTTTTTATTATTTTATTTTATTTCAGAGTATTACGGGGGTACAAGCCCTTTGCTTATGTAAATTGCCTTTGCACCACCTGAGTCAGAACTACAAGTGTGCCCATTCTCCAGACAGCCCTCGCTGCATCCGTTGGGAGTGAATTTACCCATCCCCTCTTCCCGCTCCCACCTGCCCAACACCTTATAAATGTTACTTCCCCTAGGTGCACATTAGTGCTGATTAATTAGTACCAATTTAACGGTGAGTACACGTGGTGTTTGTTTTTCCATTCTTGTGATACGTCACTTAGAAGAATGGGCTCCAGCTCCATCCAGGATAATACCAGAGGTATTAATTCACCATTGTTTTTTTTGGCTGAGTAGTACTCCATGCTATACATATACCACATTTTATTAATCCACTCATGTATTGATGAGCACTTGGGTTGTTTCCACATCTTTGCAATTATGAATTGTGCTGCTATAAATATTTGAGTGCAGATGTCTTTTTTATAGAATTTTTTTTTCCCCTTTGGGTAGATAGCCAATAGTGAGATTGCTACATCAAATGATAGTTCTACTTTTAGTTCTTTGAGGTATCTCCATATTACTTTTCATAGAGGTTGTACTAATTTGCAGTCACACTAGCAGTGTGTGAGTGTTCCTATCTCTCTGCATCCATGCCAACATATGTTGTTTTGGGACCTTTTGATAAAAGCCATTCTCACTGTAAATATATGTAGTGATGACAGACAGGAATGCACGCATACACACACACAATGGAGTGAAGACTGTGTTTACCATTTTAGAATCTAATCTGACATATTAAAATGTTTATTTAAAAGACCCCACCAGTAGCTAATTAAATCAAATTTTCATAGTCACTTAACTGCTTGTTCAAGGAAAATGAGCTCCTAATGTCTGTAGGCTATATGCCAGAGGATGATTAATCAATATGATAATGCAAATAGAGGATTAAGAAGATTACAAATATTTAGTATTTTATTTAATTAGAGGTAGAAATTCTATAATTAAATTTAGTCTTTAAAGTTAGAGATATTTAGCACTGTGCTATCAAATATGGCAGCACTAGACACGCAGTTATTGTGTCTTAGAAATGTGATTAGTATGACTAAGGAACTAAATTAATACTTTAATTAATTTGCATTTAAAAACTGACACTTGATTCAGTTATTGGAACATTATTAAGTATGTTTGAAACAAACTGGGTATGGGAATCTATTTTTTTCCACTGCAAATTTCATAAAAGCTAAATACAGATTATTTCTAGTGAAAGTTTAGTGCTCAGAATGAGTTGTTCTATAAATGGATTTCAAAGACTTTATATTAAAAAAGTAAATAGTCTCATTATTATTGTTTATAGTTATTAGCTACTAAAATGACAAAGTTTAAATATATTATTAAAAGTAATTTCAACTGTTTCTAAAATTACATGTCACCTTGCATTATATTTATATTGGACAGTGCATATCTGGAAGAAATATTATAAAAATAGTACACACATACACACACACACACACACACACACACACAGGGTTGTCCAGAAAGTATCCAGCCATTGTTAATGTAACAATAAAATATAACATGGCTGGATACTTTCCGGACAACCCTCGTATATGCACGTGCACACAACAGATTTCATGGCCTTTTTCTATTCACCATGTGGCTATTTATTTATTTATTTTATTATTATTTTTTTGAGACAGAATCTTGCTCTGTCACCCAGCTAGAGTGCAGTGGCGTCATCATATCTCATTGTAACCTCCAATTCCTGGGCTCAAGCAATCCTTCTGCCTCAGTCTCCCAAGTAGCTGGGACTATAGGTGTGCACCAGGTTTATTTTTCTATTTTTAGTAGAGACAGGGTCTCACTCTTGCTCAGGCTGGTCTCAAACTCCTGAGCTCAAGCAATCCTCCCACCTTGGCCTTCCAGAGTGCTAGGATTACAGGCATGAGCCACTGTGCCTGGCCCATGTGGCTATTTAGAGAATTTGGCATGTATAATTATTGTTAAAAACAACCACAAATGATTATGTGTTAAACATTTCTATAAGAATTTAACATGCATTTTTCATTTAAAAACTCCCAATAGCTCTCTGTATTATGGATTATTATCTTTATTTTCACATTATAGAACGAGCGAGATATGACTCGAATGGTGACCCTGAATATAAAGCATTATTTTGATTGATTGATTTTGAAAGGAAGGGGAGATAGAGATGTGAGTATATAGAATGAATGTTCAAGAGGGTTCAAGTAACTAAATAAAAAAGGAATAAAATCAAATGAAATTAATAATTTCCAAAGTCTGTGGTTAGGCCAAATAATTTGGCTCCTGAGTCCATACTTGTAACCAAGAAACAAGTCTGCTTCCATGACAACTATGTGGCTAGTATAAAGTACTTGAGTATAAAACTCACCCCCTTCATATATTATAAGAGCATAAAACTCAGCCTTATTAGATTTTTCAATGTACTGGCTATGTTGATTAAAATTGGCTAAATGACTATATCATAAACCTGTTTTCATTTGCTTAATAATTAACACAAAGAAAAAGAAATCCCTTTCCTTCGTTATGTGCATGATTACAAATATTCACTGTAATAAAGTCTACTAGAGTACCTCATTTCTCAATTTTCCTTTAATACAATAGAATTTTTACACAGGTCTGCATGGAGAAAGAAGTTTTATGTACATGGAGGGTTGGTTTCACTACAATTTATTCCCACTCTGGTGCTGACCACCATGTGTCTCCATGCAACAAGCCTCCCCACTCTCTTTTGAAGAAATGTAAAAAGTGTCCTGTGCCAATTAAACTGGAGTTAGGACAGGGAAATTTAGATGGATGAAGCAAATTTTAAGAGCAACTTTGGACCTCACTTGGTTAGACAATCTGCTAAAACCTTGCATACAGCTGTGTATGGTTGACTCCCATAAGACAGTGAGAAAAACACCAAATATCACAACTCAGAACAGGTGACACCAGATATACCCCAGAGGACTGACTAAGGACTGAAGGCTGGGTCTGGCTCCCATGTAAATCCCACGTAAATCTCCTCTCCTCATTTCATGATCCTCTGAGGTTTCCTGAGGTTGGGCTACACGCCCCCTTCCTTTCATTCCGCCCAGGCCAGGAAAACCCCATCTAGTCAAGGTTCTCCTACATTCTTTGCTCTATAAATTGTGGAGACCATACTTTCCTGAGAACCTTACTTTTTTTCCTCATGAAAACCGAGTTCTAGCTCATAAAATGTTTTGTCTCTAGCTGTTCTTGTTTGTGATACACATTTAAGGAGGTCATTTTGAATAACAAAAAGTAACAATGACTGTTGCTGTTGGTAAGAATCTTTGACCATTCTAAATCACTAGACATCTCTGACTGATTAGAAGAAGTTCTACAAACAAGGATTATAGAAAACAAAATACAGAAAATTGTATCAATAACTGTATATAATAAAATCCAGAAATAGGTTGTCTACTGTATGAAAACAGAAACTGAAAGTTTTCTGTGACATGCAAATCTTTTAGGGTTTTTTTTTTGTCTTCTTTTAAAAGTTACATATGGTATATGATGTGTGTGGTGATATATTTGCATTAAAAATACAAAATTTTCTCCTGCCTCACTGAATGACTATTATATGCGTGCATTGATAGGTAGATAGATAATCTGAAATTTTATTTGTGTAGTCTTGTGCAGTTGAATAGAATAAGGATAAATGGTTTCACATAGGACAAATCAAGACTTGAATAACTTTTGTGATAATACATTCTGTCAAGCCAGTGAGCAGCCAAGGTTGGGAATGCTAAGGTTCTCTGACCTGGATCTTGAAAAAAATGAAACCAGCTAGGTGGGGTGTCTTCTGAGGATGGTAGCTCAGATTAGTGTCCAATGTGTGTAACAAAACTCCAGATACATTTAAATACTTATTGACTATGAAGAGGTCTAATTGTGTGATTTTTTTCAAGATATAAGAAATTCATGTGAGTATATCACAAATTTATGATATACTATTGGATATATCATAATAGATATATATTGGTATATATATCCAATATCGGATACCAATAGAACCATTGGGTTGCTTCTATTCTGGAGCAATTAAAAATACTGCTAATTCTGTTGCACATGTACATGTACATTGATCTTGGTTGGATATATATCTAGAAGTGCAATTACTTGTTTATAGGTTATATATATCTTCAAATTAAATAGGTAATTACAAACTGTTTTCCAAAGTAGTTGCACAAATTTTCACTTCCACCAATCATCTCTGACAATTCCTATTGCTCCACAGTTTTCAGGACTAATGATATTTGCCAGGCTTCTTAATTTATTTTATTTTTAGTTTGTTCCCATTTATCTTTTATTTGTATATATTCAGGGGGTACAAGTGCAATTTTGCCACATTGATACACTGCACTGTGGTGAAGTCAGGACCTTCACTGCATACATCACTCAGCAACACACATTGTACCCATCAAGCAACCTACCATCATCCAGGCTTTTTAATTTTAGACATTCCAGTGGTTCTGCAGGGACTTTTCATTATGTTTTTAATTTGTACTTCCTCTGTGACTAATGATGTTGAACACATTTTCAGATGTTTGTTGGCGTTACCGCTTTTGTAGGTTCATTGTTCAAGTCTTTTCCTTATTGATTTGTAGGAGTCTATGTATTCTGAATATGAGAACTTAGCTCTGAGTTTCCAGTATCTTTTTGTACATTATGACCAACCTTTTAACTGTCTTCATGGTATATTTGAAGTCTTTAGTGTGTTGCAGTTGCTAAAAATGTTATTTTATGGTTATATCTTTTCCTGTTCCATTATCTTCAGATCATGAAGATACTCTACTATATTAACTTTAAAAGCTTGGTATTTTACCATTCAAATTCAGATCAATTATCTACTTGGAATTGATTTTTTGTGTATAGAGTAAGGTAGGCATAAAATTTCAGTTTTAAACATATAGATATCCAATTAACTCTACACTTTCTTTTTTCTCTGCAGTTCTACCTGTGCCCTTACTCATGTCATATATATGCATGGTATGGTTTTTGGCTCTTTATGCCATCTATGTTTAAACAAGTGTTCTAATTTTTGTAATTTTATAATGTCCTGATATCCAGAGAGCAAGTTATTTTTCCTTTATTCTGAAAGTATTAGCTCTTTCCATATAATTTCTATATAAAATTTAGAAACAACCTACTGATTTCTCTCTCTCACACACACACATGAGAGCTGGAATGTTTTTGTTTTCATATAATAACATCAAATCTATAGATTAATTATGGAAAATTGAAATATTTACCAATTGCATCTTCAAATACATGAATATTGTACATTTTTATTGATCTTTGTTCCTTAATCTATCTCTGACCTTCCTTATTGGATAAATGTTATTATCTCTGAAGAACACTTCTTTCTTTTTATTTTAACAAGACTGTTGTTGGAACAGTCCCTTGGAACAGTTCCCCTGGAACACTTATTTTCTTTAAGGCAAGTTGCTTAGGGTTGAATTCTCTGAGATTTTTTGTTTATTTTTTCTATTCGTGGGATAAGTGTTTTGGGTGTATTAATCTGAGCGCTCTGAGGAGCAGACGCCAACACCAGATTAGATATACAGAATATCTGTTGGTGGAAGACACTCTCCAAAGGCCTTTAACATTCTCATCCTTCTTGCTGGGTATGCCAAAAATGTAAGCTTGCTCTTTACCTGGCCTTTTCTCAGTGTCATGGTGAGCAACCTTGAGGTATGAGGTGATTGCCTCCTCCTCTCCATGAGAAAAAGAGAAGATTTATTTATTTCTTGCTATAAAATAGAGAGGTTCCTCAACATTCCCATCTTCAATGTGGACCCACTTTCTGTGAAGCATCTATCTGGAGCCACAGCATCACCCTTGTGTGACTTGGGGACAAGAGGAAGAGTCTTATGTCTTCTGACAGATCCATGAAACAGTTAACTTATTGGCTTTTAAGTCAGATAAAGTCATATCCCAGACAATACTTCTGTTGTGGGATGGAGCCAGAAGAGGCTGGAAGAGCAGTCAGACCACAGTGCAAGTCTCACACCTGTGAAGGAGAAAGGAAAGGAAGGAAGTGTAGTACAGTTCTACCAAAGTTCCAGAAGGCTGACGAGGAACTCCTTATGAAAGTCACCCATTAGAGGGGTGCTGTGTCTCCCAGGGATGAACATGTCTTAGTTTACCTGCTGAAGTCAGACATTGACAGGGAGCAGTCCATGGGATATGCAGCGTTGGGGAAAACTTGGCAATAGATTTCAGAGCATGGTGGCTGGCACAGTCAGTGAATTAGCAGGTATCTAAATTACCTTCCCTCTGTCAGAGATCTGAAAGACATATTCTCATGACTGTTATCAGCAGTGTATAAGCATTCTCTTTTTTCACCACATCTGCTCCATCATTGATTGTTTTTTAACTTTTTAATCATGGCCGTTCTGAGTGGGGTAATATGGTATCTCACTGTGGTTTTAATTTGCATGTCCTTGGTGATTATTGATGTTGAGCATTTTTTCATATATTTGTTGGCCATTTGTAACTCTTCTTTTGAAAAATGTCTGTTCTTGTCTTTTGCCCACTTTTTAATGGGGTTATTTGTTTTTTTATTGCTGATTTGTTTAAGTTCCTTGTAGATATTAGTCCTCTGACAGATGCATGGTTTGGAAATATTTTTTCCCATTCTATAGTTTGTGTATTTACTCTGTTGATTGTTTCCTTTGCTGTGCAAAACCTTCTTAGTTTAAGTAAGTCCCATTTATTTATTTTTGTTTTTGTTGTATTTGCTTTTGGGGTCTTAGTCATAAGTTCTTTGCCTAGGCCAATATCCAGAAGAGTTTTTCCCAGGTTTTCTTCTAGGATTTTTATTGTTTCAGGACTTTGATTGTTTCAAGACTTACATTTAAGTCTTTAATCCATCTTGAGTTGATTTTTGTATATGGTGAGAGATAGGGATCCAGTTTTATTCTTCTTCATGTGGCTACCCAATTTTCTCAGTGCCATTTATTGAATAGTGTGTCCTTTCCCCAGTGTATGTTTTTGTCTACTTTGTTAAAGATCAGTTGGTGGTAGATATGTGGTTTTATTTCTGGGTTCTCTCTTCTGTCCCAGTGATCTATGTGTCTACTTTTATGCCAGTACCATGCTGATTTAGTTACTATAGGCTTGTAGTATAATTTGAAGTCAGGTAATGTGATGCCTCCAGTTTTGTTCTTTTTGCTTAGGATTGGTTGGCCATTTAGGCTCTTTTTTGGTTCCATATGAATTTTAGAATGGCTTTTTCTAATTCTGTGAAAAATGACATTGGTATTTTGATAGGAATTACATTGAATCTGTGTAGATTGCTTTGGGCAGTACAGTCATTTTAACAATATTGATTCTTCTAATCCAGGAGCATGGGATGTTTTTCCATTTGTTTGTGGTGTCTGTGATTTCTTTCATTAGTGATTTGTAGTTCTCCACGTAGAGATCTTTCACTTCCTTGGTTAAGCGTAATCCTAGGTATTTCTTCTTTGCAGCTATTGTAACTGGGACTGAGTTCTTAATTTGGTTCTCACCTTGGTTGCTGTTGGTGTATAGAAATGCTATTGATTTTCATACATGGATTTTATAACCTGAGACTTTGCTGAATTCATTTATCAAATCTAGGAGTCTTTTAGAGACATCACTAGGTTTTCTAGGTATAAGAGCATATCATCAGCAGACAGACATAATTCGACTTTCATCTTTTCCAATTTGGGTGCCCTTTATTTCTTTCTCTTGCCTCATTGCTCTGGCTAGAACCTCCAGTACCCTGCTGAATAGAAGTGGTGGCAGTGGGCATCCTTCTCTTTTCCAACTTCATAGGGGGAATGCTTTAAACTTTTCCCCATTCAGTATTATGTTGGCTGTGGGTTTGTTGTATATGGCTTTTATTAATTTGATGTATGTTCCTTATATTTGTAGTTTGTTGAGGGCTGTTATCATGAAGTGATGCTGGATTGTATCGAATGCTTTTCTGCATCTATTGAAATGATCATATGGTTTTGTTCTGTCCTCTTACCCTTTCAGACTTCTCACACTTTCTAATCCCATTATGTGTTGTCATTCCTTGTTGAGTCTCTTACCCTTAATAACCCATCTGCAAATAGTTTTTTATTAAAGTCTTATACAATTCCTTTCACTGGGCCATCTGTTTGCTACCAGCTCCCAGTTAATTCTGCAATTGAAATCATAAGAACCTGAGGAAACAGCATATCAAAATGAGACTCTTGAATTGGCTTGCTCATCTGTTTTGTGGTACATAAATCATTTGGGGTTGTTAAGCCTAAGACTAATTGTGAAGGATGTAGAGTTATATCACCAATTGAATATGTGACCATCCAAATTCTCTTATGCTAAGAGAAAGACATTGGCTGTGAGAAGCAGACATTTGTGTTAACCAATGGTGAGTGGGAATTTTAAACCTGAAAACCCTGAACATTCCCTATTGTAAGAGTTTCATACCCTCCACCCTTCTTTGAGAGAATCAGCTACCCCACACATAGAATTAATTCTTTTGGCTTAAATTGGGGAAGTTATTCACAGAGGGGTTCAATTCTCTTCCAGACATGTTGGCCATCATCCCTCATTTCCTAATAGCGTAAGGAGATTAAGATCCAGCTTGGCACAGAAGAAGAAGTAGAGAACCTATACTGAAGAAAATGGCTTATACACTAAATGAGTTGCAGGATCTTGACAATTTGTGTTGACAGAAGTCTGAGGGACAAGTATGGGAATGGATTCTAAGGGTGTTAGATCAAAGAGGATGTAATATAATTCTAGATATGATAATAGTCCTTGCCATGGGTATACTCTTGCAGGATTTATAATTTAAGGTGTTGATTTAAGTGTCTGGAAAGGGCATTCGTAGTCTGCTGGGTTGACTAATTGAAGTCTGAACTTAAGAGATGTGCATAGTAAATAAGTTTGAGATGCCAGAACTTCTGTGTCAAAGTGTAGCAAGAGGAACACTTAGGCTCAGTGAGGTGGGGATCTTTTATGATCACTCTGTGCAACTCTTTGTTATCTGTACCACTGGGAGAGTACAGAGGACACTGTTTTGTTTTTTATCATATTAAAAATGCATTTGTAGACAAAGCACCAGAGTCTTAGAGAAGTTCATGGTGGCTATTGTAAGTAGTCCACAAATAACAGTGAGAGATGTCACATTGATCCCACTGGCCTCCCTGATTTCAAAGAGTTTTAGACTTGCTGAAGGTCATAAAAATCAGAAATGAAGTAAACACAATGAGAGCGATAGAGTATTTTGATCTGAAGGGATCTGCAGTGACTCATTCTTCATGGAATCTTTAGAAATGACATAAATGGTCAGATAGCTAAGGGGCAAAAAGTTGTCAGTCTGGTGGGCAAAATTCTGTCTCTAACCCTAATAGTGGGAATTCACAGCCCAGACATAAGCCAATTCAAAAAGCAAGAGACATTGAGAAGCTCTGCTTCTTTGAGGAAGAATCTTGCAATTGACTACACATGTATGTTGATAATATTCCTCAGATAATTCTCCATGGGACCTATAACCATTTACAAAGTGAATGTGCAATGGGGAATGGAAAATAACCTGCCCTTGAGATGATGGCTCATTATCGACACTAATTCCCAAGGACTCAAAATGCCACTATGCCTCAGGGTTCACTGCAAAACTCATGTGACTATGGATATGTTCTGTGTTTACTTCTTTTGCCTTAGAACTTATAGTGGGAATAAGGTACAAAATACAGAAAAAATCCACATACTGGTGTCTGATCCACTAAATGAGTCTCATAAAACTCATCATTTTGTGATTTTATAAAAAGAGACACATGAAAGTACCTAGAATTCCTTCCTACTCGTCACTAAATTTCCATCTTGCAGTTATAATGTCTGCATTGTATTATAAAATTTACCACAGAAGGGGGAATGAGGACTAATGAATTTTATGGAATGAGTCAAAGGACCAGTCCTGGAAGAGGCTTTCATCTATTTTGCCCCAATTTCAGCAACCAGAACTCAAAAATAGCCCCTGATATAATTTCAAGGAAGTTTGGGAAATATGCTCTTCCTGGGCACTGAGAAAGGAGAAGAAACCTGGGTGTTGATGAATGCAGCAACCTCTATCATACCAAAGATCAAATGTACAGCAGGCAATGTGTTCATATATTATAGTAGAATGGCAAGTTATCATTGATTCAATAAGGAATACATTGCAAATGAGCTGTAAAGCTAACAGGATTTGTTTTGGAAACTAAAATCCTATTTCAACATCTTGATGAAAAGATAAAATTACACAATTCCTACAACCCATCATCTCTAATTTTTTCATCATCATCTTCATTATCCTAATTTTTTTCATCAATGGTTTTTATAAAATGCTTAGTGTGTAGCAGACTCTACTCAGTGTTTTATATGTGGTATATCTTTATATTGATTTATCAAATCAATGTATTCAAAAAGAGTACATATATTAAAATTTTATGAATACATAAAAAAAATTTTATGAAAGTTTAGAAATTTGATGAAGCTCAATTATACCAAAGTAGCATACTGTGGAATTCACCCAACATCACAGTGTGAGTTTTTCACCATGATGGTAGGTGTCTGCATTTTCAGAAGGAAACGTTTTCTGACAAAGGAGTTTGAGTTCAGTCTGTACAACAAGTGCTTAGGAACTCGATTTTTGAAGGCATTAACATGAAATGACAGATGTTGGGGAATAGCCACAATATTTGTCTGCTCTATTTCAGTTTCATCCCATTACTGCTCTTACAGGGGAATTGACACAGAAATGGGCAGTCAATGAATTGAATTAAAACCATTCTAGGGTCATAAGTGATGAAAACTGCACAGGGAAATTTTTTTTTTTATCTTTCAAATTGTTTTTTTATTCATTGTTAAGTTGGTGTTTCAAATCTTGAAAAATGTGAAAGGCATGCAATTTTCCAGGCTGGCCTCAACTCATAACACAGACTGAATTTGTTTTTATGAAGCTTGGAATTTCCTCATCTGAAGTGTGTGAAATATTTTGAAATGACTGAACATTTTTCTTTGTGGTCTCCATGAAGTATGCCAAGTAAAGCACCTCTAAAGTTCAGGTGTAGAGTGTTGACGATCTTGGAATACAAAAACCCTATTCCTGATCTATTCCGGAAAAACTCCTCTCTTATATTTTTAGTGCTAGTTCCACTTATCCATAGAGAGACAGGGTCTATTTGCCATCCATTTTTGTAAGATGGTTTAAAAATAGAGTATCTATGGTATTTTATTTGTCAAGGAAATTATATGGTTTAATTATGAATTGTGTGTTTTCTAACAAGTTGGATTGTGGTCTCTTGCCACTTTTAATGTAGGTGGATTCAAGCTTGGGAGCTGTTCATCCTTTGTCAGATATGTCACTATATTTGTCCTACTACAAAATAAAATACAGTTAAGGGTCATTGTGCTTGGGGAATTTATGGCCACCTTAACTACTTACTTGGTTTCTCCAAATGTGGATTCTTTTAAATAGAATGTTATATTGGGTATAATATTAATAATTTATCAGATGCCATACAACATTAAGTTACCTTACTTTGGTAGGTAGATGATTGAGTTAACTTATTAACATGTTCTAACTTTATAATTCTGAAGACTTTTCAGTGTCATTAAAGAGGAATGTAGAAAAGTATACAAATCAAAGTGTGTCAGTAAATCATGATTATTACTAATAACTATCCATTCTATGCTCTACTCTGTAAGCATTGACTTCTTGCTTGCACTTTGCAATTTTCTCAGATATATAGAAGTAATCCCATTATCTTCATAAGCAAATGGTAGTATAGAATTGATCTACAATAATTGGGAGATCTAGCATTCTGCGAAGCCCCAGGGAATCCTGGATTAATCATTTCATCCTAATGTTATCTATTCTAGCTCTGTTCCTTGGTTGTTTGTCAAAGTAGAATGGATTGGCCAGGACTTCAGTAACTAGTACTCACATGCCTAGTAACGTAGTGAGGAAGGGAGAGTGAATACAGCCTCAAAGCATACTGGCGCTATTAGGGAAGAACAGACTAAATGACAATTTGAAATCTTAAATTACTTTCTTAGAATAGCGAAATGACATCTGGGGCAGCAGATAAGAAAATGATAATTAACTATTTTAAAGCACATACGTTCATTGAGAACCTCTTGTATTCAAGACATTTCTAAACAAGTGGCACTCACATGTCTAAGATGCTGGCAATGAGAAACTACACTCTGAAGACTAATGCCAGCTCATAATGCCAAGTCCAGAGTGTAAAAATAATGTTGGCTTGCTTCTAAACTATTTTTTCTGAAAAAGTTTTTTCTTTCTTTTAAAAGCAGTATTTCTAATAGCATATGAAGGACGAATAAATTAAATAATGCAATTGGTCACCATATTGATAAAAAATTAAAAATATATCACACAAATAAAACTAGTGGCCAGTGATGGTGTATGGAATACCCTGACATAATGATGGCTCATCAAATACAACATCATTTTCCACAACTTTAGTGGAAGGTTCATTACATAGTAATATCTATATACTAATAAAGTATTTCATTGTAAATATCCATGAAATTCACTGCAGGATTTTTTAATATGCATAATTGTCCTCATGCTCTATGAATTTTTGAATTAGATAAAATTTGATATATGAAAGTAATGTCTGAAAGTGGGACACAAATAGAAATAGCCCATTTTCAATAAGTTATAAAATCCTTTATTGTATGAAATTAAATCTGCTAGATGAATAAGATAAGACAAATTAGGGTAATTTCACCAAAGAAAAAACCTTGATATGGAATGCTAAAGCTTATTACAAACTGAGAGGATTCCATTTCCTCTCCCACATATTAGATTTGAAAAAAAAATCAATTCAGAATAATTAAGTTACACACCTAATATCGCAAAGACTTAATCAGAATGAGAAAGAAAAAAATGAACGTTTTACATTTGTATTTCTGTTTCTACCACTTCGCATTGCCACCAAGTTTCCACAGGCGCTTTCTCAGAGCTGACTTGATTTCCTTATTCCTCAGACTACAGACGATGGGATTCAGATCAGGAGCCAGCACCAAGTATGATACTGAGAGTATCAAGTCCAAGAAAGAGCGGGACTTGGGCGATGGTTTCCAATATGTAATGGCACCCGTTAAGAGAAAGGTAGTTACAACCATGAGATGGGGAAGGCAGGTGAAGAAGGCTTTTGACCTGACTTGTACAGATAGGATGCTTAGTACTGTATTGAAAATGTTGACATAGGAGGAAACAATGACAAGTAAACAAAAAAGTCCCATAAAATATCCCGATTGTCACAATGACATTAATAGTAATATGATCCTTAGGAAAAAAAAGTCTTTAATAATAAGGAGACATCATAGAAAAACTGAGGGACTTTTTTGGAACCGCAGAAGGATAAAGAGAACGTGCCAGCTGAGTATAGTCTCCGAAGAATCCTCTAAAGAACGAGGCAGCAACTGTCATGTGCACACAGACTCCCTCGTTCTTGATGACGTCTTAGGGCAGTGGGCAATAGAGGGCAACACAGCGGTCATAGGACCTGGCTGTGAGGACGAATCTCTCAGACCTAGCAAAGAAAATCACCACCAAGACATGTGACGCGCATCTTAAGAAAGAAATGCTGCTCCTGTTGGAAACAGCGAAGAATGGATTTGGGGACTATGGCGGAAATGAGACAGGCATCGAAGGTCGTACGAGTTTTCACTAACAAAGTGCGTGGGAGTGTGAAGACACTGTCCAGGGTGATGAAGGCAATAATGAGGAGATTCCTTATGAGAGCAGCCAAGTAAATCAGCAAAAACAGAAAAGCAAGTGAAATCTTGACCTCTCCAGTGTCAGAATTTCGCCCGAAGAATTCCATCACGTCGTGAATATATCACACTTCTTAAGGGATATCCTATGGGATAAAGAGATTTAGTACCATTAACGGTTTCCCTGAAGCTGTATTTTTTTGCAGAATACGCATTTAATTTTTTGAAAATTCTTCCAAAACATCTATATTCTTTGTCAGTTTGTAGTGAATGAGGGCTGGCTAAGTGAGAGCACGTATGCCTAGTAACTTCAGTTGAGAAAAAGTAATGGTTTTACCTCTTTTGTTTACACATATAAACACACTATTAAAACCTAATTATACAGCAGATTTTATAACTATATCAGAGTTGATTCATAATATGTGCTACTAAATGACAATTCTCAGCTCTTTATTGCTAAATTAATTGAATTAAAGTTAACTATTTTATGTCAATCATATAACGTAAAACATTCTCTTTGTAAGAAGATGTTTTTAATGCAAATACGTCGGGTTTATCTGTAAGCAACACAAGCATTGAGAATATAGCAATAATATGTGAAGATTCAGAATCAGTTAGTGCAAAGTTCAATTCAGTGAAAACAATGACAAGAAAATTATTCATTAACTGAGAGGATAATACTCAATTTGATATTTATTCTATGACATAAGAAAAAATGAGTAAATAAAACTATCTAGATAAAACACTTTTTTATATCATAGAATAAGTAAATATAGAAAATGGATATATTAGAAGGCATAGTTAGAAATGTGATTGCAGTATGAAAGAAAAATAGAAACAAAAGTGCTAATGCTAATAGGAGACAGACAGGCCCAATTTTCTTCACAATTGAATAGACATCTAAATCCACTTCTTACCCCCAATCACTCTACTCACTCTATTTCCTATCTGAAGTCAGAGGAATTGTAGAACATTATGCTAAGTAAAATAAGTGAAACACAAAAGACAAATACCGCAGGCTCTCACTCATATATGTAATCTAAAATGATTGAACTCATAGAAGCAGAGAGTACATGGATTGCTTTTGTAATGCTTGAGTCGGGTTATAAGTGTGCCTGTCACCCAGACAGTATTCATTGTTCCTGTTAGGTAGGTTTTTGACCATCCCCCCATCCCTCCTGTTTGATTTCCATTGAGTTAAACTTCTCTCAAAAAAATAAGAAGCAGAGAGTAGAATGGTGGTTACCAGAGGCTGGGGGATGTGGGGAACGGGGAGATAACAGTTAAAGTGTACCAAGCCTCACAGATAAGAGGAATAAGTTTGATTTTTTTTTTAGATCTAATGTACAACATGGTGACTGTAGCTAATAATTGAGTACTGTACATTTCAAAATCACTGAGAGTAATTTTCAAATGTTGTCATCACAAAAAAATGTTAAATATTTAAGTAATGGATGTGTTAATTAACTTGATGCAATCATTCCACGTTGTATTCAAAGATCATAAATCATTTTTTACCCCCTTTACCCCCAAAAAGCTACAAGTTTTGGAAGAGACTTTGTGGTTGGCAGGCTGCTGCCTAGGTAAAATCTGCACATCCAGGTATTCCATGCAGTTCAGCAGGGATTTTTTTTTTTCTCCTGACATCAGGACTTAGTTGGGATCAGTACCCGTGGGTACTTGGCTTAAAAAAAAATTTGCAGAAACCATTCCTAAGATTGGAGCAGAGGGCTGGGGTCTGAGCTGAAGGCAGCAAGGCAGCGGAGATGAGACCAGAGAGGGGCTCCTTCCTCCAACCCCATCATGGGAGAAGAAGTGTGGCTCCATCTTCCACATGCCATGTCCTTCCAACCACCAGGACCTACTGACTCTGCAAGAGTACGGCTGGCTATGAAATCAAAACTTATTACCACTATTTTTGCACCACTTACAATGAAATATCATGTGCACAAAAAACAATTCTGTAAATTCTTTATTGCCTACCATTAAAAATATGCATAGGTTAACTTCAAAAAAACTGAAATAAAAAAATTAATTTTGTAATGGTATCTAATTCTAATTTGTAATGGCATCAGTTCGCTGTATCTTTATGACTTAGTAGAAGTAGTATATTAATTATTATTCCTGTTGAGTATATAGCTCTGACAGGCAATGTAATCATTGATTTACATTTATTAAATTATTAAATACTACACAGTTAATATTAGGCATATGTTAGCTCTTCTGCCATGTGTGAAATGTAACATAACTTTTTGAAAAGGAACATACTGAGGAGTCAGCTGTTCTATGATAAATTAAAACAAATAAATGTATTAATTCATTTTCACAGTAAATTAGAGAGTTCTAAATAGAAATCAAAATTTAGTATCTGACAAATTAGATGTCCCAAATGAGTATAAAAAAGAAAAGTGGAATGTCCAGTAGATCCTGTTGGGGTTAACAGGCATGTTGACAGAAATAA
Source organism: Daubentonia madagascariensis (assembly GCA_023783475.1). Classification (NCBI taxonomy): domain Eukaryota; kingdom Metazoa; phylum Chordata; class Mammalia; order Primates; family Daubentoniidae; genus Daubentonia; species Daubentonia madagascariensis. The sequence continues at coordinate 443,656 of JAKFHU010001467.1, read as the reverse complement.
TAGATGCCAAATATCAAATAATGTATCAAAAAGTCATATAATTAAAATAATGAAGTTCAAAAATACCCACATTAAAATAAATATGAATAAAGATGTGATTTCAAGAGTGGAAAAGAATGGCCCTGTGATGAGAATATTGGCAGACTGAGAACTTCCAGCCAGCCCTACCTAGACCTTAGCCCTAATTGTTCTTCCTTTTGCTAAACCTAAATTCAAAAATCAAAGGCTTTTTAAGAAAAGCCAATTTTTCTGTCCTTGCATCCTGTCCTGCAACTAATGACATCTGTTTGCTCTCACTTTTCAAGAATTTGAACACCAAACACTTCTTGAACAGATAAGCACTGACTGACCTTCTCCAATCTATTCTATTAAATGTTTAAATTACTTGCTTCCTGCAAAACATTCATCTAAGAGCTGCTCTGACTCTGCAATATTTTAATAAAGGCTTAAGCTAATGATTTTTCATTAGTTTTTAAACCTTCCACAAAATATAAAATACATTTTAATTTATATTCTAAAAATATATAAAATAATAGTAGAAACAATCTTAAAAGCCAATTGTAAGCTGGCAGAATAAATGCCAAATAATTGGCCACCAAAAAACTACTCTTAATATATTGGGTATTAACTATAACAACAACAAAACCACCAAAAAAAGGAATTAGGGAATTGATCAGTTGAATAAATTCAAGTAATTGAAAGTTAATTTCCAGAAAGCCAAACACCACATATTCTCATGTGTAAGTGAGAGCTAAATAATGTGTATGAGTGGACACAGAAAGTGAAATAATAGACATTGCAGACTCAGAAGGGTGGGAAGGTGGGAGGAGGCTGTGGGATAAGAAATTACCTAATGAATACTAGACACACTAATGGGGTGATGGTTACACTAAAAGCCCAGACTTCACCACTGCACAATATATACATGTGACAAAACTGCACTTGTACCCCCTAAAGTTATAAAAATAATAAAAATAAATAAATAAAAGTTAATCTCATTTTTAAAAAATTTAAAAGTACAAAGTCAAAATATTGAAGCTAAAAATTAAAACAAATATCTTTGTTTTATTTATCTGTAAAATAATAGTTGAAAAATACATAAATGAAATTCATATTTCTTCACTATATTGTGAAAATTTTGAGAGTAGGGGTTGTGTGTGTGTGTTCTTTTCAATATTCCTCATTTTTTACTAAGATTTTAGTGCTTAATCTGCATTCTTGCTTCCACCAGAAATACTGATTTAAGAGACATTTATGGGGACAAGCATTTTAGGCATGTATTAGTTTTCTATTGCTGCTGTGACAAATTATCAAAAACTCCATGGCTTAAAAAAACATAAATATATTATTTTGCAGTGCTACAATTGAGAATTCTGATATAGGTCACATTGGGCTAAAATCAAGGGGTTGCCATCAGGGTCAGGGCTACATTCCTTTCTAGAGACTCCAGTGGAATATCTAATTCCTTGCATTGCTAACCTGTAGAGGCTGCTCACATTCTTTGACTCATGGCCACCTTTGATCCTCAAAGACAGCAGTGTAAGACATGTAAGATGATCCCTCCTAAGACATATCTCACACTGACTACATCTTAGAAAGGTCTTTCACTCCTTAATTTAATCACATCTGTAAAGTCCCTTTTTCCAGGTAATATATTAACAGGTTCCAAGGATTAAGAAATGAAATCATGGGAAAGGTTTTGCAAGCCATTCAGAAGTGTATCAGTGCTTCTGAAGCCTGATTTACATGGACCACAAATATCCAAATCTTGAAGTTTCTGAGATAATGACTGTTGACTAATAATCATGAATGTGTCAACCTTCTAGCATGTTTTAAATAAGCATTTTATTTAAATAAAAAGTGTTAATGTATTTACTCTAGATTGTAAAAAAACTCATATAATCATTAAAGGTCATAGATTTTAACCTTTCTACGTACTAGTTTTAATGTTTTGCCCCATAAAACCTGTACTGGTTTAGTTTCAATAGAATCTTCCACAGAGATGCCTTGATTTCTTTGTTCCTCAGGCTGTATACTATGGGGTTCAGAGATGGAGGCAACACAGAATAGAACGCAGACACCAAAAAATCCACAAGATGTGGGGAATCAGGGACCGGCTTCAGATAGGCAATGGTTCCTGTCATTATAAATGTGATCACAACAATGAGATGAGACACACAGGTAGAGAAAGCTTTTGACTGCCCTTGTACATATGGCATTTTTAGCACTGTATTAAAAATGTAAATATATGAAAATCCAATAGACATGAAACAGAAAAGAGCATAAATGACCCCAATTGCGACACTAACATCAATGGTAATATGACTATTTGAGCAAGAAATCTTCAGTAGAGAAGGGACATCACAGAAAAACTGTGAGAGTTTTCTGGAGCCACAGAAAGATAAACAGAAAGTTCCTGCTGAATATAAGACCCCAAAGATACTCCCAAGGAACCAGGAGAAAGCCACCATCTGCACACAGACTCCCTTGTTCATGATGACACCATAGTGTAGTGGGTGAGAGATGGCCACATAGCGGTCATAGGACATGGCCGTGAGGATGAAAAGCTCAGATGCAGCAAAGTGAATCACCAACAGGACCTGTAACACACATGCTCGGAAAGAAATGGTGCTCCTGTGGGACAAAGAGTTCAGAATGAATTTCGGGACTGTGATTGAAATGAGGCAAACATCGAGCAATGATAAGTTCTTCAGGAAGAAGTAGAGGGGGGTGTGAAGACATTGGTCCACGGTGACAAGGACAATAATGACAAGATTCCCCATGAGAGTCACCAAATAAATCAGCAAAAACAGAAAAGCAAGTGAAACCCGGAGCTCCCTGGTGTCAAAGAGTTCCATGAGGAAGAATTCCATCACTGCTGTGTGGTTGGTCATGTCCTCCACTGTATTCGCCTACTGGGGGACAAAAGACAGACATGAGATTTATGCTAAGCCTTCCACCCTTCTAATAATGCATTTATATTCCTAAAAGAATTCCTGTAGGTTGCATTTATAAGACACGTACATTTTCACCCTCCCTAAATGGACGTTAGGCTTTTTGAACTCCTCATGATGTCACTCCTAATATGTGTTAGAATAGAATATATATTGAGTGAGCAGTTGTTAGAATATTGAAAGTGCTCTCCTTTATAGGACCTGACGTATTTATCGATAAAGTCTGTATTTTTATAAAGTTTATCATGAACGATTCTGAATTTCAAAAAACAGGCAAAACACAGTTGTGTTTAAAACATCTCAAGTAAAGAGAAGATAGTCACAGAATATTTTTTGTACATGGACTTGTTTTTAGTACTCAAGAACTTTATACACAGGAAGTAAAAATATTTCTATTTAATTTTATAATTAAATACATTACACAAAAAAGAAAAATGAGAGATTACGGTAAAAAGGAGGTGTTAACAGTGTTAACAGGTATAACAGGAGGCCTGTAACTAGGAGGCAAGTATACTATTATTATAAAAGATGATAGTAGTGATAAATGATAAATGGGAGAAAGATATGCCACATGGGAAAAAAGATTCATCTTTTCTAACCCATAGCCTGCTCTTACTTGCACTCATGCACATGTATGCACACACCCTCACACACTTTTACGCACACAGTAATCTCAGACCATATCTCCAGTGTTTTTAATGGACAAGATAGAAGTGTGCTTTACAGAAAAATATTTGAAGTAAAAGTGACTATCAAGTATAAACTGAACAATGGTGAATGGTATCTCCAGGCAGAAATTCAGTCGTCAATGAAGAGGACTAATTTAGTATCTGACAAAGAACAGAATGTAGGAAATATTTTATGAAGGCAACCTGACAGTTTTAATGGAGAAAAATCAGAATGTTTCATTAATGTAGACACTTAGCAGTAGACCATTTGACATTTTCTAGAATATGTAGATTGGTTCCTAATTTCTAAAGAAAAAAAAAAGTAATGTGGTTCCAACATAATTTTTTTCCAAGATGTCAAAACTTCATAGTTTTGTGAGAAAGAAGAATTAACAACTGTTATAGGTTAGGCAGTAGAACCTTTATAAGGCAGACATTCACATGTGGCATCCATGTAGTGTTATTTTTGTAATACAAACCTTGGAGTCAATCAAGGCAATTGACAATCCACCTTCTCATCTAAGAACTACTTCAAGTTGACAGACCTCAAGGTTGATTTGCCTAAAGCAGAAAAATGTGACATGGAATGAGGCAAATGTTTGTGCTCTTGGTGTTGGTGCTGTAAGTAGAGAGGCTCCCTTGACTAGCCAGGCTGTACTATTGAGCAAGCAGTTTACGAATTTCTCCAGAATCTGCAAGAAGAAACAATAGTTTTTTACCGCACCCTTCATCACCTCATTAGGAGTGTCTTTTGGAATCATTTCAAAATCTTTTAAAAGTTAGACCTTTTTGTGTCTTTTTAAAGCTTATTCACAGTATTTTGAGAGGACGTATTTTGAATCAAACTAGTGTGATGCAGAAACGGATAAGTTTTTCTAATGCTTCCTCCAGGGTCATATTTGTGATACATGTTACAATGCCTAAAAATTAATGCCCTTGACAAAAATGAAAGGCACACATGGAGTCATGATAGTGTAATTGAAACAAGACCAAAGATGCCATTTTTCCAGTAAGCCCTGTAATTAATGTATTTCCTATTTTTTTTTCCTTTTTTTACTCTCTGGCCCTAGTTCCTTCAATTATAAAATGAAAAGGTTAGGTCTTATGACATGGAGTCAGGGTGATATAATTGAAATAAGGCTGAAGAAGATATTTTTCCAATAAGCACTATAATTAATGTGTTTTCTGACTTAGATTTTCCTTTACACTTTGTTTCTACTTCTTTCAATTACAAAATGAAAAGATTAGATTTTATGATTCTCATGAAAATTTCTTCTCCTAGTGGGTTAACTTCTTTATGTATATAATAATGTGGATTCTTGATAATGGCCATTGGGATAAGCATTGTTACAGGGGACTGGATCAGACATAGAGCCTGATAGTTAATGCCATGCAGAAAAAGTTTTGACCCTTGTAAGCATGGCCTCTAGTTTTATTCTCGAAAACTTGAGGAAAAAAATCTTGAAGTAGTTAAAGTGTTCACTTCAAAGGAAATTTAAATATTGTATATGTCAGCTCCATGCTTAAAAGCTGCATACACACAGGAATCGGCATCCTTGCATGTGTTTGGCCATAGCCAGCCCAGGGAGGCTTTCTTCCCCTCACTCATTTTTTCTGCAACTTTACGAAATCTCAGTAATTAGACTTACCTAGTAGGATTAAAAATATAATATTCTGCTGCTCGGTGTTTTCTTTTCTCTGGTAGTTATTCTACTACCCAGAATGCCAGGGACAAAGTAACAAAGCTTATGTTGTCCGAAGTTCCCGTCTTGTATTTTTAAAGAATCTGAAATAATTTTCAATTTTTTCTACATAGTCCTTTGGGAAAACAGTGGACTGAGAGGGAAGAATAATTCTCTTGAGGACCATGACTGCAGTTCTGTACGAAACCTTGTTAACTTGGAATAATTAGTGGAATGTAGCCGGGCACTAACACCTCATACCTCGCACTCCTGATTTTGGTCTGCCAGCTTGTCCCGTGGTGTTTCATTAGAAAAGTCTCACCAGGTCTCCTTCACTAGAGGAAACACCAGATAGTGTCCAGTGTACTTTATTGACTGTTCTATTTCCATCCAGAGGGAATACATGCACATGTTCTAAACTCTATGACAATCGGGAATTTGATCTCATATATATATTTGGGGATGCCAAGAAATTTGAATCTAATGAATTTTTCTTATTGTCTTTTTCCATAGTACTGCTTACTAAATTTTCTTCAAGGGTTGGAAATTCTACATTTAAACTTAAAATATCTTTTGAATTTGAGTTTGTGTGATATAGACACAGAATAGTTTTTCTAATGCTTTCTCCAGTGTCCTATTTGTAATATGTGTTACAATGCCTACAAACTAAATGCACTTGATGGAAATTCAAGGCAAACATAGAGTTAGGATAGTATAATTAAAACAAGAACAAAGATGTAATTTTTTTCAATAAGCACTATAATTAATGCATTTACTAACTTAGATTTCCTTTCACTCTCTGTCCCTAGTTCTTCAATTATAAAATGAAGAGACTGGGTCTTATGATTCCTGAGAAATTTTCATCTTTAAACTGGGTTCACTGCTTTCAGTACATTGAAATATTGATCAAATGCAAGTGTGTGCCAGGGACTCTCTTAAGTAATTTAAGTGTTATATTTAATACCATTTCCACTCTATAGTGACACTTTCAGTAAAGTACCAATACAATTACCTTATTGTATGTTTTCTATTTTATATATATACATGTACACATATATATGTACTATATATACTTATACATATATGTACCATGTGTATATATCATGTGTATGGTTGGTAATAATACATAAAATTAATATATATGTGTGTGTATCTGTGTATGTATATCTCTATATTTCATGTCTATACCTATATAGTATACCAGTCTGATCTCCCCTTCCCAACAGTAATAAGAAGTCTCCTCAACCAGTAGAGAACCTGGACTTCTTTCACTGGTCAGTAACGAGTTGGCACCTGAGCAATGATGGAGAAGTTCTGCTGAAGTACAAGACATTCATAAGATGCATAGTCTCATATTATTATAACCAAAATGTCCGGGTTTAAATCTTAAAAATCATTCATCATACCAAGAACCAGGAAAATTTCATATCTGAGAAAAGACATTGAACAATGGAAACTAAAAATGATAGAAATATTATAATTAAGTGACAAAATTTTGAATCATTATAAAAATGTTCCAAGAACCAATTAGGAATATTGTCTTAGTCCATTTTGTGCTGCTATAACAGAATATCTGAGACTGGGTAATTTACAATGAACAGAAATTTATTGGCTCACAATTTTTGAGGATGGGAAGTCCAATATCAAGGTGCTGGCATCTGGCAAGGGCCTTCTTGCTGCATCATACATGATGGAAGGTATCACATATGGGAAGGGCAGAGAGAGAGAGAGAGATGAAGAGAGTATGTGAAGGGGGCATGAGGGGGAGCAAAGCTACTCCCATGATAATAGCATCAGTTCATTCATCTAAATATCTAAATACCTCTTAAAGGTCTGACCTTTTAATGCTGTTACAATGACAACTAAATTTTGACATGAGTTTTGAAGGGTATTAACATCCAAACCATAGCAAATATGCTTGGAACAAAAACATAGATACTCTCAGCAAAGAAAACCAAAACTTAAACAAATATACAGAAGATATAAAGAACAGCATGGATAGTTAAGAACTAAAAAATATAACAATATTTTAAAATAACAACTAAATGGATGGGCTGAACACTGGAATGGAGGGGAAGACAAATAATAACCAGTGAAATGGAAGGTAAAACAATCCAAATAAATCTGAATAAGAGAGAAAATAAACTGAAATTCTAACATCCATGTTGTGTAAGCCATTCAAAGGTAAGAGAAAAACTGTGGGGCTAAAAGGAAAGTAAGCTAAAATTTTTCTCAAATTATCAGGGAAAAATCCCACAAACCCTCAGATTCATGAAGTGGAGCAAACCACAAACAGGATATACACACCAAAAAATCCACATCAAGACAAACCATACCTAACTCTGAGAAACAAGACAAGGAAAAATAACGCTGTAGGCATCCAAAAAGATACAACATATTACCTACTTCGAAAGAAAACCAATTTTAATGACAGTGGAATTCACACAAGAAACCACGGAGACCAGAAGGAAGTAGCATAACATTTTATAAGTGGTGGAGAAAAGGAATAACAACCCAGATTTCTATATCTAGTGAAAATATCATTTAGGGATTAAGGGGAAATCAAGACATTCTCAGATGAAGCAAAGATAACAGAATTTGTCAGCAACTGAACTATCATAAATGACAGGTGTTAAAGGAACATCTTTAAACATAAATTAAATTATAAAAAATGGAAGCTTGGACAATCAGAACACAGGAAGAAAACAGATAAAGGAAAAAAGTATGGGTAAATGAAATTAATGTTTCTTCCACTCTTGAATTTTCTAAAGTATGTTTGATTTACAGTAAAAAGTTTATATTCTCTAATGGGGTTTTCAATGAATATAGTGGAAATATTTAAGATAGATATAGTATAAGTAGAGGAGATTAAAATGGACATATATGGAGGTATGATTTTAATACTTCACTCAAAATGGTTAATTGATGACAACATTAGATTCTGTGTGTATTATGTGTGTGCATGTGCCCTAGAGAAAACACTTAAAGATGTATAAATATAAACACACACACATATACATACCCATGTATATATGTGGGTATATACGTGTGTGGGGAGTGTGTGTGTGTGTGTGTATGGGGGGAGAGAGAGATTTGTCCATAAGTCTATTTATTAAGAGAGAGGGAAAGTACTAAAAAACTGTGCAAAGAGATACACTAAAAAACACTGTCAATATATCAAAAGAAATTCTAAAAATTGTTTAATTAATGCACAGAAAGGCAGGAAAAGAAAAGAGAGAAAGAAAAAACAGAAATAAACAGAAAATAAAAAGTAAAACGACAGACTCCAGGCTTAAGTAACAATAATTACATTAAATGGAAATGGTTTAAATATATGAATTGGAAGACAGAGTATCCATTTGAAGTTCATTTTTGTATATGGTATGAATTTTGTGTTAAAATTCTTATGTTATTTATTTTGCTTTTATACATCTAAGTGCTTTAGCAACAGCTGTTGCTCATCTTCCTCTATTGATTTGTGTTTGAACTTTGTTATAATTAATTGGGCACTTTTCTGTTGGTCCATTTCTGGGTTCTCTATTCTGTTGTATTTTTGTATGCCTTTATCTCAAAACTATACTGTATTGATTTCTATAGTTTTATAATTGTTGGAAAATATTTCTATTCTGAATTACAAAGTGTTCCTGTACACGCCTCAGCCTGTAGAACCACGGAAAATTACACATTATAGAGTCGGAGAACATTTGCTTTCACCTTTCAGTTAGTTTCTGTTGATGCTGCTCATCAAGTTGAGAAAGTTCTTCTCCGATAATGTTTTCCTGGAAATTTTAATCACTAATAAGTAGTGGGTTTTGCAAAAGCTTTTTCTGCATAACTTGATTCAATTACGTATGTTTTTTTCTTCAGTTTCTTAATAAGATGGATTATATTGATTGATTTTCAAACATTGAGCTAGTCTTGTATATATTGGAGTAAATTCTTGGGCATGGTTTAAAATTACTCTTAATATACCATTGGATGTGACTTCTAATTGTTTTGTTGAAAAAAACAAAAATCGTTTTGTTTATTTTATTTTATATTTTTAATTGATATAATAATTGTACATTTTAATGGAGTATGTAGTGATGTTTTGATACATATGATGCATAATGATCAGATCAGGGTAATTGGCATAGCCATCATCTCAAACAATTATCATTTCTTTGTGTTGGGAACACTCAACATCCTCCTAGGTATTTGTAGCTATGTTACCTTGTACATATTATTGTTACCTTGTACATTCATGATTGATGTTGGCTTATAATTTTTCTTTTATGGTAATGTGTTTGCCTTATTTTTGGTATCAGGGCCTAGTAAAATGGGTTGTAAAGTGTACCTTTATATTCTAGTTTCTGAAAGAGATTGCATAGGTGTTAATGCTTTCCTAAATATTTGACAGAATTCTTCAGTTATGAAACTTTTACTTGGAGTTTCTTTTTCCTGAAACATTGTAATTACTAATTCATTTATAATGGTCATAGTACTATTGGGATAATCTATTTCACTTTGGTTGACATTTGGTAGTTTGTGTCATTTAATTGTCCATTTATTTTAAGTTGTCTTATTTATGAGTGTAAAGTTGTTCATAGTATTTCTTTGGTTTTTTAATATCTTCAAGATCTGTAGTGATACTGTTTGTTTCATTTCTAACGCTGTTGATTCACATCTTTTCTCTTTTAGACACTGTCAATCTTTCTTGAGATTTTAAATTTTATTAATTATTTTAAAGAACCAACTTTTTGGTTCATAGAGTTTTCTCATTTTCAGTGCCTAATATCTGCTGTCAAATATATCTATGAGAAATAATTCCATTACCACCATGTGGTTAACCTTGTCTTTGGCTTTATCACTCCTCCTGCCAGATAAAGGAATATAGTAATCTTAACAGGTTTCACTAAAGCTATTATTTTTCACCAATACACATTTAATTTTTAAAATGTCTTCCATAACATGTTTTTCAGAAAATTCATATTATTTTTCAGTTTGTAGTAAGTGATTCCTGGTTCTTAAGTGGGACACATAATGCATGTGTGCTTTTCTAAGCTGAGAAAAGATAGTGATATTACATCTTCTGTTTAGACACCAAATATAAATTGAAAAAGCCTAATTCCATAGAAAATTTTTATAACTATGACAGAATTGATTCAAACTATTAATATGAATGGTAATTATTTTTCTTTATTTAAGCTAATTAAATTAAAATTAATTATTATATGTCAGTCATATAATATAGAGCACTTCTTTTAGAAGATGTTTTAAATGGAAATGTTTAGGGTTTATGTGGTAGCAAAACAAAAATTGAGAATGTAGCAATAATTAATGGAGATAAAGTATCTTGTAGTGCAAAGTTCAATTCAATAACATTAAGGACAAGAAAATCATGAAAATTGTTCATTAGCTGAGAGAATAATGCACAAATTTGTTCTTCTATTCCATGCTATAAGGACAAAAATGGGTGAGTAAAAGGAAAATAAGGACAGAAAAAGGATACATTAGCAGGCATACTTAGAAATATAATTGTCAGAGCAAATGAAAAATAGAAATGTAAGTATTAAAAGGAGGTAGAAGGGCCCAATTTTCTTTATAATTGAATAGATGCTCATACAAACCTATTCCTTACTCACCCTATATCCTATGTGTTTGAAGTGAGGGGAATGTGTCTTGAGAGAATAAATCTTTATTGTATGAGAAAGGAGCTACAATATCTAGGTAAAATTATGGCGACAAATTGACATTTCAAGACAGATGATGGTGAATTCCTTCTCTACGGCAAAAGATAGAATATATTCTGTTAGAAAAAACAGAAATTTTGGAAAAAAATTATTTTTTAACCACAAAGCTGACTAATTTTCACAATTGGTGGAAGTTTGAATAAAATGTTATTATAAAAGTCCTCAAGTCAGGCTGGGTGTGGTGGCTTACACCTGTAATCCTAGCACTTTAGGAGTCCGAGGTGGGAGAATCACTTGAGGTCAGGAGTTCAAGACTAGCCTGAGTAAGAGAAAGAACCCAACTGTACAAAAAATTGAAAAATTGGCCTGGCATGGTGGTGCATGCCTGTAGTCCCTGCTATTCAGGAGGCTGAGGCAGGAGGATCTCTTGAGCTCAGGAGTTTGAGGTTGCAGTGAGCTATGATAATGCCATTGTGATGGGGTGACAGAGCAAGACCCTATCTCAAAAAAAAAAAAAGTCCTCAAGTCAATGACTACTTAAATTCCAGTGAAAACTGTAATTAATGTTTTCACCACTTTTTGATTGTTGTCTCATGGATCAATTTAGATATAAAATCTCAGACAAATCTCTAAATCACAAAAAAAGTTCAGAATCCAAAATATTTTACCTTATTTGTTTTATTACACATCCAAATATTTCCAGTATCTCTAGAAATTAATGCAAGAGTGGAGATGCTGTGGGACTAATATCTGAACAGCTCATTTATCAGAATAGTCAATGTGTGGTGGTAAAAGCAAAGGAAATTTAGATTCCATTGAAACTTTGAGAGTCTCACTCTATCAGTTTAGCCTCTATGTTATCCTTAAATAAAAAAGACACATAGACAGAAGTTTAGACACTAAAGATCTTAACGATCATATAGTTAAATTTTTTTGACACCTATATCCTGCCCTAGAATATATATTCCTTGACTTTAGGTCAGATGAGAACTCTGAAAAGAATTTATTTTTTCATTCACCTATATGAACCCCCAACATTTAGACTCTCCTGATCAGATGAGAATGTCGACCCTTTGCAGGATCCAATGGTTTTTTTCCTTTAGGAGCCCTCATATTTTCCAGGAGAAAAAAAGACAATGTTTGTGAAGTCTTGCATATCTAAGAAACTCTTCTGAACCTACTAAATTTGATGAAATTCTTTCCGTATGGTTGCAGACAAAAGATCAACAATCAACAAAGATTGGCATAAAGCATTATTTTAAACTGAAAACATATGCGCTAGAACAGATGCAGAATAAAAGCTTATCTGAACTTCCCTTATCTGACTAAAGCTGAGCTTCCTGAAAATATAGCTGCCATTAATTCCCCTCTGAGGAAGATTCCTTTTGGGGAAGATACTGACCCTTAGCCTAGAGGGATGCAAATTCAATTACTATAAATTCCCCTGTGGGGAGGCACCCGATTGGGAAAGAAACTGTCCATTTCCATTTGCATCAAAAAGCCCAACAGAACTTTCCACACTTTCCCATTGAATCCCTAAAACCTCCTCCTTTTGTTAAGTTGCCATATGAACATTTCCTCTGGCTATTAAGCAAGTTACTCATTACTTAGTGTTCTCGATCACATGTAAATAAATCTTACATTTTCTCCTGGTAATCTGTCTAATATCAATTAATTTGGAGGTCCCTGACAATTTAAGTTGGGAAAATAACCAAGGCTTTGACTGAAATGTGATATCTGAGAATGATGTACATAGACATTGCCAGACTGTTATAAGGAACTAAATTTGACTTTATGGAAATAATGCTTACAAAGCCCTTTTGAAAAACTGGTCTGCTACCTACCTTACAGGATCCCAGTCTTACATGGGAGTAAGTATGGTCATTTCTTGACAGGCCCAAAAATCCTAACATATTTTAGGGACCTTGAGAAGAGAGGAATTCATCCAAATCTATAGCTACCACAGGTGAAATCTGACGGAAAGTTCTTTTTTTTTTTAAAAAAAGGGACATTTTAAAGAAAAGTTTTAGGTTCACAGAAAAATTAATAGAAAAGTACAGAGATTTCCCATATGTCTTGTCCCACCCCCAATTGCATAGTCTCCTCAGTTATCAATATCTCCCACCAGGCTGGTACATTTGTTACAAATGATGAACCTATCAACACATCATAATCACCCAAAGTTCATATTTTATATTAGGGTTCATTTGGGTATTGCACATTCTATGGATTTTGACAAATATATAATGACATGTATCCATCATTATAGTATCATGCAGAATAGCTTCACTGCCCTAGGAGTCCTCGGAGCTCCTAGTATTCATCTCTCCCCACCCCACAACCTCTCACTGGCAACCACTTAACTTTTTTATTGTCTCCATAGTTTTACCATTTACAGACTATCATATAGTTGGAATCATACAATATGTAGGCTTTCAGGTTGGCTTCTTTTACTTACTAATATGCATTTAAGTTTCTTTCATGTCTTTTCATGGCTTGATAGCTCATTTCTGTTTAGCACGGAACAATAATCCATTATCTAGATGTACCACAGTTTGTTTATATATTTGCCTACTGGAGAATATTTTGGTTGCTTTCAAGATTTGTCAACTATGATTAAAGCTGCTGTAAGTATCTGTGTGGAGGTTAGCGTACATATACATTTTCAACTCATTTGAGTACATACCAAGATGCATGATGGATCATATAACAAAAGTATGTTTGATTCTGTAAGAAACTGCCAAACTGTCTTCTAAAGTGGCTGTACCATTTTGCATTCCCACCAGCAGTAAACAAGAATTCTTGTTGCTCCACATCCCTGCCACCATTTGGTGTTCTCAGTGTTCCAGATTTTGGCCATTGTGATATGTGTGTAGTGGTGTTTCATTGTTGTTTTAATTTGCATTTGCCTGATGATGCATAATGTGGAGCACCTTTTCATATGCTGATTTCTCATCTGTGTATCTTCTTTGGTGTGGTATATGTTAAGATCTTTGGCCTATCTTTTAATTAGGTTGTTTTCTTATTGTTTAGTTTTAAGAGTACTTTTATATTTTGGATAACAGTTCTTTATCAAATGTGTCTTTTGCAAATATTTTCTCCCAGCCTCTGGCTTGATTTCTCATCATTTTACCATTGTTTTTCACACAGAAGTTTGTTTGTTTTTTTTAATTTAATGAATTCCAGACTACCATTATTTCTTTCATGGATCAGGCCTTTGTTGTTGTATCTAAAAAATGATCACCATATCCAAGATCATCAAGGTTTTCTCCTATGTTATCTTCTAGGAGTTATGTAATTTTGCATTTTACACTTGGGTTTATGATCCATTTTTAGGTAATTTTTGTAAAAGATATAATCTCTGGGTCTAGATTCATTTATTGCATGTGGATGTCCAGTTGTTCCAGCACCATTTGTTGAAAATACTACTTTTTCTCCATTGCATTGCCTTTGCTCCTTTGTCATTGATCAGCGGACTGTACTTACTTGAGTCTATTTCTGGGCTCTCTATTCTCTTCCATTCATCTATTTGTCTATTCTTTCACCAATACCACAGTGTCTGGATTATAGTACCTTTATAGCAAGTCTCCAAGTCAGGTGGTATCAGTCCTCCAACTTCTCTATTCTCCTTCAATATTATGCTTATTATTCCGGGTCCTTTGATACACCTTATAAACTTGAGAGTCACTTTGTCAATATACACAAAGTGATTTGCTGGGATTGCGTTGGTTTTATACCACAAGTAGGGAAAGAACTGACATTTTGACAATATTGAGTCTTTCTATAGCTGACATGGAACAGCTTTCCATTTTTAGTTCTTCCTTTGGTTTTTTATCAGAGTTTTGTAGTTTTCCTAATACAGATCTTTTGCATATTTTGTTAAATATATATCTAAGCATTTCGTTGGGGGGATATGCTAACATAAATGGTATTGTGTTTTTAATTTCAAATTCCACTTGTTCATTGCTAATATATAGGAAAAAACCCTTACTTTTGTATATAAACCTTGTATCTTGCAACCATCCTATAATTGTTTATTACTTCCAGTATTTCTTGTATTGATTCTTTCAGATTTTCTACATAGACGATCCTGTCATTTGAATAAAGACAGTTTTATTTCTTCCTTCATGGTATGTGTAATTTTAATTTCCTTTTCTTATGTTATTGCATTTAGCTAGGACTTCCAACACGATGTTGAAAAAGAGTGGTGAGAGGGGACATACTTACCTTCTTTCCGATCTTAGTGGGAAATTTTCTAGTTTCTCAACATTAAGTATAATGTTAGCTGAAGGGTTTTTTTGTACATGTTCTTTGTCAAATTGATGAAGTTCCCCTCTATTCTTGTTTGTTAAGAATTTTTATCATAAATGGGTATTGGATTTTGTCAAATACTTTTTATGCATCTTTGGATATGATTGTGTGATTTTTTTTTAGCCTGCCCATGTGATGGATTACATTAATTGATTTTTGAATGTTGATGCCACCTTGCATATCTGGGATAAATCCTCCTTCATCATGGTGTGTTATTATTTTTATACATTTTTGGATTCAACTTGCTAATATTTCATTAAGGATTTTTGGATTATGTTCATATGAGATACTGGTCTGTAGTTATTTTTTTCTTATTATATCTTTGTTTAATTTTGGATTTTAAGTTGAGTTTTGTGATTTTACTGACTTCATAGAATGAGTTATGAAATGGTCCCTCTTCTTCTGTATTCTGAAGGAGATTTTAAAGAATGATCCAGCAATTCTACTTATAGGTATATATCCAAAGGAATTGAAATCAGTATATCAAAGGGATATCTATATTTCCATGTTCACTGAAGCATTATTTACAGTACCTAAGATATAGAAACAATGTAGCTGTTCATCATTGTGTGAATGGATAAAGACAATATGGTAAATATACACAATGAAATATTATTCAGTCATAAAGAAAAGAAATCCTGTCATTTGAAACAATGTGGATGAATCTGGAGCACATTATGCTAAGTGAAATAATCCAGGAGAGACATAAAGACTATATGATTTCCCTTATATGTGGAATCTAAAAAAGTAGAACTCATAGAAGTGGAAAGCAAAATGGTGGTTACCAGAGGCTGTTGGACGAGGTGGAGGGAAAATGGCGAGATGTTGGTGAAAGAGTTCAAAAATTCCATTTCACAGAAGGGATAAGATTTAGTGATCTATTGCACAGAGTGGTGGCTATGATAAATAATAATGCATTGTATATTTCAAAATTACAAAAAATATGTTTTATATGTTTTCATTACCAAAAGTGATTAGTATGTGAGGTGGCAGATTTCTTAATTAGCTTGATTTAATCATTCCACAATGTAAACATATAACAACACACTACATTGTACCCCATAAATACATAATGTATGCAATTATTATTTGTCAATTAAAATCAAAAGAACAAAAAATCACAAATATTGGCAAGGATGTGGAGAAAAGGAAACCCTTGTACACTATTTGGTGGAAATGTAAATTAGTGCAACCACTATGGAAAACAATATGGAGTTTCCTCACATTAAAAATAGAACTACCATATGGTCCATCAATCCTACTTCTGTGTATATATCCAAAGAAATTGAAATAAGGATCTGAAAGAAATATCTATACTCCCGTGTCCATTGCAGCATTATTCACAATAAACAAGACATGGAGGCAACCTAAATGTTCACCAGTGGATGAATGAATAAGAGAATATGGTATATACATAAAATAGAATATTATTTAGCCTTAAAAAAGAAAGAAATCCCACCTTTTCCAAGAATAAAAATGGACCTCCAGGACATTATGCTAAGTGATATAAGCCAGACACAAAAGAATAAATACTACATTATCTAATATGAGGAACTAAAATAGTCAAACCCACAGAAGCAGAGAGTGGAAGGGCAGTTTTCAGGGCCTAGGTAAAGTGGGAAACAGGGAGGTATTAGTCAAAGTGTACAAAGTTTCAGTTATACAATTTCTAGAGATTAACTATACATCATTAATGACTATAGTTAACAATATTGTATTGCATACTTAAAGGTTTGATAAAAGGTTATCTCCTATGTTAAAAGTTCTTCTCACACACACACAAAAATGATAAATCTGAGGGTAGGAGGAAGCTTTTGAAAGTGATTGATAGGTTTATGACATAGATAGTGGTGATGGTTTCATGGGTGTATATTTATCTCCAAACTCATAAAGTTGTGTACATAAGTCTGTACAGCTTTTTATTCACAAGATCTTTTTTTGTGATGAGTTGCTTTTCTATTTTGAGAAAAGTTGAGAAAGGTTTGCCATTATAAGCACTATGGAGTGATGTTAAATGTAACATGTAATCTTTATGGCCATGTTGGGCATAAATAAAAGTCGAAAGTGGAGATAAACAGATATAATGATTCTTACAGAGTATATTAGAAAATGGAGAGGTGACTAGCTGGCTAGTCATCATAGGTAAGACCAGATGATGACTGGGATCAACATGTCTATATACCATGTATCTGATAAGGGGTTAATGTCTAACATATACAATGTATAAAATGTATAACGTATAAAATATACAACTCAATAGCAAACAACAGAACTAAACAAAAAACACAAAAAGAAAAAAAAACACACAAATAACCCAATGAAAAAATGGGCAAAAGACCCAAATAGACATTTTTCCAAAGAAGACATACAAATGGCCCACAGGCATATGAACATTCTTAACATCACTAATCATTAGACAAATGCAAATCAAAATAAGATGTCACCTGGTGCTTGTTAAGATGGCTATTATTAAAAACCTCAAAATAACCTGTGTTGGAGAGGACATATATAAAAGGAAACGCTTGTACATTATATGTGGAAGTGTAAATTAGTAGGGTATTATGGAAAACAGTATAGTGGTTCCTCAAAAAATTGAAAATGAAACTACCATGTGATCAACAATCCCACTTCTGGGTATATAATCAAGGAAATAAAATCACAGTCCAAAAGAGATAGCTGTACTCCCACACCCATGTTCATTGCAGCATTATTCACAATAGCCAAGATATAGAAATAATGTGTCTGTTGACAGATGGATAAGGAAAATGTACACAGATATAAAATTGAATATTATTCAGCTTTAAAAATGAAGGAAATCCTGCCATTTGTAACAACATAGATGAACCTGGAAGACATTATACTTAGTGAAATAAGATAGGCAGAGAAAGACAAATACTGCATGATCTCATGTATATATGGAACCTGAAGAAAAAATCAAACTCATAGTAAAAGTGCAAAGAATGGTGGTTACCAGGGCTGGAGAGTTGAGGAAAGAGGAGATATTGGTCAAAGGATACACATCTTCAGCTATAAGAAATAGGTACTGAAGACCTAATGTACAGCACAGTGAGTTAAGACAGTAATAATAATGTATAGTGTAATTTAAATTGGCTAAGCAGGTAGATCTCAGGTGTTCTTAACACAAAAATGAAAAATAGTAACTATTTGAAGTGATGCATATGCTAATTAGCTTTTTTGCTATAATCATTTCTCTATGTATACAAATATCAGAACATCATATTGTATATCCTGAATATATGCAATTTTTGTCAATCACACCTCAGTAAAACTGAGGAAAAGATTATTACTGATCGTTCAACTATCAGAAAAAGTATACTGAAAGTCCAAGAAACAATATCAAAACATAATTGGCATCAGATATTTGCAATCGTGAAAAGTCTTTCATGAAACATTGGGACTCCTGCTTGCTTCCTAGGATTCATAGCATGTACTCTATTAGTGAGACAAGGAAGTCAGGTGAAAAATAAACATCAAACTAGCCAGAATTATTGAAATAACAAAAATTCCTAGCTATATAGGCCCCATGTAGTTTCCCAGCTATTTCCAAACCCACAGCTCATAAATATACCCCACAGATTAGATCCTCATGGTGAAGCCATTACATACAGTGGACTTGACCCCCAAAGATCAAATGAGATTCTAAAAGAGCTAAAACAATAAAGTTATCTAGGAAGAAGGCTTATATACTGTGTCTAATTGATTAAAGACACAAAATAAGAATGGAGTAAATCTATAACTAGGACATTTGTTTGAATATAGGCACTTAAAAAGTGATAAATAGTACCTCGATAAATAAATACTGTATTCATTGAATTTAAACATGAAGCTGATGGTTGTGATGAAGAGAAAACTGGTTATCTAGAAGAATTAAGACCACCTATATTAAAGTAATGTAGGGCCACAGGGCAAGAACTGTGGTAGAAGTCTGATTTCTACAGAAGTATAGGAATAGCTAAAAGTTACCCAGTCATTGTTTCATTGCTTGCCTTCCTATACTTGCTTACTGCTTAGGAGTCACATATCCCTGACTGGCATAAGATTTGTAACTTCCATAATTGCTTCTATAGATAACATTGCTATTGTAAAACCTAAGACTTGTCTTGGAGATATATTTCAGACTCTGCATTTGAGGAGACCAACTGATGACAACCAGACCAGTGGCCATATATGGGAACTGACTCAACAGGTCCTGCAACCCTCTACCCAGGAACTGTCTCAGCACAAGAAGACAATTTCTGCTTGTCAACACTAACAGTCCATCCTCACTTAATCAGCAAACCCAATTCTCTAGCCCTTGTCCACCAAACTACCTTTAAAAGCCCTGGTCCCAAAATTCTCGGGGAGTTGGATTTGAGAAATTCCTCTCTCATCTCCTCTCTTGGTGCCCTGTGATATTATCTTTCTCTTCTGCAACATTTGTTGTCTTGGTGTAATGGCTCCCTCCTGTGCAACAGGCAGAGAACCAGTTGAGCAGTAACAGAATGTTCAGAGAATATTACATAACATGCAACACAAGACATGACTTGAGGTAAGTTTTTAAAAAGCAGTTAATGGAGGTTAAAAGATAAAATTCCAATGTTCATCTAGCAGTAGTGCTTGTCAGAGAAGAGGGCATGGGAATACTGCCTGCAAATAAAATACAGTTTTCCTCTGTAGAAAAGAAATAATTGTATAACTGGTCCCCCACATGCTCACTACTGTCTCTCAGTCTATTCTCAGCCACTCTCCTGCTCAAAAGTGTCCACTGTCTTAGCATATCCAAATAAAACCCAACTTCTTAGATAGTTTCTTAAAGGCTGACTGGAGCCAGTGGCCACTTTCCACATACTACCTGTGCTCAAGCATCACTGATAATCCTCATTCTCCCTCAAATACAAAAACTCATGAATCATGTCAATCTTTCAAACCGAGGTGCACTTTAATATCCACCTTTGACGGGAATTGCACTTGGACACTGGGTGTTCTATTCTACCCTACTGCACTACAGCATGCTGTAGCCTCATATTAATTATGAGGTGGCAAGAAGCAAAATTATATATTTATTGTGATGGGTTTTCCCCAATATCTCACTAAATATCATATATTCTTTTGAATTAACAATTACATTATATATGGTTAGAGTCTGAAATAAGTATGAGAATAAAAGTGATCTTTGTAGTAGGATATCTGAGAAAGTTTAACCACTAGTAATAAAATTTAGAAGTTTTGTGTTTCACATTAAGGAATTTTAGATTATTTTTCCTATAGAAATGAATTACAAAGTTGTAAAATTGTAAACACACACAAACACACAAACACACACAGTTAACAAATTGAACCATTTAAATCAAAGGTTTTTACTGCTAGTTATGCAGATCTTTGCAATCTGTTCAGTTGTTAATGTTCCTTCTGACAATATTATTATATATATGGTCAATGACTTACTGAACAGATGCACAAAACATCGTAATGCTATCTTGTGAAGCATAAAAGAATATCAATCTAGTCCAAATCAGCTCATAAATTTAGATTAGTTCTGGAGGGGTAGGAACCTGTGCACATCCTGTGGTATACCAGAAAATTATTACTGACGACATCAGAAGTCTTTTAATTCAGGTAGTGAATCTAACTCAGAAGAATAGTTTTTTTGTGAGACATGGACAAACATTTATAAATACACACAGTAGACACACACACATATACATACATGTACTTAGTCATACAAACCATGATATTTCACATTCTACTAACATAACAGCAACAATGTTCCTATATAATCAAATAATGTACAACTAAATAAGTATTTACCTAATTTCAACTCAGACCTAAGCTAGTGTCTAGGACTGAATTTACCATCATGGTGGGTATAAACTACATAAGACTACTGAGCATTTGTAATGTGACTAGCCCAAATTGAGATATGCTTTAAATGTAAAATGCACAATAGATTTCAAAGACTTAGTGTGAAAAATTATATAAAATACTTCAAAAATTTGTATGGATTACTTGCTGAAATGATAATATTTTGTGTGTATTGGTTTAAAAAAAGTATATTGATACAAACTAATTTCTCCTGTTTCTCTCTTTTATATAAGAGGCTAATAGAAAGTTTAAAATTACAAATATACTTTGTGTTATGTTTCAGTTGGACAGAACTGGTTTAAAATAAAAGAGAAATGAATGCTCCTATTCATGCATACATATTTTTGTGCATAAATTTTTATAATATAAAATAATAACATTTTTCTCTAATAAGAAAAATGATACCTACTATTTTACTAAAAATTAGCACCTGAGATTATTCTATAGCAAATACTCATCAATATACTTAATTTATTAAAATAGAAAGTTATGTTATTAACTATAGTCACCATGGCATAAAATCATTATTTTTAACTTATTCCTCCTATCTAACTGAAATTTTTTATACTTTAACCAACATTTTCCAATCCTGCACCCCATCCTCCACCCCCAGGTAATCATCTTTCTACTTTCTAATTCTATGGCATCCTCCTGCCTCAGGCTCCTGAGTAGCTGGGACTACAGGCACACACCATCACACCCAACTAATTTTTAAAAATTTTTTGTAGAGACGGGGGTCTTGCTATGTTTGCCAGGCTGGTCTTGAATTCCTGGCTTCAGAGATCCTCCCATATCAGCCTCCTAAAGTGCTGAGATTACAGGTAGGAGTCACCGTACCTGGCCAGATTTCCTTCTTTTTACAGTATTTTCTTCTTCATTAAGGCTATACGTGATAAATTTATACAATTTGTATTTACCCATTAAAAGTGAACTAAGTAAATGTTAAAAATTATACAATTATGTGAAATAAGAGAAATTTGAAGGAATGTGCAGCAATGGATGTAGCTTGGATTTGGAGGGAAAGTTATCCACAAGAGGAAATGCAGGCCCTCTTTGAGATCTCAGTTCAGTTGACTAAGGCACACATAGTAAAGTTTATCTCATTCCAGTGTCAGAAAAATCAGGAATAGGAGAATGGATATGGTGACAGAAAGAGAAGGGCAATAAAAATGAGAAAGAAGAGAGAAGAGGCCACGAATTACAATGAACCTGGAGTATTTAATACTGCCTGAGGGGTTAGAATAAAAGAATAAATACAGAGAGTAGTGAATATGATAAAGGAAAAATAAGGATAAAACAGCCATGATAAAGAAAAGAAGTAAGAAAAGGTGGTAAGAATTGTTGACTGAAAAGAACAGGCACTAGAAATTAGAAAAATCATGGTTAGATTTATTCTGAGCCAAGTTTGAGGACTTAAGCAAGGGAACACAGACTCAGTACACACTGAGAATGTATCTTGAAGTAGGTTACATAAGGCACATTATATATACATTTTCTAACAGGGGGATACCTATGGCACCAAAGGTGGGAGAGGCTGTAGTGAAGCAATAGCTACACTGTTGTGATTCTGACTGGTGCTCAGTGATACTACACATAAGATAAGGTGAATATGCAGTTGAGTAGGTAGGGAGAAAGCTTAGGAGTCTTAGGGTCTGGTGGAAGGTGACTGATTCCATACTGTCTTTGTTCTACCTCTGATAGGTGGGTTTATACCCAGTAATTGTCAGTGAAATATTTAACAAACTCCAGTTACTCAGGCAAGAGGTAAGCTTTAGTTTATAGGCCTGGGTTTTATTGCCCATGTGCCCAACTATAGCCATTATAGGCTACTGCTAAAATTTTCTTTTGAATTTTCCTTTTTCTGACAGAATGAAGGAAGAGAAAAGAGAAGCAAAAAAAATAAATAAATAACTCATAAATAAAGTGCTCTATTATGCTAAGTGAAATAAAAATATGATATGTACAGGATAAAAAATATTTAAGAGATTAAAAAGAGTATTATGATAAAAACACAAACTTTCTAAAGATTGAAAAATTAGTGATATGGAACTCTGTGGGTCAGAGAGTTTATGAAGGATTTAGGGACAGTGACAGATATAGCAGATGTCAATCAATGACAAATTCTTCAGGAACAAATACATGGGGAATTGAAGACACTGGGACATAGTGGTGGGGGTGTTAATGAGAAGGTTCCCTATCAGTGCTTCCAGGTTAATTGGCAAGAGAAGAGTGTGACATAGTTTCTGTAGCATCCAGTCATCAGGGAATTCCATCAGAAAGAATTATGTTATGTTGGTCATGTTGATTAGTTACTCAGGTAATACTGATTTTTTTTCTGTAGAAATAAAAATAACACTGATAACTAGTCCATTCATAACTAGCCCATATGATCACACTGGTCTGGGTCTTCTAGTCATATTTATTCCTTAATATGGCTTGATTCTGTTCAAGTTGGAGCTCTACAGAATAGTAATGGGGAAATGCATCATATAATTCTCCATTCTTGTGGTATTAACAGACAGTAAATTGAAATATGATTGACATTTAGGAGAGTTTAGGAAAGGAAGAAAATTCAATAAGATGCAGTCTGTTTATTGCCCATGGAACAAAAAAGGGTTTAATCACCTTTCATGCCTTAAGAGTCTAACAGACAGATGTAAAGCCTTTAGGATACATCCGTGTACTTAAGCAGCTAACATACTTTACAGGTGCAACTGAAAAAAACATTTCTTTTTCTTACTGATGACTTCCAGAAGTCATTTGACAAGAATTATTCTAGGCTTTGTGGAAAATAAGAGGATAGAGAAGAAAGAATAAGGAAAAGGAAAAGGAAGAGAAGAGAAGGGAAGGAAAAAGAAGAGAAAATAAAGTGTGGGTTGTTCAAATGAGGTAAAAGATGATACCAAGTAGGTCCTAGGCAGAATAGGGGAGAAACATGCATTAATATCAACTGTGAGCCTAACTTTTCTAGTTGCTGTTAGATAGAAATGTTTGTAATAGAAGTATAGGACATATAGATTATCACTTTCTGACCTATTTACTAGAGATCTAATCCAGGTAAGATAGTCTATCTACTCAATACCTACAAACTACCACTGTGGCAATAATGTTGTTTATGACAATAAAATGAGTTTTTCAATGATCAGTTAATGAATGTAGGCTACTTTCTCATTCTTGCGCTTACAAATGACAAAAATGTTTTTCCCCCTTCTTTTTCTTTCTGAAATGATATTTTATTTAAACACATGTGTGGTCTGGACATGAGGTAAAATCTAGGATCATCATAAAATCTTCTAATCCTCTTGGCCTTTGAAAAAAAATTGGTTGAATAATTTTTTCACCAATTAGCGCAACTTTCTTCCATGAATGCAGATGACATTATTATCATTTCTTCTTCCTGAGGACAACAGAAGAAAAGCAATTGAGTAAATATAACCATTACAATTATCAATTTTATGACATAATTTTCTTCCCATTCATTAGACCTGCAGCAAGACATGAAGTGAGAAGACAAGATCCCAATAAGCACCTAGAGAGGGGTCACATTTTTTATTTCATCCTGCATGGCTCCTTATAAGCTTGTGAGCAAAAGAGCAGTCTTCAGTATTTGTCCTGAGAAGGAACTTTCATTCCAAAATAGCTGCATGTTTCATTTCCAAGGAGTTGGTTCAAGGTTAATAATCTTGTACATTTCATGTACTTTCAGCATTATATAATTGGGGTAGGAATTGACTAAGAGAAATGGCCAATGGTTCTGATGAAAGGGAGTGTTCCCTGAGGGACCGTGAGGCAACCTTAAACATCTGGACTTATGATCTTTCACAAGGGCAATTTACATGCCCTTTGGGGTCTTCTTTTATAAGCATGTCACAGCAACTCACTCTATGAATAGATTCATGTTGTTTCTTTCTATTCACTGATATGTTTAAACATTAACATTTTAGAAAAAAAGAGAACAATTCAAGTATTAAGATTTAAATACAGTAACACTTACTAAGCCATAAATGCTGTCTTGTAGTTTTCATTAGTTCTGCTATTTCTTGTATTCCTAACACTAGTGTCTATGAAAATGTTATCCAGGTAAAATACCAAGCAATGTAGAAAATCTAAATTAAAGTGAAACTTGCCTGCAGAAACTCATTCCCATGTTTCTTGCCAGAGAGAATTGGATGTGCAAGTTTGGGAGTGTTTTTTCACATACACTTCCTGTGTATTTGCACATATATTTATGAAAATACGTCTTCTGCTATTCATCATGCATGGTTCATAGACTCAAGTTTTGCACAGAACCGTATTTCACAATGCTTCCTGATTTTATCTAATAACATATTATTCCATGATATGGGTGTGATATTATGATAGATATATTTTGGTTTGCATCCATGATTCCTACCTCTAAGCTCCTGTAAGCCTTGTTAATTTCCTAAGTGGCTAGAGCAATAAGATTATCTTTTGTGAAAGTATTTGGCCTTTTGTCCTTGGTATGGAGTAGGTCCTGAATAATAAAGGTGAAAGACAGTCTTTTGTTATTTACAAGAAGCCCTTTCAAACACCCCTGAGCTTATGTTAATGAAACAATTTTTGGAAAGCCCTAGAAATCACATTATGGCTGGTTGACAAGGGAACTAGCCATGTGCCCAGAGGGTTGGAATTTCCAGTCTCACCCCCGCCCCAACCTCCTGTGAGGGGAAAGGGGCTAAAGGTTATGTTGGTCACCAATGGTCAATGGTTTAATAAATCATGCCTATGTAATGAAGCCTCCATAAAACTCCAAGGACAGGGTTCAAAGAACTTCTGAATAGCTGAACACATGGAGGTACCTGGAGGGTGGTATGCCTGGAGAGGACATGGAAGCTCCACACCCCTGCCCCCCTAACTATGCATCTCTTCATCTGTATCTTCCATAATATCCTTTATAACAAAATAGTAAATATAAGTGTTTCCCTGAGTTCTGTGAGCTGCTCTAGCAAATCAGTTGAACCCAAAAAGGGAGTCATAAGAACCTCAACTTAAAGCCAGTTGGTCAGAAGTTCTGGAGGCCTGGACTTGCAACTAGTGTTTAAAGAAGTGGTAGTCTTCTGGGACTGAGCCCTCAACCTGTGGGATCTGACGCTATCTCCAGGCACATAGTGTCAGAGTTGTATTGGAGGACACCCGACTGGTGTCTGCATCAGAATTGTTTGCTTGCTTGGTGTGTGGGGAAAACCCCCCACACATTTGGTCACAGAAGTCTTCTGTGCTGATTGTTGCTGAGGTGTGAGAGCAGAGGAAAAAGAGTTTGGGTTTTTTCCACTCCCAATGTATATCACCACTTGTAAACTTATGGTTAATGTCATTGTACATGCATTATCTGTATATGTATGTACATGGTTCCACAGGAAAATTTCTTGGCATGAAATTGGTAAATCAAAAGTATGGTTATTTCAAGTTTCCATTGATTTTACTGAGTTGCTTCCAAAAATGTTGGAAAATATCTACTCCTACCATGTATCAAGTGTTTTACATTAACCCATACCTCTGACAGTATAAAATTTTAATGATCTTTTTATATTTGAGAATTTCATGAAAAGAAATAAAATTTCATGTTTTTACTTCAAATTGCATGTCCCTGACTATATGATGATTTGGCATATCATCTTTGGCTAAGTGCTTTCATAAAGAGACATAACTAAATGGCTTTTTAAAATTAATAAGTCATTCTTCTATTTACTGATAATTTTTCTTATTGATTTGTAGAAATATATAGTTATATATATTCATACTCTAAGCTGTCTATATTCTCATACTATATACATGCACATGCATAAATACATATACTATATATGCAATGTTTGGAATGTTACAAATATTTTCTCTAGATCTGATATTTGTGTGATTTAATTTTGTATATGATACAAATATCCAAAACCAACAAGAGAATAAATAATTGAAAATTTTCCTTGTAAAATGGGGAATACACAAGCTCCAGCACTACTACCACTTTTACATAATATAGATTTGCAGATTTTAGTCAGTGAAATGAGGCAGGGAAAGGAGATTAAAGTAATTAGGATTGGAAAAGAGGAAATAAAGCCATCATCCTTTACAAATGACATGTTTGCTGAAAAACAAAATCCAAAATTTTAAGGAAATGATTAAATTTATTAAAGTGGCTTATTGTAATAGCAGTATCAAAATTTCAGTGGTAGAAAATTTGGGTGTGCTTGGTTCCAGCTTCCAGTTGGCTGGTGGATGTTCCCCACATTTCTTCTTTATCCAGATGCTGAATAAAAAACAGTAAGCTTTCTCCCTAAATTTCTGAGACTGTGGTCTTATTTCCACCACAAGCATAATCTTGTCAGGATATGGAGTAACTAGGACCTGAGAACAGTAACAGTGATGAGTAGGAAGATCTGGGGTAAGGATAGAGAGCAACATGGTAAGACCCATGTTATCTTTACTTTCATGTCTTCTTCTCCTCCTTTCTGCTGCCCAGATAATTTGGAAATATCTTTTTTTTTCCAAAATGAAAAATTGCTAAAAGCAAAATAAAAAAATAAGATATTTCAAACATTTAAAGAAATGCAGGCCTGTTCTCTTCATCTGACCCACTGGGAACATAACAAGTATTGTACAAACCCTGACCGTTGAAAAACTGAGTCCCCTAATGTCACTCATTCTCATATTTGCTTCTATACTTAAAACTACCTTATACTAAGTTTCCCAAGTCCTGGGTTTTCCTCCTCAGAGATGATCTCAAATAAGGTTAGTCCATAAAGCAGAATCATTGAAGTTGCTGACCTTCAACTGTGTGTTGGGAGGATACACAGTAGAAATGATAGCCGGAAGTGGCTCCTACTCTCTATTTAGAGGACAAAATTCTCCTCCTCAGGAAAGGACCATGTTGTTGAAATGACCTTCCACTACCCACTTCTTAACTTCTAAGTAACTTGTAGAAGATGAAGTGGAGTTACTTTTGATTATGAAGATTATGAAGAAATCCTTGATTATGAAGGTCCAAGAAGGAGAGGAAGTATTTGTAGTTTAAATACCATTGAGTAGATGAGAAAATGTAAATATGCACAACTATAAGCACAAGTCTGTTTTAAATTGCAGAGTAATCTTTGTTTTTCATGTTAAAATGTTCATTGAACTACAAAGACAGCAACACTGACAGCCAAACTGCTTAGAATGTCACATATTTATTTTACATTTGTTGAATTAAAAAAAATTTAGAGATTTCACAGCCTTGAGAATGTTTGAGAGATAAACCCCAAAATATAAATTGCTATGATTAAAGTTAGAGAAAATATAATTCAGTTGCATTGTAACATTTTGCTTGAATGTTGTTTATTGTTTGTCAGAATGACAGAATAATAGTGACTGTCAGTGAATAGTTAAGACTATATAAGTTAGACTTTTTCTTACATCAGTACTTCTGGATTTTTAAAAGCAGAGAAACTGAATTTTAAACTGCAAAGAATAAGGCAGCTGTAACTGATTAAAATAAAAAAGAAAGAAAGAAAGGCATGGACCTAAATATAATCTATACAATGCATATAATTTAGACATCTCTTGTCTAATCACAAAAATCTAGGTTCTAGAAGGCAAAAAAGACCATCTTTGGTTAACCAAACCTGCAAAATGGATATTCACATGCAAAAGAATGATGTTTGACTCTAAACTTACACCATACAGAGTAATTAATTCAAAATGAATAGAAAATCTAAATGCAAGACCTAACACTATAAGACTCCTAGAAGAAAATATAGAGGGAAAGCTTCATGACAGTGGATTTGGCAATGATTTCTTGGTTTTGACGCCACAAAGCACAAGGCATAAAAAATAGACAATTTAAACCTCATCAAATTAAACAAAAATGTGTGCATCAAGGAGCACTGTCAACACAGTAAAAAGGCAACTCATGGAATGGGAGAAAGTATTTGCAAGTCATATATCTGGTAAGTGTAGTTATTTTGAACATAGAAACTAATTGTACAACTTAATAACAACAAAACACCTGATTAAAAAATGGCCAAAAGACATACTGTATAGGAACTTTCTCAAAGGAAACATATCAATGGCCAATAAGCACATGGAAAAATACTCAATATCACTAATCATTGGGGAAATGTAAAACAAAGCCACAATGAGACATCACGTCACACCCAATAGGATGGCTATTGTCAATAACAAAAAGGAATGAAAAAAGAAAAAAAAGAAATTGGCTACTGCTGGTGAGGATGCTGAGAAATTGTAACCCTGATGTATTGCTGGCTGGAATGTAAAATAACCCAGCCACTGTGGAAAACAGTAACCACTTAATCAAATAATTAACCATTGAATTATCACAGGATGCAGCAACCTCACTACTGGGTACATACCCAAAAGTACTGAAAGCGGGGACTCAGAGAGATATCTGTACACCAATTTTAAGAGCAGCATTGTTCACAAGAGCCAAAAAGTGGAATCAGCTTAAATGTCCATTGATGTATGAATGAATGAACAAAATATGGTGTGTGTGTGTGTGTGTGCATATAAAATACATTTAATATTATTCAGCATTAAAAAAGAAGGAAACTTTGACATATTCTACAACATGAATGAACCTTGAAGACATTTTGCTAAGTGAAATTAATAATAACAAAACAACAAATACTATATGATTCCACTTATGCTACATACCTAGAGAAGTCAAATTCATAGAAATAGAAAGTAGAACGGAGGTTGCCAGGTGCTGAGGGTAGGAGGTAGTGGGGAGTTATTGCTCAATGGGAACACAGTTTTAGCTGAGGAAGATGAAATATTTTAGAGATGGATAGGGGTAATGGTTGAATAATAAAACAAATCTACTTAATGCCACTTAAATGTACATTTAAAATGGTTAAAATGATAAATATTGTTATATACATTTTAACAATATAAAAATATTATTAAACTATTTTGCCATCAGGTATGTGGGTTAATGTAATGATCTTGAGCACATGGTAGGAATAGATATTTGTAAACATTTTTGGAAGCACTTTAGTTGAATCTATGGAAAAATGAAATGATCTACTTTTGATATATCGATTATATTTCAAGAGATTTTCCTAAAGAACCATGTACACATGTGTGCATCAACAATACATGTAAAATTATGTTAATCATAAGTTTACATGTTATTAAGATAGAAATTGTCTCTGTTCTTGTGCCAGGACCATGCTGTTTTGGTTACTACAGCCTTGTAGTATAGCTTGAGGTCTGGTAAAGTGATGCCTCCCAATTTGTTCTTATTGCTTAAGGTTGCTTTGGTTATTTAGGGTCTTCTTTTATTAAAAAGGAAAACCCTAGGTCTCAGGTCCTGGCAATTTGTCACCTCACAGGCCATGAGACATGTAGATCTCAGAAATGAAAAACTGAGCTCTGGTCTCCTAGGTTATAGTCAGCTGAGTCTGTGCCTTGTGTGTCTGGTCAGCAAAATACAGGGGCTTTGGGCTGCTCTTCTCTGGGTTTGGGGGAAGAAATTCTGCACTTTTGTCCTGAATGTGATTTTCAGTGAGATGTTGCACAAATTACAACATAATTCTTTTCCATAAAACCATGCCAAGCACAGGGCTGTCCTCTGAGGGTGTACCTATGATGCAGGCTGGAACCTCCTAAAACTACTTTCTGGTGCTGACATTAGACACATGCAAGAAACATGCAAGTTTCAACTCAGGTTCAGCCCCTTTCGGTTGGAGAGGGAGCAGGACCAGGACTCTTCCCCTTGGATTTTTCCCAAGGGTGCACAGGTCCCTGGAAGATACTTTCACACGTCTGTCTTCCACAGGGATATGCAGCTCTATCCCTATCTCTGATCCCCACCTAAGACAGTAGCTGAGGGTGGGATACTCCCGAGGAGGACAAAGCTCACAGAAGTGTCCTGGTGATACACGCGTCCCCAGTCGCCTCGGCTAGAATCCTTCCCTGTGTGCATTAGTCACATTAAGACTGACCATAGCTCTGCCATCCTGCTGTTGCTGGGTTAGTTGAGGTGAAATGGACATTAGCTGCACTGTGTGGCACCCTTCAGCAGCCCCTAATCACAGTAAATGCTGTGTTTCCTGACGCAGAACACCTGGTTGGTCAGCCTGGTGCCCTTATCCTGTCACTAGCACAGGCACAGGTGTGACTTATTCTCAGAGTGGCTGGCTTGGCATTGGGGGCAGGCTTGGCATGACCACGCCTGGTCTGCTTGTGGTCCAGCTCAAGCGGCTCAAGCCGCTGGGTCAGCACCAGCTTCTGCTGGATGGCCACGTGCAGCAGTGAATTCAGTGTCCTCTTCTTGGTTTTGGCGGCTGCCAGCTTCCACTGCATCTCATCCAGCTGTATCTCATCCAGCTGTGTGATGTACTGGTCATACCTGGTGGGGAACATGGTACACAGTGAGGAAAGGTGGCTGCATCCTCCTTGAGGGCCTTGAGCTTCATGATGTCACCATGGCCTTCTCATTCTTGTACTTGCTCTTCAGCTTGGTGAGAGTCATCTCAACCATCTGCTTTTTGGCCTTGAGCACAGTGTACACAGTGATGACCGGCTCCCACTTGGTGCTGAGCAGCGACTTCAGTTTGAGTATCTCCTTCATGAGTGCCTCCTTGTCCTTGTCCACAGTTAGGCCTGTCTCCTGTGAGGCAATGTGCTCCTGTGACAGCTCTGTCACATGGTCCATAGCCTCTTGAAGGTGCTTGATCTGGTAGGGGATGATAATGATTGGATTGTAGATGTTCATGGGCTCCCGGAAGAGATCACTCAGGAGTGACAGCAATGAGGAGCTGGGCAAGGGGCTGCTGTCCCCAGCCCCACCATCTTCTTGGCTGGCTGGTCTCTGTTGCCAGCAGCTCCTTGGGCAGGAGGACAGGCAAACGGTGCCCATGGTAGTCAGGGCTGATGCTACTGCCCTCCCTGGCCCTCCTGGTTATAATCCAGCATGACATGGTTGGGCAACTTGTTGCACATGCACAGGTGGTGGTAGAGGTTGGCCAGCTCCCGGTTGAAGGTCACCAGCTCATCCTGGGCCATGCTTAGGCTGCCCTGTGTCTCACCGGTGACGTTGAACACCTTCTCCAGCCTGGCCAGCAGCTTATGGTCCTGGCGGCTGGCCTTCTCCAGCAGGGAGGCCATCATGAGCCCTGTCCGTCGGCCTTGCAGTGGCCCCTCTCCTCGCAGCCTCATTAGTCCTGTGCAGAGCCTTTAGCTGCTCTGGGAGCTCACCAGCCTTGGCCACAGCCACGTGGTACTTGCAGGCTAGGATCTCTCCAGCTGTTGATGTCACCATCTTCCTGGCTGTCTTGGTCCTTCCAGTTGTCCATGGCCGTCTGCTGTTCCTTGCTGGCCCGCAAGCACCTCAGGGTGTTCAGGATGTCCCGGAGGCCAAACCTGTTCATGCTTCTCTAACAGGAACCCTGGCGCGTGCTCCAGCTGCTTCTGCGTGTCCTGTAGTGTCACCGGCCTCTCCCGCTCCATCTGCATCAGCTGCTGCTTCAGCTTCTGGATCTCAGAGATGTTGAGCTCGCTGAGCAGGTCGGAGGTTCTGGCTTCCTTCTTGGGCATGGAGCTCTTGTTGCCCCTGGCAGCGAAGCCGTTGACCAGGGCCTCAGCGTCGCTGTTGGGCTCGGCAACGTAGTGGCTGAACTTGAGGCCATCCAGCGAGAAGTGCAGGTGGCTGGTGTAGATGGAGTCTTTGATGCTCATGTGGTGGGACAGCTCCTTGCACAGATTCTTTTTCTGCTCCTGCTTGGTCTTCAGCGTTTCTGGTGCCTCATCCAACAGCCGCTCTGAGATCTGCCAGGGCCGGTGGCTTCCTCCAGCCGGCTCCTGGGGTACTCGGTCTCTGCTTCTAGATGTTTGATCTCATGCTTGAGGCCCTCAAATCCCACCTGGTTGTGTCTGAGCACAGACATTTGCTTCTGCAGGCTGATTGAACTTAGACTTTTTATAGGAGACTTGTCATGACTATATGTGGACATTCTTAACCACTGAGTGAACAGTGAAGCATGAACCAGAGAAACTTTAAAGACAAATTATAAATCATACATCTTCATTTTAACTACTGATATCTTAAATATAAAATGTGTATCCTTGAAGAATAAAACATGCAATTTTGTTGTGAATGCCCTGAAAATGTTGTGAAATAAGAGTGCAGTTGGAAACACTGATGGTGAATGTAAATCACCCAGAATTTTCTCCCTCATAGATGCTTATGATATAAAATCAGTACTGGAAATTGAATCATTGAATTGAAAATTTCTGAGGGACTAATCCGCTATACAAGTAAGAAAAGAAATTTTGTCCAGGTTTTCTGTTATATAACAAATTGTTGCATTTTGTGAAGTAGCAATAGGGAAACAGAATTATCTTTTATCATCAACCAAATCATTCCTTTTTTGTTTGTTTGTTTGTTTTTTGGAAACAGTGTCTTGCTCTGTTGCCCAGGGTAACGTGCAGTGGCATCATAATAGTTCACTGCAACCTCAAGCTCCTGGGCTCAAGCGATCTTCCTGCCTCAGCCTGGAGAGTAGCTGGGACCACAGGCACGTGCCACCACACCCAGCTAATTTGTTGTTGTTGTTGTTGCTGAGGCTGGTCTCAAACTCCTGCCCTCAAGTGATTCTCTCACCTCGGCCTCCCAAAGTACCAGGAAATCATTCATATTAATAAGATTTTACATATTGAAATCAGAAAACTCTTTTGGACATTCTGGACATCCCAGCTATCATTTTGTCCAAGGAATATGCATTTTCTGGTTTCTCAGGCCATAGACGAGAGAATTCAGGATGGGAGGTAACACTGCATAAAATATGGATATTAACACTTTCAGTGAGGATAATGATATAAAATTTTTAGCCAAATGTGTAATAATTCCAGAAAAGAGGAAAAACTTCACCAGTGAGATGGAGCAGACGGGTCAAAAGAGTTTCAACTCTGCCCTTTGCAGATGGGATTCTTCAAATGGTAGGAAAAATATGAACATAAACAACAATGATTAAAATTTTAAAAACAAAAGCACAATAGCAGGTAAGAATAGAAATTGCATTTTCTAAAATATCTTCCCCAGAGCAAGCAACTATGAGATGTGATGGAACATCACACAAGAACTGATGCTCTTTATTTGGCCCACAGAAACAGAGAGAGAATGTACATGCAATCTGAAGGAATCCAAGCACACATTCACCCAGCTATGTTGCAGTCACAATCTGCAGGCAGGTGCCTCTATTTATGATGGCCTCATGGTGCAAATGATGGCAGATTACAGCATGGCAGTCACAGGACATCACTATAATGAAGGTGCAGTCTCTGCTAGCAAATAAATAGCAAGTAAACCTGTGAGTCACATCCCACAAAGGAGATGGAATGGCTGTTCGTTGGAGAGTCCACGATGGATTTTGAAACAGTGACAGAAATATAACACATTGATCAAGGACAAATTTTTTGGTTGTTTTGTTTTTGCAACAGAGTCTCTCTCTGTCACCCCAGGTAGAGTGCAGTGGCATCATCATAGCTCAATGCAACCTCAAACTCCTGAGCTCAAGTGATCCTCCCGCCTCAGCCTTCCAGAGTGCTAGGATTACAGGCATGAGCCACTGTGCCTGGCCAAGGACAAATTCTTGAGGAAGAAATACATGGGGGAGTAAATATCCTGGTTAATAGTGGTGAGGGTGATAATGAGAAGGTTTCCCATCAGTGCTGCCAGGTAAATCAGAAAGGGAAGAATATGACATAATTTCTATAGATCCCTGTAATCAGAGAATCCATGAGGAAGAATTCTGTCATATTGGTCCTGTTGGTAAATTTCTCAGGCATGTTTATTATTTATAATTAAAACACAAAAAAGAAGGTACAACTGTCTTATTTAAAGTTCTCTTCCCTTGTCTACCTGTTGTCTTCTACCATGATTTTACTCTTCAAGTGCTTTAATTCTGTTTTCTTCCTAACGGTTTACTTGGGGTCATCAGTCTATTATGGGTTGTTCCTATTAGGTGAAATCCATTTCATTCTAAAAATATAGAGGAAATTATATTAAAATGGATATTAATAGGTCTACCTGTGATTTGAGCATAAAGACAGAAGGGCTAGTTCACCTGTATACCTTCCATTACTGGAAGGAAGAATTAGTGGCTTTGGAGGGCATTCTGAATATACCAGAGCTGAATTCCTTAGTAAAATGGTGAGTAAAATGTGCTTACCTTTATTCTACAAAGTTTTTTCCCCCAAATCCCTAAGTGTGTGAACACTGCTTCTGACACTCAGCAGAAAATATTTCAATTTTCCACAAATCAAAAAATGCCTTGTATTTTCCAGATGCAGTAAAATTGGAAGACAAAATATAGAAATTACATATTTGTATATCATGAGGAAATCCATCTTTAAAATCACTATAAATTTGTGTGCATATATATAAATGTGTATGTGTGCGTCTATGTGTATACATATATACATATATACACATATACACATATACACATATATTGATTGTATATATATGTACCTCTGTGTGTACATATACACCTATATGTGTACATGTATATATTTCTGAAGTGACATAGGAAACATTTCTGAATTGCATATTTAATCCTACTCTTTATTTTCCTTAAAACTGTGATGGCCT
This sequence comes from Daubentonia madagascariensis, assembly GCA_023783475.1. Lineage (NCBI taxonomy): Eukaryota > Metazoa > Chordata > Mammalia > Primates > Daubentoniidae > Daubentonia > Daubentonia madagascariensis. The sequence goes on along the minus strand of JAKFHU010001467.1, from coordinate 407,902 downwards.
TTTTTTCTCTATGATTTCCCACAGTGGAATTAGTCTTTTCATAAAACAATCAAGGGTAGCTTTAACTATGACAAAAGAAAGAACACAGAAATAAGAGAAGGCCAGGTCATGTAGGGTTTCTAGGTTAGGATGAGTGATCAGTGCAGGACAAAGGCATTGATCTTTACTCAGCAGGACAGAGAGATGTTCTGATTGACATTATAAAATGCTCATTATGGTTGTGGCATAGAGGATGGTTTAGAAGATGTCTTGAGAGGAAGGAGACAGATTCTTGAAGAGGGTATTGTGGTATATAAAATATGGATATATATAGCTCAGATTCTGGTATTGTCTATGTAAATGAAGATATGTTGGTATATTAGAAAAGAAGTGAGTAGCAAATATAAGAATTAGTGATAAATTGCTTATAAACAGTGATGGAGTAGCAGATGATAAAGAGAATTCTAAAGTGTGAGGCTTTCTTACTTAAATAATAAGATATTTTTCCCATTAAGGGTGGTGGGATAAAGCTGAGTTCAGTTCTCTACACAATGTGTTCCACAATTCAAGCCTGTTTTCACAGGAAATTAGTCAGTGATACAGACAGATGTTTTACATGGAAATTCAGTACAGCAGTATTTCAAAGGAATACATAAGTACAAACTTAATATCCAAAATGTTAATATTAATTGTATGGTATAAATAAATAGTATTATTTATTTCATCAAATTTACACAACAGGATAATATACAGTCAAACAAATCATATTTTTAAACATAATTTTCTAAATTGGGAAGTTAGTTAAATACTTACAAAAAGTACCTTTAAATACATTGACTTCCCACTTGCATTTGTAAATATAAAAATATGTTTATAAATGTATTGTCAATATTTAGAAACAGCCTATAAGTGAATGTTGTCCTCTCTATAAAATATTTCTTGTGTCCTTTACATTTGGTGAATTTTCTTCAAATAATGTCGTAGTTTAATATTCAAAATATAATTAAATATGGTTTGACTTTCATTTGGCTTTTTCTCCTTGGGGATTTTTGTACAGTGACTCACATTTGCATTTTGTTTTGTGATTTTACTCTATTTTATGATGATCTCCATCAGCATAGCTCCTGAAATTCCATGATAATCTGCTGTAATGTATCTCACCTAAAGAAAATGTGATGATGTTTATTATTATGAGGTTTGCCCCTTTCCAGTGAAACCATCCCATTGCAGTTTTTGAAAGTAATATCTATGAGTTTACAAAAATAAAACACTGGAATAAAACTGAATGAATTGGACAAGAGAACTTATTTTGTGTGTCTTTAAATTGCAATAATTGGGGTAGGAGGCACACTGTTTCCTTTATGAACTACTCAAGAGCACCCACAGCTCCAGGTTTGCCCTAGCAAAAAAAGAAAACCAGGTAGAGCTTTGAGATGAATGGAGTTACAAAGGGAAGAAGACTTAGAAATACATTCCTCAAGGACTTGGATTTTGGAAAAATTATTATCGTTAATGGGATAAGGAAATCTCTCTTCAGTTGGGATGGCATACAGAAATAGCTGTGCAGTGATACAGATTGTTTCACTATTTTTGTGACAGTTTGTATATAACTTTTGATATTCCTATGGAAAATTAAGGGTTAGAAAAAACGTTGATGTTGTATAGCCTAAGTTTCACATTTACATGTAAAGGTTATTTTGACAATAGTTGCCACAAATGTATACTGCTTTAAAATTAAAAAATTAAGTAGGCATTCAGAAAGTATTTTATTATAGTTTTCATATATTCCAGAAAATCACGTTAAAATTTAAACTAAGAAAAATTTTAAATTTTGGCATGTACAATAAACTCTTGATATTATTCTATTCTCTCGTCATTAAAAATAGATTGTTTAAAACCTTAGTTGCCTAAAATAGTGCTTCTTGAGATTTAATCTACTTGCCAATCAACTAGTGACCTCATCACAAAGCAGATTCTCACTCAAGAGTTCTGGGGTGAGGTTTTGCATTCCCTCAGATTCCTGTGATGTGCTGGTCCACTGATCCCACTTTGAAAGACATTTAGGAGGCAATCAAGTGGAGAACACTCTTTCTAAAAAGCTTGGGTGGGAGTTTATTTCTTCCAGAACCTTTATATACCTTTAGTTCCTAAACTGCGCTGAAATAACTGAAAATTGTAAAGCTTCTTCATTCACATAGGAGTTATTCGTAGTAATGGAAAACCATTTGTTTTTTCCTTTTCTCTCTCTCTCTCTCTTTCTGAATCAAATTAGTTTTGCTGAATTAATTGTCTGTTTGGATATTTTATAGGAATCTATTAATATGAAAGTAGATATTTCTTTTGCCTTGTTAGATATTCCTTTCTTGAACTCTACAGTTCTAAGTCTCTTTTTTTTGGCCCCACTTACTCACTGTGTTACCCTTGCCAATATTTTGAAATCCAGTTCTTTTACTCATGGTTTTATATTATCCAGAAAAATGCTGATTATCTAATATTTTTCTAATAAAATTATCTAGCTATATTTACATTCATCATTAAATCACCATCAATGCTTAAGAATAGTGTCTGGCTTGTCATGTATTTAATACATGTTTATTTGAGTGCACATATTTTTAAGTTACAAAGGCCTGAGTTCATATTAGCCTATCTACTTGGTGGAGGAACACTGATCCAATAAACAGATTTTTGGGCTCATAGTTACCGTTAAGATATAAATTATCAATCAAAACATACGATACTAAGCCAGCCTGTTTTCCAATTGTGAATGCCTTGTGAGCAGGGACCTTGTGTCATTTCTCTTTTTATCACTGTGGCATTGTACTAAGGCATTCTGAAACACAGTGAGTATGGAGTAACTCTTCAGTAGGATTCAAGCCACAATGTAAAGTGCAAGAGATGTCCACATTACATGGAGACAATTTCATAATATAATTTTCAATATTTAACATTTGCAAATGTAGTTTGAGAATCCACTCTGAATTGCTTATTTTAATGTATATCTCAAAACTCCTGCATGTTTCTGGCCAGGAGAAATCTCTTTCGTGCTAGAACTTTCCTGAAAGCTTTCTTTACATCTTTGTTTCTCAGGGTGTATATGAGAGGGTTTACCAATGGAGTAACCACACAGTAGAACACTGAGATCACTTTATCAATGGTAAAGTTGTACTTGGCTGGAGGGCGGACATAGGCAAAGATAATGGTGCCATAATAGATGGTAACTACAGTGAGGTGGGAAGCGCAGGTGGAGAAAGTTTTCTTCCAAGCCTCCCGGGATGACAGCCTGATTATTGTGCCCACTATGCTGCCATAGGAGGACATAGTGAGAAGGAAAGAACTTAGAATCACAACAGAGGTACATGTGTAGCCCAAGGACTCCACCAAGAATGTATCTGAGCAGGAGAGTTTAAAAATGGGGTCTGAGTCACAAAAGAAATGGTCGATCTTCTGGGGGCCACAAAAGTTTAGATGAGAAATGAGTATGGTAGGTAGGAGAGGGGCAATGAAGCCGCCAATCCAGGATCCAGCTGAAAACTGCAAGCAAATCTGAAGACTCATGAGTCGTGAGTAGCGTAGAGGGCTGCATATAGCGACGTAGCGGTCATAGGCCATCACTGCCAGCAAGATGCACTCTGTAGCTCCCATGGAGAAAAAGAAGTAGTACTGGGTAATACAACCAAAAACAGAGATGGTGATAACCTGTGAGAGGCAGGTGGCCAGCAATTTAGGCACCGTGGCTGTAGCGTACCAGATCTCTAGGAAGGACAGATTTCCTAAGAAAATGTACATGGGTGTCTGGAGTGTGCAATCCATCAGAACCATGAAAATGATGAGGGTGTTTGCCATGAGGGAGAGCAGGTATATAGTGAGAAACAGCACGAATAATGTGAGCTGCAGAGAGGGAACACCCGAAAACCCAAGGAAAATGAACTCTGTCACTGTTGTTTGGTTCGTTACATCCATGTCTCATCTTCTTTGATCTGGAATGAATCAACCACACTCAGATGACAGTAGATGAGCAAGGAGCAAGAATGGAATATTCCTATTCATTTATTTAATGATTATAATGGACCCCCTAATAATAGTAGAAGATAATGGCTGTCAAAAACATAATTGACATTTTTATAAACACTTAATATGGATTATCTCATTTGATTTCCAAAATAAGCAAAATAAGTCTCCAAAGTAAATATCCTACTAATATGCATTAACAAATGAAAAAACTAGGGAAGTAAGTAGTTTTCCTACAGTTACATCACTCATAAGTGGTAGGGCAGGTTTTGAACCCAGGGAGATTGATGATTTAAAAGACTACAGTCCAAGCTTAATACATAGAATGTGGTTATGTGGAAGAATATTGCTTTGCCTTATCACTGAGGAATTCACATCCTAAAGGATGGGGGTGATGGAGGAATCAGCAGATGATGCAGGTGAGGGGCCAGTTGACTGGGGGCTTCTTCAACTGCACAAGTTACCCTGCTGAAAGAGATGTTTGCCTACAATTTTAACTTCACGACCTCTGATTAATACTGTCAGGCAGAGGTTGGAGGGAGATCGGTACATCAGTAAACCCTATCTCCAGAACACAAAACAGAGGGTAGGATTCAAAGTATACATGAAAAAGAAATTGTTTATAGGTGTTCTTTTAACTTTTCTAATCTTTGGCTTGTTTGTTTTTAGTATCATTGAGTCCACCAGTTTTCCCACGTTGGTTAGGAACGCTTAAGTGAAAACATTTTTTAAACAGTCAGAAATCTAGTCTTTAGAGAAACAAGGAATCTCAGTTGGCGTATGTGTGTACTTCAGTGCCAAAATATCCAGATAATAAGTAGATAGTAAAGTAAAAAAAAAATTTTTAGTAGCCATATGTAAAATATATTTAAATTTTTGAAAAAACTCTCTGTAGTAAAGATACAAACCTGATATCTCCTATATCAAAATGAAAATGGCAACTGAATGAAACATGGGATCAACTGGGTTCCTGTCTACAGATTTCTTGTTTTAAACCTTTATGAAGGTTTTGAATCATAAAACTCTATTGAAAAAAAATATGTGTATTAGTGGTCCCTGTAGTTCACTGTTGATACGGTAGAAAATTTTTCAAATATGTGTTATGGAAATTATTAGTTAGAACTAGTTAAAGTGTCAAGTAATATTAGAATGGTTGGAGGTATTTTATTTGTCCCACTACATGAACCAATAGATAATTAATTTGCCAAAAATGCCAAGGCTTTTGCCATATTTATCTCAGTAAAAAAATAAATAAAATTGTACTTTTTGCAGGCTATACCATGATTCAAAAGATTTTTAAAAATATTGTGAATAGAATTTATAAGTTAAGAAAACTATTTGAATGAAAATGTTTGGACTAATTTTTAATTTTTTTTCCAGTTTTTATTCTCTAGCTCCTTCAGAAAAATATTAACATTTATGTTATTCATGTAAGACCAAGGGTTAAAGGTGTCTCTTATTATTATTGTGAAAAGGATATTACATGGATATTTGTCTGCTAGCATTCACACAAATAAAGCAAAGTTAGTTATTTGAAAAAAATATAACTAGAGTTTGGGAATAAAATCAGGCCAATGTCACCCCAAAGAAAAAAATCCCTTTTCTTTTTCTAAAACGGGTGATGGTTATCTAATTCTGCCTTTATCAACAACAGGGTTACACACTCTTCAGCTATATATAACCTTAAAAATAAACTGGAAGATAGAAAAAATTATTTCTAAACCAATTTATATTTTTATAAAAGTAAAATAACACAAATATCAAAAGCGACTTACATTTTAAAAATTTATTTTGCGGCTTTTAATTTGTAAGCTCTAACCGTTCACTCTACATGCCAAATGAATACCTAAGGAGGAATATTGCCTCAGGCTAAAGAAGTATCCAAAATCATAAAGATACTGTTGCATAATTATTAATATTTAACCCCTCTATTACTCTCTAGACAAGTGAGGAACAACATGGACAATATCTGTCCAGGTATACTTACAGCCTATATTCTGTTTTGTTCTTTTTCAGGAATGTAGTGTTATTATTAATAGTTAAATGTTCTTTAAACTCTCCTTTTCAGCAAGGCTGTGTACTGGAGCATACTGCATTCAGTTAGATAATAAGAGAAATAAGCTAAGACGTTTTCTCACTTCTATGTCATTGGTTGTCACATAGCATCTATGCTATGGATAAACACAAAACTCCCTTTTTGGTTTTCAGTTATCTTTTTCCCCTGTGGCCAGGGTGCAGGGAAAGGTAAGGCCTGAGATCCCCCTTGTGAGAAGTATTGTGATTTCATCAGCTTCGAGCCCTGGATGTCCTTGGGACATCTACATGGGTTCCCTGAGGACTTTCCTTTGGTGAGGTTCAGAGTGCTCGTCCTTCACACTAAAGAGTAAAGAAACTGCAGGAAGCATTAGGAAAATCACTGCAGGAACTGAAGGAATAGCATTTGAGGTGGTTTATTAGCTGCCATTGCCCATGATATTCTCCCTTGAAAAAACAATTGCAGAAGTGCATCCCTTGACATTTCAACCACCACAAGTATGGCCAGAAAATTGTACTTTTGAGAATACAAAGTACAAACTACATCATTTTTAAAAGTCTGCCTTCACAGTAGTAGAGCTGCAAAACAAAACAAAAAAGAACACTGACTTGGCATCTTTTTATTACACATAATTCAACTAAGAAAGCTTTTAATGAGTATGTGTGGAAAACAATGATGCTCCCTGTAGTAGAGACCAAGGTTGAAGCGTTTAACAAAAGGTATACACACAGGAGCATACCGAGCATGTCCGGAGGGTATGAAAGACTGATAACTCTTGGTATCAGAAGAAGGAGAAAATGACAATCTAGATGCTCGAAAAAAATAAATCTGGATGATATCCCCATTTGTGCAGTGATAAGGGAAATTAGAATATAAGTTTGAGCTTAAATTACTCAAAGAAAAAAATGGTTTTTTTCAGTATATTGTTTTGGGAAAATTGGTTAACCCATACGTAAAGTAAAATTTAAAACTCCATCCTTATGCATAAATGCCAAATGGAGTAAACATTTATACATTAAAGAAATTATAAACCAGTGGCTATCAATGAGAAAGTGGAAGACCACAAGAAATATTTGTAAATTTATGGAGACAGTTTGGTTGTGGTAACATGGGGTTTTAGTGGCATGTATTGATATGGGCACAGGAATGCTAATTATCTAGGGATGGCAAATATCCACCCAAGGTATTAATGGTGATCCCAGTGAGAATCACTGGCCCAAAGGCAATAGAAGACAATATAATTTTTAAAATAAATTTCCTTGAGTTTTAATTGGCATATTAAAATAAACCCATTATAAGTATTCAGCTCAAAGAATTTTGACAAATGTATGCACACGTAAATATAATCAGAATCAAGAAATATAACATTATCTACCCCAGAAAATTTCCTCATGCCCCATGCACTGAACTCATTTCTCCCCTTAGACCCATGCAATCACTGATCTTCTTTCTGTCACTTTAGCTTAGCTTTGCTTTTTCTAGATTTTCATATATACAGAATCAGAGAGCATATATTCTTTTGTGCTGGGCTTCTTTCATCCACCATCATATTTAGAGAATCACACATGTTGATGTGTGTATTGGAAGTCTGTTCCATTTGATTGGTAAGGTCTATTCTATTGAATAAACATACCAAAATGTAATTACCATTTACCTTTTCATAGATATTTAGATTGTTTCCAATTTGGGACTAATAATAAAACTGCTATGAACTTTTGAGTGCATATCTTTGTAGGCATATTTATCTCCATTCTGTTGAATAAATAGCTAGGAATACAATTGCTGGCTTAACATAGTAATGCATATTTAACTTAATAAGAAATTACCAAAACGTTTTCAAGGTGGTGGCAACATTTTACATTCCTGTCAGCAGTGATGAGATTTCCGTCCTCTACATCCTTGCTTTTAATTTTAGCTATTCTAGTGGGTGTGTAGTAGAGTTTATGTCTCACTTTGCATTTTTCTGATGACATGAACATCTTTTCATGTGTTTACTGGCCATTCTTATGAAACTTTGTCAAGTGTTCAACTCTTGTGTGCATTTTTAATTGGATTGTTTGCCCTCATGTTATTTAGTTGTGGTGGGTCCTTATACTAATCTAGATACTAGTATTTTTCATATATATGATTTATACCATCAGTTACAGGTTGGAGGGAGATTTATTTTCTTCCAGTTTTTAGCTTGCTTTTTTCATTCTCTTAATATTTTTCTAAAGAGTTTTAAATTTTCATGAGGTCAATATTAATCAATTTTGTGGTTTATGGTTTACTGTTAATATTTTTGACGTGTGACCTATGTAAGACATCTTTGACTATTTCAATTCATGAAGATTTTCTTCTCTGTTTTCTTCTACAAGTTTTATAGTTTCACCTCTTACAATTAGATCGATGATTCTTTTCTAGTGAATTACATGCATGGCATAAAGTAACATCTGAGGTTTTTTGGGTTTTTTTTTTTTTTTGAGACAGGGTATTGCTCTGCCACCCTGGCTAGAGTTCAGTGGCATCATCATAGCTCACTGCAACCTCAAACTCCTGGGCTCAAACAATCCTCCTATCTCAACTTCCCGAGTAGCTGGGACTACAAGCTCAGCACAGCGCCACTACATCATGGCTAATTTTTCTATTTTTTGTAGAGATGAGGTCTCACTCTTGCTTAGGCTGGTCTTGAACTCTTGACCTCAAGCAATCCTGCAGCCTCAGCTTGCCGAAGTGCTAGATTACAGGCGTGAGCCACTGCACCCGAGCTGTTATTTTCCTTAATTAGTTTTCTACATGATTTTAACAAAGACAATCCTTTCTTTCTCTATTTAGTTTTTTCTTACCTCTCCCCTTTTTATTTGAATATCAGTTGACTATAAATCTGTGGATCTATTTCTGAATGCTTTATCTGATGAATTTTGCTTATATTAATGCAAATAACACTGCTTTGACTATTACGGCATTATAGTTATTGTGGGAGTTAGGCAGTATAAGTCTCCCACATTTGCTTCTCTTTTTCAAAAGTGTTTTTGTCTAATCTAAAACTTTGGATTTCCATATACATTGTAAAAACTGATTATCAATTTACACACACACACACACACACACACGTACTCACACATGGTTTCTGGGATTTTGAGTATTCTGATCCATGAACATGGCATATCTTACCATTTATTTAACTTTCTTTGATTTTTCCTAGGACTATTTTGTAATTTTAAGTGCAAAGGTCTTGCATTTACTTTGTTAGTATGCCTCTGCACATTTAATATCTTTGATGCTATTATAAATTGTATCCTCCATATTTCATTCCTACTTTTTTGTTTTTAGAGTATAAAAATGTAATTGATTTTTGTATAATGACATTATAATCTGTGATCTAACTCAATTCATTTACTAGTCTGGTAGCTTTGTGTATATTTTTTATAATTTCATTTATTTGATTTTTTATTATTATTTTTAATTGACAATAAAGGTACATACTTTGGGGTACAGAGTGATAGTTCAATACATGTATATAATGTATAATGATCAAATCAGGGAAATTAGTATATTTATTACCTCAAACATTTATCATTTCTTTATGTTGTAAAAATTCAAAATTCTCCCTTCTATCCATTTGAAAATATATGATAAATTATTGTTAACTATAGTCACCCGGAATAAAATCCTGTCATTCATGGCAACATGGTTGAGCCTGGAGGACATTATGTTCAATTAAAAGAGGCAGGCACAGAAAGATAAATACCACATGTTCTCACGCGTGTGAAGAAGCTAAAAAAATTGATCTTGTACAAGTAGAGGGTAGAATAGTGGTTACTAGAGGATGAGAAGGGTAGGGAGGAGGGAGGATACAGAGAGGTTGGTTAACAGATACAAAATTATGCTAGATGGGAATAAGTTCTTTATGATTTTATATGTACACAATAATATTATTTGCATGTAAGAAATTTTTTCTTTCTTCATAAACAATCTGTCTTCTTTTGAATGTGGTTTAGTTGCTTTTGCTTATCTTATTATACTTCAAAGACCTCAAGTAAAATGTTGAGATTGGACATCCTTGTCTTGTTCCTAATCATAAAGGAATGAATTCAGTTTTTCACTGTTAATTATGATGTTAGGTACAGGTTGGTTTTTGTTGTTATTGTTGTTGTTTTAACAGAAGCTCTTTATTAAATTCATGCAATGCCTTTCTATTATTTTTTGCTGAGAGTATCCGTGTGTCTGTGTGTATATGTGTTAAACCATGAAAGACTATATTTTTCAAATCTTTGTAATTCTTTTATTGGCATATCCATTTCATTCTCCTCCTTTGCTTTATTTATATGGCATGATTCTTAAATGGAAAACCAACTTCACATTTCTTGCATATACACCAATGGCAATTATGCATGATCCTTTGAACACATTGCTAAATTTGATTTGCTAATATTTTGATGAAGATCTTTCATTCTATGTCCATGAAGAATAGTCTGGCTTTTAATTATTTTTTAAAGTGTTGATTGTAATTCCCAATAAAATGAGTTAAGAAGGTATTTAATCATTCAATATATTTTCTAGATATGAACAATTATGTTTTGTATTTCATATTGAGTCAGTTTTCATAATTTGTGTCTTTCAAGAAATTTGTGCACTTCATTTAAGTTGTTGAAATTGTTGGCATAGAGTTGTCAGTAATATTCTCTTTTTATCTTTTCACTGCCTGATATCTCTTTGTAATTCCTGATATTGGTAGTTTATGTCTTCTATTTTATTCTTGATCAGAGTAGAGGCTTAGTATCAAAATGTAGTTTTTCTTTTTTTTTCTTTCGCGTTTCATTAATTTCTGCTGTTATCATTATTTTTCCTTCCATTAGCTTATTTTGTGCTTAATTTGTTCTTATTTTTCTAGTATCTTCAGATTAAAAAATTAGGTCATTAATTTGACAGCATTTTATTTCCCAATCTAAGCATTTTAAACTATGCATTTCTAGTCATCTTTCTCTCATTGATTTTTGATTTGATTCTCTTGAGTCAAAGGAAATAACACTGTAGGATTTCAATTCATTTGAATTTATTGAGTATTTTGTATGATTTAAAATATGTTTTTAAATCACGTTTCTATGTACTTGAAAAGAATGAGTATTATAAACATTGTGTTGTAAATGTCCAGTAGGTCAGTTTGGGGGACTGTGTTGTTCAACCCTTCTTCTGTACTTCCAGTTCTTTTCCTTCTTATACCTATGACTGAAAGTGGGGTGTATCTATAATTATAACTTTGTTTCTTTTTAATTTTTGTCAGATTATGCTTCATAGATTTTGAAGCCTTATTATGGACACAAACATTTCATATTGTTAGTCTTGTTGATGAATTTACTCCTTTATCATTTTGAAATGTTCCTCTTCATCACAGCTAATACTTTTATTTCAATTTCTATTTGATATTAATATAGCCATTCTCAATTTATTTTGATTACTATTTGTATGGTACAATTTTCTATACTTTTACAACTAATAGATGCACATCTGTATATTTAAAGTGGGTTTCTTATAGCCACCATAGATTATGGTATTTTATTTGAATTATTTAGACCACTGACATTAACATAATTAATTATATCAATGGGTTTGACATTTCCATCTTGCTGTTTGTTTTCTATTTGACCCATATGTCCTTGTTTTTTGTTTGGTTTTTTTTTGCTTGCCTTTGAATTATGTCTTACTATTTTATTTTATCTACCTCTGTTGGCTTATTAGCTACATCTTTTGTCTTCTTGTTTTTTAGTAGTTCATCTAGGAAATAAAATATGCATAATTTCTCACAGCCTCCCTTTATATATTATTATTTCACTTCACCTATGATGCAAGAACTTTACAGAAGTGTTCTTCCAACAGTCCCCACTTACCCTCCTTATGCTACTGTTGGTTTTTCTTCTGCCTTCGTTCCAAACCCAAAATGCAGTGTTAACTTGTTTTGAGCATTTGGACTTTGTTCCTCTGTACATATTATTTCTATTTTTTATGGTGGGTTTTAGGATTCTTTCTTATAGCTATTTTTATGTAACTTTACTCTGATAAGACATTGGGTGATTTTCCTTTGTGTTTGGTCTCCTTAAATTTTGTTAAAATCACTGAATTTGAAAGTTTAAGATTTTCATTAAATTTAGAATATTATTAGTCACTTTTCTTAAAATATTTTCTCCCATTCTTTTGGTCCTGTAGTTACATATAGTCAAACACATGATATTAAATTACATGTCACTAAAGCCTTGGTTACTTTTATTAGAAATTTTCTCTCTGTGCTTCACTTTGTGTATTTTTTGATGTTCTATGTACAAGTTCACTGATACTCCTTTGCAGTGTTCAATCTGCTATTAACCCTATCCAATAATTTTTTTTCTTTATTTTCAGATAGTCTACTTTTTTATATCTAGATGTTCCATTTTCTTCTTTTTTATGTTTTTTTCTCATTATTTTTATGATTTTCATTCAATCATTGTACATATTTATTAAACTTATAAAAGCTGTTGAGGTGTTTTCTACTAATTCCAACATGTATGTCATTCTATAACGGCAAAAACTGGAGTCACGTTGCTGAAGGAGACACCAAGAGGTACACAAGGATGCAGAGAGATCAGCTTTATTAACACCGGTGGGCTCAGGGGGGATCTGCCAAAATCTGAGCACCCCTGGTCAAGGGGACTTGTCTTTTATATTTCAAGAGCAAGGAGGTGGTACACAGCAGCTTATACCAGGAAATGTACACATACAGAAGTTACTGTAATTTACAAGGTAGCTGCTGCAAAGGGGAGCTGTTTACAGGAGCATGAGCTGCAGGTGTTAGTCAATTTCAATTTCTTTCTTTATAACATCAGTTTCACAAACATTCCTGTGGGTGTGGTGATAAGCAGTCTTACAGAAGCAGATTAAGCAATTAACATACATAGGGCTATAGCTTGTCCGTTTCGGGGTAAAAGGTTTTTAGTGAATTTCTATTTTTCCCTCACAATTCTACATTTTTTTCTTCTAATGACTGATTGTTCTCTTATTATGGCTGTTTCATGAATCCTGCTTATTTCCATGCCTAGTAAATTTACTATATACAGTGTTTGGATTTTTTTTGGCTTCCTTTAAAGGGGATTGAAATTTGTTTTGGTAGTGAGTTAAGTTACTTGTGGATCAATTTTATTATTTCAAAACTTGCTTTTAAGCTTATTTAGGTTAAAACTACTGCAGTGTTTAATTTAGCTGTAATTAAGCTCTACCCTAAGGGAATAAGAGACTGTATTCATTGCCCCAAGTGTTTAATGACTTCATTCAATTCTGTCTTGATTGAATTCAAATATCTTTCAGCCCTTTATGGTCTCCAGTTTCACACTTTATGTTATTCTTCGGTTGTACTTTGCTTAGGTCACTCACATGGAATTTCATCCCATACATGAGTTGATTGTTAACAAAAGAAGACTATGAGATCACGAAGCAAAAAAGAAACCTCTATTTTCTTAAAAAAAAATCTGCAGACTGGGGAGACACAGCCTTCAGCGTAATTTGAAAGTGTGCTCTGAGTAAGGGCTGGAGAGTTAGGAATTATAAAGGCAAAAATCTCAGGGCAGGGGAGGGAAGTCAGGTGAGGAATAAAGTCTTCATTGGATGAACGTTAATACCAAAATCACCAGTCTGTCTTAATTGTCTGGTTACAGGTGTTTGGTTTGTTGGTGCCAGGTGGTCTGTTGGGGAATTTCCAGCTGCTGTTATTTTCAGGAACTGTTCTTTGATTTGGTTGCAGAAAAACAGGTTTTGCAACGCTTTCCCAAGAACACAGAGAGTTTGACCTTTCCCTCACCCTGCCATGGCCTCTTGGTTCTGCTTTTAACTTTTGAGCCATAGGGAATCCATCTTGTCTGTCAACTGAGGGCATAATTTGATAGTATTTATCCAAAGACTCAAACAAACTCTTTTTTTAAATTTTGGAATATTACGGGGGTATAAACTCTTTGGTTACATAAATTGCCTTTGCACCGTCTGAGTGAGAGCTACAAACGTGCCCATTCCCCAGATAGTGCACACCACACCCATTAGGTGTGAATTTACCCATCCCCTCCTGCCCCCTCCCACCTGCCTGACACCCTATGAATGTTACTGCTATATGTGCACATAAGTGTTGATCAATTAGTACCAATTTGATGGTGAGTACATGAGGTGTTTGTTTTTCCATTCTTGTGATACTTCACTTAGACGAATGGGCTCCAGCTCTATCCAGGATAATACAAGAGGTAGTTCACCATTTCTTTTAGTGGCTGAGTAGTACTCCATGGTATACATATACCACATTTTATTTATCCACTCATGTATAGATGGGCACTTGGGTTGTTTCCACATATTTGCAATTGTGAATTGTGCTGCTATAAACATTCAAATGCAGGTGTCTTTATTATAGAATGTCTTTTTTTCTTTTGGGTAAATACCCAGTAGTGGGATTGCTGGATCAAATGGTAGTTCTACTTTTAGTTCTTTGAGGTATCTTCATACTACTTTCCACAGAGGTTGTACTAATTTGCAGTCCCACCAGCAGTGTATGAGTATTCCCATCTCTCCACATCCATGCTGACATTTGTTGTTTTGGGACTTTTTGATAAAAGCCATTCTCACTGGACTTAAGTGGTATGTCATTGTGGTTTTGATTTTCATTTCCCTGATGATTAGAGATGTTGAGTATTTTTTCATATTTTTTTTGGCCATTAGTCTGTCTTCTTTCAAACAAACTCTTATGCAGATATCTGGAACTTTTTCTCTGCATAGCTTCTGCCTATCTGGTATTGTATGTTACAAATTCCACGAGCACTTGTCTCCCTAAACACTTGTTTCTGTCTCCTCAATTCCTGTGCTCTGATAGTGATCTCCCATCCTGTACCATAATCAAGATTGTGCCTCAGGCAGGAAAGCTAGGGTAAATGTACAGTTCAGCATTTTTTGTCTTCTTTGTTGGGTTATAGTTCTGTGCTTTGTTCTGTTAAGTGTCTGCAAAATAGCTGTTTATTGTATTTTGCCCAGTATTGCAGTTTTTTTAATATCAGTGACTCCATTATGGCTGGCAGCAGACATCACACAATATGATTTTGAAAAGGATTTTGATGAAGAAAAATATTTCTAAGAAATCTATGAAAACAAAAATGATAAAGAATATACATTGGAGAAGTGAATAAATAAAAAGAAAACAATCTTCCCAAATACAAGCCATATATAATAATTAGAGAAGTATTTTTAAAGCATATAAAATATTAGCTACAATAAATTACTCAATTTAAACAAAGTAAGATCAAGAATTAAAAATCCATTAACACATAAAAACTTTTCAGGGAAGTTTCTTACAGATATATGTATTTCTTACAGAAATATGTTAAAGCCATAGATCATCAATTTCCATGAAAATAATGGCAAAGATATTCCAAATTGTTAATATCCAGTATTTCAAATTACTTATATTAAAATATTATTATTAAAGCTAATGATAATATACGTGTATTTACTTTATGTATTTACCTGAAAATCTTCTGTCTGATCCTTTATTTTAAACAATTTTATCCATTTATTCTATTTTCTATGAAAAACTTATATTTTCACAAATCTTAGTTTTTTTAAGTGAAGAAAGTTTGCATGGTATATATTTATATTTAAAGTTATATTTTTCAGACTTATAGTTTATTAATCTATGCTTTCATTTTTCTATGATTCCTTTGTATTTTCTTTTTTGCCATGAAGAATATGTATTATCTGTTTTTACATCAAATACCATTTGTTTATTTTTGTGTTTTTAGATATATATATACAAAATTCTTTAATTTTACTTTTGTTCCATTACTTGTCACTGTGATTATGATATAGTGTTCTATATATATTTTCATATGATAACTTTATTATTAATGTTCAAGTCTCTTCCACTACATAACAAATTGCAAGTTTTAAAAAATTTTTTTGTCTATTTTCTTTTTTAAATTTCAAAATATTAAGGGGGTACAGATGTTTTTGTTACATGGATAGCTTTTATAATGCTTACATCAGGGCTATTAGTGTGCCTATCACGTGGATAATGTTCATTGTACCTGTTCAAACCACACATTTTAAGCCACTTCAAACTTAGTGGCTTCAAATTACAACCATAAGTTTGTTCATGATTAGCTGGGTCAGGAATTTGGGCTGGACTCAGCAGATTTTTTTCCCAATTTCAGCTAGGATCACTTATTAGCTATGGTTATCTGTTGATTGATAACCTCACTTACATTTCTGACTGTTGTTCAGCAGCTGGCTGGCTGTTGGCAGGGGAAATGAGATAAGTGAGTGATGTGTATCTCATTACCAGTGAGTTGCACTGGACTATTCTCATGGTGATTATCACATGGTATGCATGAAAATGAACAAGAAGAAAGAAAGAAAGAAAAAAAAGAAAGAAAGAAATCACTACATTTCATGCAGACAAGAAATAATAGAAGGATAGTACGGATAATTTTACGAAGACAAATTTGAAAATTGAATTAAATGGTCAAAAGTCTAATGAATAAAAATCACCAAAATTCACACTAGAAGAAATAGAAATCCTAAATCATCCCAAATCCATTTAAAAAAATCCTTTAAAAAATTCTCCCAAGTAAGATGTATGGTTATAGGTGGTCTCTCAAGCATATTTTACCATATATTTTAAAAGGAAATAATGGAACAAGAGATTATGCTTCTAAATAATTTCACAGGACTATCATACTCCAGAAAGTTTAGAAGAAAAAGAAAAAGTAAAATTACATATCATTATATTTATTAACATAGACAAAAAAACCACCAAATAAAACATTCATCTAAAAAGCCAAAGATTATTAGGTGTGTTTTATCTGAGGAATGTACTGTTGGCTTAACCTTAGAAAATGAGTCATTGTGATTTGCTACATTAACACAGGAATAAATATAAATATGTTAATCTTTAATGTTTTGTATAATACAAAATCCACTCATAGGAAGAAAAAAATCTTTAGAAAATTAAAAAGAGAAAATTTATAATCATATTTTTTAAGGCAACAAAAATCCTATAGTGTGGAGGTCAGCAAAATGGCAAAGAGGCAGCTCCAAGTGCTTGTTTCCTCACAGACTTATCAAAAAATAAGCAGAAACTGTCAGAATCAGTATTATCAGAATTCTGGAAAACAAAGTTTTACAGCAAACTATAGAATTCTAAACAAGAAAAAGACAATTTGAAAACAATAGGGATGTTTGTAATATTGTATATGCCCTTCCAGTCCCATTCATAGTTCAAAGGTGGTATGAAAGCAGTGGAGTCTTAAAGTAATTGTGGTCTGAAAGTGGTGGCAGACTATATTCCCAATATAGGACCCTAGTACCTACATGAGAAGACTTAATATGGTCAAACTTTCAATACTACTGAAAGCAATCTACAAATTCAGTGCAACCCCTGTCAAATTCCAATGGACGTTTGATATTTTTGCAGAAATGGAAAAGCTGATTCCTTTTATCACAGAATTGCAAGAGACCTTGAAGAGCCCAAAAAATTTTGAGAAAGAAGAAATAGTTGGAGGACTCCCACTCCTTGATTTCAAAACAATATCAAAGAAATAAAAGTCATCAAAATTGGATAGGAAGGAGTCAAATTCTCCTTGTTTACAGATAACAATATCTTATATATAGAAAGCCCTGAAGATTTCACTCGAAAAAGAAAACCTGTTAAAACTGATTTAAAAAAATTCAGTAAAGTTGCAGGATACCAAATCAACACACAAAAATCAGTAGTATTTCTCTACACTAACAACAAACTTGCCAAAAATGAAATCAAGAAAACAATCTTATTTAAAATAGCAACAAAAAATCTTAGTAATAAATTTAACAAAGTAAATGAAAGACCTGTACACCGAAAATTAATATTTACTAATTATAATATATTAATGAAAGACATTGAAGAAGACAAAAATAAATGGAAAGATATCTTATGTTCATGGATTAGGAGAATTAATATTGTTAAAATGTCCATACTAGCCAAAGCAATCTATAGATTTAATGGAAACCCTATCAAAATTTCAATGACACTTCTCATAAATATAGAAAAAGAACAAAACTGGAGTCTTCACCCTACCAGATTTCAAACTATACTACAAAACAATTGTAGTTAGAAAAGCATGGTACTGGCATAAAAATAGACATGTCAACCAATGGAACAGAATAGAGAGCCCAGAAAAAAAAAATGTGTCTCTGGTCAACTGCTCTTAGACAAATATGCCAAAAATATGCAATGGAGAAAGAAGTTTTTCATTTGTTTGTTTCACATATTCACATATTTTGTGTCTGTTTTTTGGTGTATATACATTTAGAAATTCTATTTTTTTGTTGTTGTATTGACCATTTTATCATTATATAATGTCTCTCTCTCTCGGTAATTTTCTTTACTCAAAATTCTACTTTATCTGCTACTAACATGGTCACCTCTGCCTTCTTTGGCTAACATTTGCAGGGTATATCTTTTTCTATCTTTTCACTTTCAACCGTTCCCATTATTATATTGAAGTGAGTTTCTTGTAGATGGCATACAGTTAGTATTTTTAATACGAACTACACTACCTAATAAAACTTGTCAAATTTCATCTTTGAATGGTTGGGTTGCATTTAACCATTTGCATTTAATGTAATTATTGATATATTGGTGCTTAAGTGTGCCAATTTTCTTTTTCCTGTTTGTTCTCTCTGGATTTGTTTATTTATCTCTTTTATTTTTCCACCTTCTTACAATTTATATAGACATTTTGTATTATCTTAACACTTTAAATTGTATCTATTTACATAGATTTTATAGTGGTCATTGTAGGAATTACATCACACATTCATGACTATTAAAGTTTACTCTTGTCCTCATTTTACCAGCTTGGGTAAGGTGCAGAAACCCATCTTGTTTACAAATCCTTACACTTTAATTAATCATCTTAAATATTTATTCTGTGTGTACTTAGAATCACATTACTGTTATAATTTTTGCTTCAGCCACTAAATATAATTTAGAAAACTCAAAATGAGAAGGAAAGCCTATTTAATTTTTTCATATTTTCCTTTTTGTACTCTTTTTTCTTCCTGATGTTCCAAGATTCAATATATCATCATTTTTTTTCTGTTTACAGAGCATTTTTTAGCCAATCCTTTTTAAAATAATTATTTGCAGTTTCTTAAATTAGGTGAAATTAAAAAATATTAAGTGTAAACATCCTTGCAATCTCAAAAATCTACAAAACCATAAAATCTCACACTATTATCATTCAAATACATCTTGCTCATTTTTATTTTGTTGTTTTTCATTTTATTATTGAATTGTAAAAATTTCTTTATGTATTTGGATACAAGTCCTTTGTCAGATTTTTTTTTTTTTGCAATATTTTCTCCCAGTACTTGGCTTGCTTAGTAATTTCCTTAATGGTGTCTTCTAATGAGTAAAATATTTTATTTTTGATAAAATCCAATTTTTAAAATATAATAACTATTGCTTTCTGTGTCCTGTTCATGAAATCTTTGCCTACTCCCAGACTATAGTTGTATTCCCCCACAATTCTTCTAGGAGCTTTATAATTTAGCTTTTATGTTGAAATCTACAACTATTTATGAAATATTTTTTTTAAACTGTATGAGGTAAGGGTAAGCTATCAAAATCTATGGGATTCAAAAAAAGCATTCCTAAATGGGGAAATTCATAGCCTTAATACCTACATAAAAGAGACAGAAAGATCACAAATTAACAACCTAATGTCACATCTCAAGGAACTAGAAAAGGAAGAGCATACCAAACTCAAAGCCAGTAGAAGAAAAGAAATAACAAATCTCAGAGACCTAAATGAAATGGAAAACAAAACAAAAAAAATACAAAGGATCAATGAAACAAAAAGTTGGTTCTTTGAAAATATAAACAAAATTGATAGACCTCTTGCTATGTTAACCAGAATTAGAAGAGAAAGGACCCAAATAAGCACAACCAGAAATGAAACAGGAGGTATCACAGCTGATAACACAGAAATATGAATATCATCTGTGCATACTGTGAAAATCTCTACACACATAAACTAGAAAATGTAGAGGAAATGAACAAATTCCTGGAAACATACAACCTCCCAAGACTCAATCAGGGAGAAATGGAACTCCTGAACAGACCAATAAAGAGCAGTGAGATTGAAGTGTTAATAAAAAATCTCCCAATATAAAAAGCTCAGACCAGATGGATTGATAGCTGAATTCTACCAAACCTACAAACCAGATGGATTGACAGCTGAATTCTACCAAACCTACAAACCTGATACCCATAATACAAAAATAATTCCATAACATCAAGAAGGAGGAAATCCTCCCAACTCATTCTATGAAGCCAGTGTCACCTTAATATCAAAGCCAGGAAAGGACACAACAACAACAAAAAAAAGAAAACTACAGATCAATATCCCTTGTGAATATAGATGCAAAAATCCTCAATAAAATACTGGCAAACCAAATTCAACAGCACATCAAGAAAATAATCCACCAGGACCAAGTGGGCTTCATCCCAGGAATGAAAGGATGGTTCAACATATGTAAATCAATAAACGTGATTTACCACACAAACAGAAGGAGAAACAAAGACTATAAGAATATCTCAATGGATGCAGAAAAAGCATTTGACAAAATCCAGCACCCATTCATGATAAAAACCCTCAACAAACTAGGCATAGAAGGAACATATCTCGAAAGTATAAAATCAATATATGACAAAACCACAGCCAACATCATGCCCTGGAAATGTTTTTTTTTTTTTTTTTACTTTATCTTCTTCAGAATTTTAGTGTATGTATGCAAAAATAAGCTTATACAAAATCCCTTTTGACATACTAACTAAAGAGCATTTTTTAGTTATTCTTACATGCGATTTCAACTTAACACCATCCACATTATCATCTCCAATAGCAGTAACTAGAAATGTCAACATTACCGTATAGAGACTTGTTCTGCGTTTTCTTGTCATTTGTAATTTCCCCCCTACATGCTCATGATTTCAAACACTTAATCTTTCTTCCTATCCTTCAACTTCTTATAAAAATTAGACTTATCTGAGTATTTCTGTCCAAACTATTGTTTGGAACTATCTTAAGTTGTTCTTCACATGATTTATTTTAAAGCTTTAGTGTTTTGGGGTTGAATGGATTGATTCATCTCATTCCTGGATTTTCCTTGCAAAGACAGCCATCAAATATACTGATTTCTTCTGGATATTTAGCTTTTCCCCTCAGTTCTTTATCTAGGAAGATTATCTAAATCTCAAATAATGAGTTGGATGTGTTCAGTTTTTTATTATTATTGTCTCCTTCTTTAATGTTCTTAATAAGTTGGCCAGGCTTACCAGAATTAATGATTACTCTCTTTAATTAATTACTGTCTCATTAATTAATTATTCTTTTTAACCAGTGATTACATACCCATATGAAACAAACAAAAAACCTCAACCATTGTTTAACATCCTGAACAAAAATTAAATTGAAAATTAATCATAGAACTAAACATAAGGTAAAATGTAAAACTTCTAGAAGATGAAAAATAACACAGAAGAAAGTCTTCTGAACTTGGTCTTAATCTAAGATGTTTTAATAAAAGCAACAAAAAGCATAAAATTCATCAAATTTTTAAAATATTTTCTCTTTAAAAGTGTCTCTTAAAGTGTGTCATTTTTCCCTGCTTTTCTGTTTCTTTGTCTATATCTCTGGACTTGGCATTGAGGTCTCAGTAAAACATGCACTTGACTCTCAATAAAAGTGAAGATTTGGGCATAAAATATTTGGGAGAACCCATATTTGCCTAATCTTACTGTATCATTTAAACTGATTATTGACTGTACAGAGGCCTTCAAGTTACTGACTCTCTAAGAGAACCAAAACCTTACCTCAGATGCTGACCTCCACAGGCCCCAATTACTGGCACAACAGACTCTCAAATTATTCTCCCTACAAATGTCTAAATTAAAAAAAAAAACTCCACAGACTTCTATCACTGACCCCACAGTCCTCAAAATGATTGAATCCTATGCGCATCCAATCACTGACCCCACAGACACACAGTGCATCGCTCATATTCCCAATTATTGACTCAATAGGCTCCTAATCCTCAAGTTCAGATTGCCTGAACAGGACTGGCTTCATTGGCCTTTGACCTGTGATCACAAGGATCTCATGCTTGTTTTATATTCTATTGTTGCTGCGTTGAAATTCTAAATAATTTAGTCTTTGAACTTGTGTTTTGTAAGTGAAGTCTGATGGAACAATGAGAAATAAGCATGCATGTCAATGGAAAATACGCATGTC
Source organism: Daubentonia madagascariensis (assembly GCA_023783475.1). Lineage (NCBI taxonomy): Eukaryota > Metazoa > Chordata > Mammalia > Primates > Daubentoniidae > Daubentonia > Daubentonia madagascariensis. The sequence continues at coordinate 385,570 of JAKFHU010001467.1, read as the reverse complement.
TGCCATTTCTTGCTGCCCAATTTGCATATAATATTCATTATGGCCATTAGCACAAAACCCAGAATTGTAGACCCACAATGTGTGGGAGTTCAGAAAGACTCAAAGCAAGTACGGTGTGTTACATCTACAGCTAAATAGGGTGTTAAAATTCACAAGGCCACACTTTCCATTCAAACTAGAACTTGCTTTGAACACAGAATTGAAGCATTCTAAGGAACAAGAACAACTAAGGAGCCCTATGACACCCTTTCTTACTCTTTTTACTTCTCTGTATTAGCACTTTTGCTGAAAATGATGATGCAGAAGGGAAGGGAAAAATGTGGCAAATGGGAAAAATTGTTCTTTTTTCTTTCAGCCCTTACTTATCAGTAACCTGAAGATAGAGAACCTCAGTAGAATGTGAAAATATCAAGAAGTGAAATAAAAACAAATTGAGTCAGTTTTGTACACTATTTCCACTGTTCTGGTAAAAACAAAATATATATGCCGCTATGAGCTATGAAATGTGAATTTTGTAATTTGTTGAGTCTGCCTGCAAATTGAATGCTCTATGTTTGCATTTAAAAATGGAGCTGCACAATACTAAGATGAACAGTAAGAGTCATGCTAAAAGTTTATATGCTTAATTTTTCTTATAATGACAGTAAACAAAAGATAAAAAAAACAAAAATAGAACAACAAAAAATCACCATGGCAGAGGGACAGACCTCTGAAGAAAGGAAAAGCTACATAAATTAGTACCTTGAATACAACATTCTTAGCTCTTTCCTAATCATCTATAAGTCCCCAATCACAGATCCCACAGACCCTCAATTCCTATAATGGTAATAAAAAATAAAATATTGATGACCTAAATGTTAATAAAAAGTTGGGGCCAGGTGCAGTGGCTCATGCCTGTAATCCTAGCACATTGGGAGGCCAAGGCAGAAGAATCACGTGAGACCAGGAGTTTGAGACCAGCCTGGGCAATACAGCAAAACCCCATCTCTAAATGTATATATATACATGAATGGCTAAAATTCACATATTTCTGACTACATTTGAGAGAATGTTCTAAGCACTTTCTGTGGGCCAACTCGTTTGATCATCACAACAGCCTTATAATAGTGTATCTACCAGGATGGACTGGTTGATACTCTACAATCACTATGACTTCAAGTAACAGGTTTATTTTTACATTTTCTATAATCCATAAAGTGCTATTAAGCTTGGCTTAAAAATCTTGAAATGCACATTAGAGCTCAGTGTTAGAAGGTATTGGTATGATGTCTTTTATTAATAAAATATTACTGTAAAAGTAGGCCTTGCACTTACAACTGGAAACAGTAAATTAATCTTCAATGTGAAAATAATTTTCTTAGTTTGAGATCTGTAACATAGTTTTTAAAATTCAAATTTTCTTTGAAAAATAATTAAATTTTCGTTTTTCAGTATTATATATTAAAATCAAATTTCACCTAAGTATTGTCCTACTAACTCTACATCACTCATTTCTACTTTTTCAAAAACACATTTTTTTCAACAAGTCTCCTTTCATTTTTTGGTCACCATCATGCCTTCCCTTGCTTTGCCACTGTCAACACCTTGATTCCTCCATCCAAGCCAGGACAATGGCCTCCTCTCCCCTACTGGTCTTGTGTGCCATGTCCAGGTGCATCCTCATGAAGCACCACTTTTGTACTTCACTACTTTAAACAATTCCATGTTTCATAAACATCAAGCTCTGCCCTCAATTTTGTTGTTGAATTTTTAATACAAAATAGTGTTATATGAGAGTATATATTCAACACATCTTCAATATGAAATATTATAATGCAATATTTTATATTTTTAGCAGTAGCATATTACACTTTTATCGATTTTTCTTCTTTGAGAGGATACATTTTACTTTATTTTTAAATAAATTTTATTGTGTATATTTAAGGTGTACAACATGACATTACGGGATGCATATAGATAGTAAAATGATTACTATAGTGAAGTACATTAACATATCCCTCATCTTACATAGTTATACTTCTTTTTTTTTTGCTCTTTTTGTAGTAAGAGCAGTTGAAATCTATTCATTTTGTGGGAATCTCAAATTCAGCAAGATTGTATTACTTATAGTCCTCATGTTTTACATTTGATCTCTAGACTTGTTCATCCTACATATCTGATGTTTCGTATCCTCTGACCTACATCTCCCATTTCCTCCCCTTGCCCACACCCCTGGTAGCCACTGTTATATTCTCTATCTCTGTATATTTGCCTTTTAAAAATTTAGATTCCACATTGAAGTGAGATCATGAAATATTTTTTCTTTCTGTGCCTGCCTTATTTCACCTAGCATAATGTCCTCCAGGTTCATCCATGTGTGACAAATGGCAGGATCTCCTTTTTGTTAAGGATGAATAATATTTCACTGGAGATATGTACTGCAGTTTCTTTATCCATTTGTCTACCAACAAACACTTACTGATATAGTTGTTTCCATATCTTGGCTATTGTAAGTAATGCTGCAATGGACATGGGCATGCAGATAACTTTATGAGGTGGTGACTTTATTTCCTTTCATTATATGCCCAAGAGAGAGATTGCTGGCTCATATGACAGTTCTATTTTAAATTTCTTGAGAAACCTCCATACTGTTTTCCATAATGGTTGCACCAACAGTGTACAAAGATTCTCCTTTGTGCACACCCTCACTAACACTTACTATGTTCTGACTTTTGATAATAGCCATCATAGCAAGTGTGAGCTAGTAACTCATAAGGGTTTTGATTTGCATTTCTCTGATGATTAATGGTGTTAAGCACCATTTCATATACCTGTCAGTCATTTTTATGTCTTCTTTTAAGCAATGTTTATTCAGGCCCATTGCCCATTTTTTAATCAGGTTATTTCTTTTTCTACTATTGAGTTGTATGAATTCTTTATAAATTTCAGATATTAACCCCTTATGAGATATATGATTTACAAATATTTTTTTCTAATCCATAGGCTGTCGGTTCATTTTGTTTATTCTTTCCTTTGCTGTGCAGAAGCTTTTTAGTTTTATGGAACGCCATTTATTTATTTTTCCTTTTTTAGCCTGAGCTATCATTGTGATATTCAAAAATCATTGCAAAGTACAGGAGCTTTTTCTCTATGTCTCTTCTATGTCTAGGACTCATAGTTCAGGTCTTACATTTAGGTATTTTAACCATTTTGGGTTTTGTATATAGTGTAATATAAGGGTCCAGTTTCATTCCTTTGCATGTGGAAATTCAGTTGTCCCAGAGCATTTATCTTTTCCCCAGTATGTGTTTTTGACAACTTGTTTTGGTTATCTAAGGCCTTTGCGGTTCTATACAGATTTTAGGGATGTTTTTTCTTTTCCTGTGAAGAATGCCATTGGAATTTTGACAGGGATTGCATTTAATTTGTATATAGCTTTGGGTATTGTACATATTTTAACAATATTAATTCTTCTGATCCATGAGCGTGGGGTATCTTTCCATTTATTTGTGTCTTCTTTAATTTCTTTCATCAGTGTTTTATAGTTTTCAGTGTACAGATTTTTCACACCCTTGGTTAAATTTATTCCAAACTATTTTTTATGCTATCATAAATGGAATTCTTTTCTTGATTTCATTTTCACCTAGGTCGTTATTTGTATACCAAAATGCTCCTAATTTTTGTATGTTGATTTTGCATCCTGAAACTTTACTGAATTATTATAGGATGAATTTGATATGGTGTATGCGTGCTATTCCAATATCCTTGTTGCAATGCCTGGGAACTGGTCATGGCTAGAAGTCTCCACAGACTCACCTTTGGAGTTCCCCAGTCATATCCCTACCACTAAACAGTTTATAATTCTTATTTCCTACCACAAGAACCACCACCCATTGTCTATTCCGACCCTGCCCACTCTTGTCATCATACACACACACACACACACACACACACACATCTGTTGGATGAAAATTAGTTCAAACTGGAGTTTTTCCTGGACTCCAGTTAACAACTCCAAATTGTTAACATGAAGCTTATCATTCACCCCACTTCTACAAGGTATAAATTAAAGTAAATGCAATTTTGTCTGCGAGAGAGACATAAAAATATTTTGTCTCCTTAAAGGTGAGCAAGTGTTACACAGGGGGTTTTATAAGTTTCAGCATGTAAAATAGGCAGAGCACGAGACCATATTCAGGAGTTTTCCCATTCTGACATACTTAAATTCTTCAGTGCTGTTTCCCTTCTCTCTAAAAGAGGAATTTCATGTCTCAAAACTCTTTTGGGTATTGCATGAGATATTGCATGAAAAGCCACTTCATAGTGCACCACACACGGTAATTAATAAGAGTTGATCCCTGTTTTGATCCTTCCCAGTTTTCTAATTCTAAAGTATTTTCAATAGTTCATGGATCTCCTGCAAGAATCTAATACTAACTTTCTAAAAAGATTTTCCAAAAGTTGTTCAATTAGCCACATTATATGGACACTGAGACATAAAATATCACTAAACATCAATGTAAATGAATCGCCACTCTTCTTCCTTTCTACTGAAAATGTAGGGATGTTCCACATGTTAGAAAAATATATGTATGAATGTGTGTGTATATTTATACATACATAAATCGTGCATACACAATGTATAATATATTCCTTGCATATATATGTGTGTATTATGATGATTTAAATGTTTGTCATCCTAGACTATTCTTATATTTACCCACATACACTAAATTAAAAACTATGTATTTAATAAAATGTTTATTTCAGTGTATAAGAATAAATGCATTTTTGGATTCAGATAAGTGAGCATATGTTTAATATGTTTTGCATTAATATTGGTTGGTTAGGTATAGTCTTCAGACTATAAGTTATATACTCCTGAGGAGTAGCTCACAGTATGATTTAAAATTATGTATCTATATCTGTATCTACATGCATACACACACACAACCTTTAGCTAGTGTACAGTGAAAAAGCTCATTTCTAGAAACACTCTCCTTTGGTTTTCATTTGTTTTGTCACATTTTTAATTATACTAGCCATTAGTTCATTAGTTGACCAGAGGCTTCAGGATAACCTCTGTGGCTGCCACAATTCTTAACTATTTATATAAATTATTGTTCTTATAGCAACTAAATGATATAGGTAATTTTTGCCTTTTCATAGGTGAGAACACTAAAGCATACAAAAATAAAATGCCATGCACAAGGTCAAGCAAGTATTAATTACTTTACAAATTAAGATTTGAACCCAAATGTGTCTTACTCCAAAGTTGGTTGTTTATATCATTGAATCTCCCTTTAGCACTGGGGGAGATGTGGAGACTGTAAGTTTTATGGAGATGGAATAGATAGGTTTGCAGGCTTTTGGTTTCACTTTTCCATGTTTTTCTATCATTCATTCTGCCTGAGCAATATTACCCTGTAAAAGAAAAGGAGAATTTATTTTAGAAACTTCATGGCCTTTCTTACTTTCTTTTTGCCTTAAATATTTCACCCTGTGTTTGCATTCTATTCAAAATAATGGAGAAGCCAATTCATAAACAAGAGAAAAGTCATTAGAAGATGAATTTGGGATGCATATAGCCTCTCGGGTGCTGAGCTCAAGGGAGAAGACTGTGCCCTTGGTCAAGGCCTGTCCCTTTGTAGTATAAAAATAAATACATACTTAAAAGTAAACATACCTGTGACATACTGTTACTTTCTGTCTAGAGGAACACATTTATTTACATCTCATTATTCTTCTCTTTTTCACTCTTGACTAGGAATCTGAGTCAATGCACAGGCCCACCTATATTTTTGTGGCTGGATATTCAGGGAAGAAGAAAATTGTAGGTAGCAAAAAGTCTCCACAAAAGGGTATGTATTCACACATTTTTTCTTTGTTTTAGTGAAGACATACCTAATGTGTAATTCCCTGAGTTGTAACACATGAAATATTTTTAGTGAAGCTGTTAAACATTTCAGTGATAGAGTGACTTTTTAAAAGTCCTGGTTGAGAAATAAAATCCTAGATGTAACATCATGGGCTGTAAATGAGAATATAGAATAAAAAATCTCTTCCAAAAATTTCAAACATTCATTGTAAAATCAAATTATTTCTCTAGAATTTTTCATTCATTTAGTGTTTCCAAAAGCACTATTTTGCACCAACTATGTGCAAACTATGTGCATGTATGTATTATATGCTAAGGCTTTGATATAGTAAATCAAAACTCCTTCCTCAACATGTTGCTGACTACTATAAAGTAGACCAAGAAAAAGGTGAATTGTTATGCTTGTCATGAAAGGAGTATTGTAGAGTGGTTATGGAATTGAGAAAATGGTGTAACTGACGCTGCCTACAGGGGAAGGAAGCTGTTTTTGAAAGGATGATCCTTACTCAAAGGAATGTATATAAAGAATGTGTAATGTTTCTTCTCAGTACAGAATTTGTCCTGACATTCCTCAGGTTGGGTTAAAAGGGATGCAAGGATGTTAATTAAAGTTGATAGGAATTAGATGGAGATGAACATCACAGTGTTAATGAGGTTTCTGATAAAGCTGGAATTCAAAACATTGTAATAGAAACAGATAGACTACATTGTGTTCTCCAGCATTTATCAGCTATCTTAGAATAGAATCAGAAGGTGTAGACTGGATAGTGCTAAATTATGTTATTTTGTGATAGGAATGATGATTAGGGAAAGAAAATGAAGAATGTTGAACAGCATCCATTAAGGCATTGATCCTACCCACCCTATTCTGAATGTTTTTATAGTGTGTTTTGAAGTAGATGTTTTCCTTATTTATATATAATTATACACCTGCTGGAATACAATAATTGGGAAATATTTGAGTAAATAATCCTACCAAACAGATAAAGAACAATTATATATTATAAACCTCTTGAAATTTCAAATGAATATATTAATATATAAGACATGTTTTATAGAGAAGTTATTGTAAGAATTTTGTTCATTAGAATGCTGGATGTACAAATAAATAAAATAAAAGTCTTAAATAGCTCATGGAACATTATGAGGAAATAATGATACTTGGACTAAAAATCCCATATCTCTAGCAACTTCCATATCATGTCTTTTGCTTGATAGCCATATGGCCTCTTCAAGGCCATTGTAGCAAGCTAGATTTAAGACAACATAAACTCAAACAACACGGGTTTGAAAAGACTGGGAGAGCCTCAGATGTCAAATTAAATGTTCTGGAAGACATAGTTAATCATGACTTCAGCTTGAATAAGAAAATAATCTTTGGTCCTAAATAAATTCTGTATAAAACCTAGATCATAGAAGGAGCTCGATAAATGTTAGCTGAAGAAAGGTGTGGATTGCTTGAATATATGGATGTTTGCTTGCTTGATGATTGCTATGAAAGTAATTTTTACATCTTCATATTCTGAAAAAAGAAGGTATAAATTAGATTGATATAGAGATGAGAATTTGGAGACTACAGTGAAGGGCGGCAAGCAGCAAGACATTCTATGAAGAATTTTGAAAGGTATGGAAAAATACTGTTACCTCATTTAGAGAAAATAGTGTACCTGAGCTGCTGTGAGGCAGGGGCCTGAAAGCCCAGTTCACAAGCACTGGGCTTCAGATGACTTACCACGCTAGTCAGTGGCTACATCAAATGACCAGCAGAGACCAAAGAGGTGATAGTCCACCCAAGCAACAGAGGCAGGCTTGGGATTATCAGTGACCAAAATTTATTCTTATAAAAAGAAAGAAAGATGACTAGAGGACATCTGCCATCATGGATATGAACATACGACTGGGAGGAAAATTATTCCTTTAAGGTAAATATTTCTACTTGGCCGGAGTAAATAGCATAACTGCTAAAAATAATAAATAATATTATATATAAAGTCAATATGAATTACATGATTATTGTAGAAAAAAGAAAATAATTGGCCCAAATAAAAATGGTCATTATTCACAGAATTTGTATTTTTCATTTGGGTGAATAAATCATTCCTTCTTGAAAGAAGTTGAGATTGGTACACCTAGCATGTCTGTGTGAATGTACATACAGAATATTGCAAACACAAGATGTAAATGGCAAAAATCCAAGCAAGCAAGAGTTTGGATGGTATTTAATTACAAACACACACACACACACACACACACTTGTGAATGAAAGACTTGACATTACTGGTTTTCTAATTTGATTTTTTCTTCTAGATTTGATGGGAATATGGAAAAAAGAAATCTGACAGTCATCAGGGAATTTGTCCTTCTGGGACTACCCAGCTCAGCAGAGCAGCAACACCCCCTGTCTATTCTCTTTCTCTGCATGTACCTAGTCACTGTCTTGGGGAACATGCTCATCATTTTGACCATTGGCTTTGACTCTGGCCTCCACTCCCCCATGAATTACTTCCTTAGTAACTTGGCCTTTGTGGACATCTGTTTCACTTCCACCATAGTCCCCCAAATGGTAGTGAACATCTTGGCTGACACCAAGACTATCTCTTTTGCAGGATGCCTCACTCAGCTCTTCTTCTTCATTTCTTTTGTGAATATGGACAGCCTCCTTCTCTGTTTGATGGCATACGATAGGTATGTGGCCATTTGCCACCCTTTACGTTATATCACCATAATGAATCCTTGCCTCTGTTTCCAGCTGGTGGCTGGGCTCTGGGTTGTCACCTACCTCTATGCCCTCCTGCAGACTGCCCTAATAACACATCTGTCCTTCTGTGCCTCCAATGTCATCCATCATTTCTTCTGTGATCTCAACCCTCTCCTGCAGCTCTCTTGCTCTGATGTCTCCTTCAATGTATTGGTCATTTTTACCGTAGGAGGTCTATTGGCTCTCACACCCTTGATCTGCATCCTCATATCTTATGGACTTATCTTCTCCACCATTCTGAAGATCACTTCCACTCTGGGGAAACAAACAGCCTTTTCCACCTGTGGCTGCCACCTGTCAGTGGTGGTATTGTTTTATGGCACAGCCATTGCTGTCTACTTCAGGCCCTCCTCCTCGCATACTCCTGAGAGTGATACCCTGTCAGCTATCATGTATTCAGTGGTGACTCCCATGCTGAATCCTTTCATTTATAGCCTAAGAAATAAGTCTATGAAGAGAGCACTTCAGAAAATGCTTTGCAAGTACATAGTCTTTCAGCAGGAATTATGACCTTAATGACTGAATTCAATAATACTAGTCTGGTGATAAGGAAAAGTGTATGCCTAGGTGGTCATAAGAACAGTAATGAGAGAAACTTATAGCTATTAAATGTCTCCCTTATGCTGGAAACTGTGTTAAGCACTTTGTATGGATTATCACATTTAATTCTCTGAATAAATGTATAAAAGTTATGAAACTGACTTGATTAGGAAAATGAATTGTAGGGAATTTACATAGTGTACATATAGCCCACAGGTTATAAGAGATTGTATTTCTGATTCCAATATAAATATGCTTTAATAATGAGAGGTAAGTCTGTGCAATAAAGTTCCCAAAAGCAACAGATTAAGATAAATTCTCCTGAATTTAACATCTATAAATTCAGATTTAGAATTAAAGGGGTATAGAATCTAATGTATCTCCACAATGCAGTGGAATAACAAGGCTTTCACATTTCTAACAATATGTACTTAAAAAAAATCCTCAAAGAATTTATTCTTTCTCACTTTAAACACAGTCAATGATTTTATTTTATTGACTCATGTCTTTGTCATAAAATATCTGCTTTTGGACCTTTGTAAATGGTTGCTTAAATGAACACATATGCTGTATTTTTAAAACCTTCTGAGCACACACACACTCACACACACACACGCACATCTCCAAGGGAGAACAATTACACACAGACATAAGAAAATTTAAATCCACTTGGGGGAAAAAATTGTTTCTTCAAAAAAGCAATAATATTGGCAAAGATGTTTTGCTCTTCTAACATATTTATCTAATTTACAATACCAATAAAGTCTATAGATTCTCAGACTATAAATAAATAAATAAATGCATTGAGGACGGGATTTGTAACTTGAAGTTTTAACCCATAAGAAATTGAAATTTTCTTCACGTGTTTATGGTTAATAGATTATCTGTCATGAAGGTTAATTCAATCCCTTGCTAATGCTTTAGGTGTAGAAAATTGTTTAGGATTATGGGTTTAGGAGCAGGACATTGCTACAGTGTGAAGATTATCTGTATTAAGCTTTCAGATATCACAGAGGTCAGTCCTGGATTGGGCAGCCTATCACCCCATGCCGTCAAATATTAGAGTAACGATGCTTATTTTATCTGGTAAAGTTAGCATTATATTCTTCATTCTCACCATTCTTTCTTTCTTGCCTGAGTTAGTCTAATTCTCTACATTAATTTGTATTGTCTTGTATCAGATTTAAACCCCCAAATGGTTTGTTACAGATGCATGGTAAAGCTCCGATCATGTAGTAGCATCTCAGAAAGAAAATAGGGGTGTAAGCTTAATTATTTGACTCCTTTCTTCTCTAAATATCTAAATAGCCAGCCAAAATGCTACAACTATGCAACAAGGAAAATTATACATCCTCCCCTCAAATATATTTCGCAAAATTTCACCTTCCTGATGACAATAAACTTCAGCAAAAATGTGAAGCAAATGGGAGCACATAATGTCTCAGGTTCTACCATTCACTTAACAGAAACATAAAAGATGTTGTTTCTAAAATGTCTTGCTCCAACCCTTACTTATAGGCATTTTTAATTATTTAAGTAAAAATAAGAAGAAAAGAAAGAAAAAGAGAAATATGTGGGTAGTAAGAAGTAAATGGTAGTGAATGCTAGGGGTAAACGTACAGCAGTCTCTGCCATACACCACTGTATTTCTTCTTAGACATCTTCAGAGATTGGAAATGTAAATGCACACACACTAAGATGTCATTTGGTGGCATGAACCTAGGTTTTATAATGCATTTCTTGTGCTTCAAAATTTTTAGGGAATGCAAAATTCTACTATACCACTGAGATAGTAAATTGTACTCACAAGAATTTAAGATTTAACCAATATCATATTTTACTAGTACAGTTGACCCTTGAACAACGTGAGTTTAAACTGCAAAGGTCCACTTATATGTGGATTTTCTTCTGCCTCTGACACCCCTGAGACAGGAAGACCGATCCCTCCTCTTCCTCCTCCTCCTCAGCCTACTCAATGTGAAGATGTTGTGGATAAAGGCCTTCATGATGATCCACTTCCCCTTAATGAATAGTAAAAATATTTTTTCTTCTTTATGATTTTTTAAATAACATTTTCCTTTCTCTATCTCACTTTATTATAAAAATACAATATGTAATACATACAACATACAAAATACGTGCTAATTGACTGTTTATGTTATCAGTGAGGCCTCTGGTAAACAGTAGGCTATTAGTATTTAAGTTTGGGAACAGTCAAAATTATAGGCAGATTTTCAACTCCCATGTTGTTCAAGGGTCAACTGCAGTTCAAAGGATATAGGGGACTACAAAACACTGGGAAGGCATGAAATTTGAGACCACTGTTGTAGCTCCTCAGGCCGCCTTTACCACAATAAAATGCAGCGTGACTCAGATTTAAAATATGAGGTTTCCAAATCATACTGGAGGGTCATTATCTTACACAAAAGGATTTATATGATTGAGGAAACATCTCCATTTTATACTGTAATAATTATATATCTCTCATTGACATGTTTCAGCAGGCCATGTCCATATACCCATTAATTCTAAGTGTTACCATGAGCAACCTAGAGAAAGTATCTATATTCTTCTAAACACATGCCATAACTAAGAATTTTAATTACCTTTATCATCAGGAGATCTTATTAGTTTAATTACAGAAACATTTAACTAGGTAATTTTTTCCTTACCTGTGTCCCCAAGATAGGAAAAATTAGCTGCGGACTCAAATGCTAACCTTTTCCTTCCTAGACAATTCAAGAGATAAGACGAGAAGCAGTGGATGTTGTTGTTGATTGCGTGGGTGACTGGTTTAAAGGAGGATATGGGTGTAGGTACTCCAGGGGGACTGTAAATTGCCAGGGCAGTCTTGGTCAGAAAATTTGTTTTTTTTGTTCTGATCCATTAGCTGTTATTCTCTGTATTGTTAACACTACAGTAAAATGCAATTTCTACAAGAAAAAGTAGACTAAAAATAAACACAAGCAAATCACACAATACAAAAGTAACAAAACTTTACTTTTATCTTTGAGCTTTCCATTAACATTAGAACAATTAAAAAAGGGAGTCTGACATGAAAATTGAGAAATATGAAAAATAAAGAATTTTGGCGATAAAATGCGTAACTCCCAAATAATATTAACCCTTATAGAAACATGGAAAAGTAAGATAGATGTTTCAGTAAATAAAATAAATGAGGAGAATAGCTTAATTTCTTCTATCTTTCCATCTATCTGTGGAGAGAATGAGGTGAAGAGAAGACAATTACCAAATAGAATAGAGGAAGACTCTGGGTACAGCTAGAATCTCTCAAAGGAGGCAGGCTCAGGGGTTCCTCACTGCACTGGGCCTCCTCCTGGTCCCAGATCCAGGCCTTGAAACCCTACATCAGGGTCTCCAGGGCACACAAAGTCAGCTCTGCCCGCCCAACACTCCTGCAGTGACACTTAAAATGTCTGCTGATATCACTTTCTCTGTTTCCGTTTAGATTGATTGGCTCATTTCAGGAACTGGAAATTTTATAATGTGGAGATGAACAGTCTGAACGAAAAGATATTAAGAAAGAGTTTGATAAAAGGTGAAATGATTTATTCCCTGTTTTCCGAACATAGATATGATATGGATCTGTGGCAGCTACCATACAACCCTCAGAAAATCACAGTGTGAAAAATGGATGTATAGGGACATCCTCTTTGATGTCCTCATAGAACCCTGAGGCAACAAATGTGAAAGTGAATGTGTATTGACATTTGCTTTGCACACAATCAATCAGCTAAAGAAGCAGTAGCAGACACATACCTTCAGATTTTCTTTTTAGGTGAAACACAATGAGCTCATACTGGATTCTTTTTTTAATTTAAAAATATGAAAAAAATGGAAGATAGGTCTAGAAAACCCAATATAACACAAGAGTTTCAAAAGGAAAAATCTAAAAACACTGAAATAAAATTGTGATAAACACATAATACAACAAACATACCCAAGAGAAACACATAGGTATTTTTTTGTTTGTTTGATTTTTTAGTACGATTGGAAAAGAATCATCCAGTGCAGGATTGGATAGATTCTAAAATTAGTTGCTATGCCATATAAAATTTCCCCATCTCTAATAAAGGGTTAAGAATTAATTAAAAGGTAGTGACTAAAAGCTAAGAATTCATTAGAAGGTAAGTCATGAGAGTGAGTTTCTTACACTAATTTTGTCAATGTTCTTACACACACACATACACACACAGACATCAGAGAAGCATTTAGGAGCTACACATGTTCTCTGGATGTTGTAAAGACAAGGGTTAAAGGCTGGTGAATGCTGCTTTTAATGACAAAGGAAGGAATTCAGCTTATTGTAGGAGTGAGCTACATTCCCACCTGAAAGCTCATGTAGACACTATAAATGTTTGAGAATAGCTATGAATATATTTAAAATAGTAATAATGAGAGGATTGTGCCTTGCTGGGTTTTAATCTTGCTAGAATGCTATTGCAAACTAATAAGCATGATTTGGGGAGAGAAATAGATAACTATAACAGTGGAAGAGGCTACAGAAGCCTAAAGCAGACCCATGTATATATTTGGCAACTGAATGTCAATATTTATATTTTAATTAAGTCTAAAATTATACAGTACATCTTCACTTAACATTTTTGATAGGTTCTTGGAAACTGACTTTAAGTGAAATGACATATAACAAAGCCAATTTTTTTTCTTCTCATCAACATTGTAATGAAACAACGTTGACGGAAAAGACATTATTCAAGGAGCTGCTATATGTCTTTTCACTTAAAGTTGCAGTTTCCAAGAACCTATTGACGATGTTAAGTGAGGACTTACTGTAGTTCATTTATTAAGCACAACTGACTTTATAATTGGAATAAAATAATGTTAGTTGTCTTGCTTCACATACATATAAACAAATAAATTACTATTCAAGATACGAATGTAAAAAACTGTGTAAGCATTAAGAAAAGCATTATAATATAAAACATTTGGGTATTTAGTAGCTTTATTAATCAATTCAGACTTTACAAAGAAAAAATGAGTTCATTAAATCTTAAAATTTCTAAAATATTTAATAAAGTATAAATCTCAAAGAGAAATTGGAAAAATTATTTGTAATACACATATATCTAGAGAAGAAGCAAGGAAAAAGAGCACATTGCATAGGTTTCCATTGTGAACCTAGCACAATTTCATCTGATTATATAATAAAACTACAATATTCTAGCAGGGCCAAGTTTTTAAGACTTATCTGAGAAAATCGTAATGGATAGAAGTGTATAAATCTCTGTCTCTCTCCTCTCTGTCCCTCTGTCTCTGTCTTTCTGTTTCTTTCTCTCTCTCGATATAGAATTTAGCAATGTTCATTTACATCTTTTTTAATAAAGAAGATTAAAGAAGATTGGAAGTAAACTTAATATCTACTAAATAGGATGAGACCTTATGGCCCGGATTTATTCACTTAGTAGATACGAACTAGACATTAAAATGATAGTACAGATCTCTATATGTGGGCCTGAAAAATTCCTGTGACATATTGTTTTGTAAAATAAAGGTGCATTGAAGATTATTGCAGACTCATCCCATCCTAGTAAAATATTTATGTGCATACATATTTCTTTGTTGATTAGGAAAATATCATGTAATATATAGTTCAAAAAGTAAAAAGAGATCATAAACAAATTTTACTATCTTTATTTCCTCAGTTTGATTTTAGGTTAAATATTTTAAAACTTTTTCTTTGCATATGATCTAAGCCCCTCTTCTGTAATTTTTGTTTCTACCCATTCTTTCATCTGATCCAATCACACAGAATTATTTCCTGTCCTTGGAATCTATCATTATGCATTAGGTTTCTCTGGTTGTCATATGCTTTTCCCTCCACTATAATACAGCAAAAATCATTCTACTTCCTTCTACTTTACCCTCCATGACTCCCATGTTTCCCTATTCCACATATAACTATCATAGCAGTTTTCAAACTAGGTGTTTTTTTTTTAATATATTGTTTTTCCTTTATTCAGTAGTTCATAGCCTGGAATTTAAGATTTTTGGTAAAGTTTTTGTACTTAGTAAATTTTTCTTTCCCAACATTATTGGTTTGATTTTGTTCTTTTGAGTTGGTCTGAAAAAGTAAAGATTCTAGCCACTTGTTACCTAAATAAGATTTTTTTTCTGTCTCTTTCTCTCGAGTAATCAGGTACTAGTTACAGCAAGGCCATTACACATATCAACAGAGATGTGTTTCAAATGGTAGTGTGTTTAGCAGGATGCTCATACGCCAGTCACCTTTCTTAATACCAGACAATCCATTACATCACATTGTTGTTCTTCCAGTACTTAGAAAGAAAAGGGGGTTGGTAAAGTCAATTATTACCAAGGGGATATATGGAATTGTAGACTACCTTTGTTACATTGGATTACAAGTGACAAGAACTTAATATTATCAAAAAATAAAGTGTATGAACAAAATTATGCTAGTATCTTATTAATCCAAGTAGCATCACTTTGGTATAGCAATGAGGATCATATTCTATAGATTCCTGTATGCAAGAAATGTCATATTATACTCTCTTTAAAATCCAAACAAATCTGATACTGGATACCACAACAAATTCTGTTAGTAGGGGGGGAAACTAATTTGTAGTCATTTTTGGAGCGCCATTTTGTACCCTAGTATCTAACCCTCCCTGGATACAAAATGCTTATTTTGTGAGAGCAGTTGATCTTTCGGTCTTTTCATGTTTGCCACATGTTATGGTACCCACTCATGGTGATCTGTGCCATGGCTAGGAGGGTGTTCTTGCTCAAACACCATACCCCAATTCCAGATTGTTCTGAGGAGCTGGCTGCTGACCATTACGATTGAAGTCTAAGATTTTCATTACTTCCCCACCATTCAAGGAGCTTACTTTCTTTGATTAAAAATGGGTATATTTTACATTCATAACGGTTCACATATCCTATGAATGCAGGTGAACAGTTTTCACAAACTGCCCACACCCATGCTTCCAGTATCTAGACCAAGAAACAGAACAAAACGCACAAAAGAACCCCCTTTCAGCTTTCAATCCCAACCCCCAATACACATATGATCCTGACTTCTGTCTTACAGACTGTTTTTCATGTTTACATAAACTAAATGATGTCACACAAGGTACAAGCTTTTGTGCCTGGCTTCTTGTGCTTGATATTATGTTTGTGAGATTCAGGCATATTGTTGAGTATAGTTAGAATGTTCATTCCAATTGCTATTTACAGTGTTCACTTGTCTGAATATGTAGTAAGGTATCCCCAGTAAAGTTGAGAGGCATTTGGAGCATTTCCACTTTGGAAAAAAAAATACATATATATATAATTTAGAATAAACATAGCAATGTTTTTGGACAAACATTGCATATTTTTTCTCTTCTCTTTTAATCTTTTTTTCCCTCTCTTCCTCTTATCTCTTCCAAGCACACTATAGTACTAATGTAATATATTGATAATGAAGTACTGAATTTTGTGTAGTGGTATTAGTTTTCTACTGCTTCAGGACAGATCACCACAAACCTATTGGCTTAATAAAGCACAAAACTCAGAGTTCTTTAGGTTATAAATATGACACAGGTCTCATTGAATTAAAATCAAGATGTGACAAAGAATTTCCTCTTGGCCACACTTTAGTCAAGCTCCTGTAAACTAGGGCCTGTCCTTAACACACCTGTACAGCCCAGTTTTAGCAAGAATCCTGCTAAGTAGGTTTAGAGAGAATCCCTCCATCCTTGTTATTTGATCATACTTGATATCTAATCAAATTCCTCACCTCCCATCCTTGATAGCTGATCACCCTGGCCTGTCCTCAGCGAAATCTTGTTTGCTCAGTCTAGCAAGAATTGCCCTCGCCCCTACCCTGATGTTTCATTGCAGTAATTTTCCATTCACTAACCCCCAACCTGCCCCTTGGTTATAAATCCTCACCTTCCCTTACTGTGTTTAGAGTTGAGCCCAATCTCTCTCCCTTATCGTGATAGTCTTGACACCCATTACTATAGTCCTGATTAAAGTCTTCCTTACCATTTTAATGAGTTTTGGAATAATTGATTCCTTAAGAGTTATGGTACCACAATTAGTATAGTATCAGATTTATCACCGGAGCCCCTGACCTCTGATCCAGGACCCCGTGTGTACCTTTGCATTTTTTGTATTCACTGCTGACAAATTGATCAGGGATCCATTGATGAGTCAACTCCTGAGGCAGTGCTATGGATGACAGTCTACTAAAGCATGGTGGGGATGGATTTTGATAATTGAGATTCTGAGTATACTCAAGAGGGGCTAGGTTAGATTCCTAGATGAACAGAGGGTGGTTTACAGTCCTAAGTTTCTCTGTTTGTAAGAATCTGGCTTAGAGGTGCAGGCAATCAGAGGCTGGGTTAGATTCCTAGGCTTCTCTATTTGTGAGAGTCTAATCTCTGTAAAAAACAGCAGCTGGGTTAGAATTCCAATTTTCTCTGTTTGTGAGTGTAAAAGTAGAATTACTTTGAACAAGGGAGTTTCTCATTAGACTGAAACCCCCTTTCTTGAATCTCTGTCAGATCTTTTCCTTTCCACTCCAGCCCCTCAACTCCCTATAGTCACTTTAACTTTAAGTCTCTGATCCCCATCTGGGTTCTCAAGGGACTCAGAGGCCTCCAAAAGCAAGTACCTGAGGCTGAAAAAAAACCCATGTTAATGAGAAACAGACCAGATATTTTATATAGTCAGGTGGGCTTTGGAGACATCCAGACAACTTCTTGGTGTCTTCTCAGCCCCTCACATAAAATGTAATACAAAGCCTCTATACGATTACATACCAGGACAAAAGAAAATGTTAAAAATCCTTTCCACGAATATTGGTAAAAAGATCTAGCTTTTAATCAAATTAAAAAGGTTCTGCACAGCAAAGGAAATAATCAACAGAATAAACAGGCAACCTACAGAATGGGAGAAAATATTTGCAAACTATATATCCAGCAAAGGAGTAATAGCAGAATCTAGAAAGAACTCAAACAAATCAGCAAGAAAGAAAAATAAACCCATCAAAAATGGGAAAGAGACATGAACAGAGCTTTTTCAAAAGATGATAGACAAACGGCCAACAAACGTATGAAAAAATGTTCAACATCACTAATCATCAGGGAAACACAAATTAAAACCATAATGAGATACCACTTTACCCTTGTCAGAATAACCATTTATTAAAAAGTCAGAAAACAACACATGCTAGTGTGGAGGCAGAGAAAAAGGAAGGCTTATACACTGTTGGTGGGACTGCAAACTAGTACAACCCCCATGGAAAACTCTATGGAGATTCCTTAAAAAAATAAATGTAGACCTACCATTTGATCCAGTAATCTCACTACTGTGTATCTACCCAAAAGAAAAGAAATAATTCTATCAAAAAGACACCTGCACTAGAATGTTTATCACAGCACAATTAACAATTGCAGAGATATGGAATCAAGCTAAGTGCCCACCAATACATGAAAAGATAAAGAAAATGTGGTATATATACACGATGGAGTACTATTCAGCCATAAAAAGAAATGAAATAATGTCATTTGCAGCAACTTGAATGGGACTGGAGACCATTATTTAAGTAAAGTATCTCAGGAATGGACAAACAAACACCATATGTTCTCACTACTAAGTGGGAGCTAAATGATGGGTGCACATGAGCACAAGGAGACAAAAAGGACATTGGAAACTAAGAAGGGGAGAAGGGGAGAGGCAGGTGAGTGATAAAAACTTACCTGTTGGGTACAATGACCACTGTCATGTTGATGGGCTCACTGAAAGCCCTGACTTCAGCATTATGTAGTGTTACATTACCCTGTAACAAAACCATTTTTCCCCTTTAATATTTCTAAATAAATAAATAAATAATTCAAAAAGCTCTAGACTTCATATTCAACAAGTGAACTTAAGTTGTTCCATCTTTCAGAAACACAGTTCAGATCCAACTATTTTATGTAAACCAGTGAGTTTGTATTACTGTGTCATCCTGGATCACGGCTAAAATGTTAGAATGAATGCTATCAGGGCTCTATTTGTACTTGTTCATGTGTTTACGTATGCATGTGTGTTATCTTTATATGATATTTCTCTACCTCTGGATGTTTGTCAAATTAATCTATAAAATCCTATAAAAGAGCTCTACTGAGATTGGTTTAGAGATGAGCAACCACTTACAAAAAATTAAATATTCCTAGAACTTCTAGAAATGTAGAAACTAACCTACATGCTTTTCAAGTTCTTATACTTTGTGTAAATCTTTGAAGTGTACTTGTTCAATATGAGGGCTAGTTTAATATTTTTGGTTCAATAAAAATAGGTATATCATCTGGCTTATCAGCATAAAGATTATACTCTATGAGCATAAATTTTTACTCTACTTGGGTTTTCTAGTCATGTAAACTAATGTTAAAATTACTGGTACTAATTGATCAACACTCTTGTTCACTATGAAAGTAACATTCATCGGGTGTCGGGCAGGCGGGAGGGGGGAGGAGGGAATGGGTACATTCACACTTAATTGGGTGCGGTGCACACTGTCTGGGGAGGGGCGCGCTTGTGGATCTGACTCAGGTGGCTCAAAGGCAATATATGTAACCTAAACCTTTGTACTCCCATAATATTTTGAAATTAAAAAAATAAATAAATTTTTAAAATTACTGAATGTTTGTCTTTAAAAATTATAAATTCAACCTAACATGTACAAGTAAAGATGCATTAAAAAAGAATTGCTTGATATCCATTTCTTCATGCATATCAAGCACAACAGTAAAACAAAACAAATTTTTTTAAAAACCATGTATTTAATGTTTTTACATTTTTATTTCTGCAATACTTCTCTAACATGAATGTGTTGTGAAAATAGTAAACAGGGAAATAACTTGAGATGATGGCTAGCTTTGCTTAATGTTATAATACTTCTGCTTAAAAACAGTTTCCTAAATTTTTTTGGTAACTTGAAACCTTGGAGTTATATCTGCTAAGTTAAGTAATAGATATTCACTAAATATCAATTAAAGTTGAATAACATATATTCATTAAATACTCAATGCATTTCTAAGATAAGCTACTAAAACATTCATTACTAAGTTTTAGTTTATATACTTTTGGTTTCTAATTTTCATATGCTATAGGGAAACAAAATATATTTGTGTCTGTTAATGAACATACTCTTTTTGCTACATTGAGTATTGGTACAATAAAAAAGCATATGCCTATAAAATTGTAAGATGGTATATTCATAAAATTTGCTAGTCTGATATAAAATCATGGTTTGTGACAATTCACATTACTACTTCCTAGTTTTCTCTGTTAAAGAATGGTTACTAATAGTTAAAGTTACCATCAATATATGTAAATAAAATAACTGAAAATAATAAGGAAAACAAGTTTGCATAAAATATGCAAAGAAAGCATGAAGTATTTTTTTTAAAGAAAAATAACCTTTATTTAAGGTTATTTAACCTTAAATAAAATGATTGGTTGTCCCTGAATGAAAAATAAGAAATATATATTAAAAAAAACCCTGAATGGATATAATAAATTACAGAAGATTTGTGGTAAAGGAATCTTTGAAGATGAATCTCATCTCATATGGTCAAAGCTGGTTAAGATTAGACAGATTTATTTATAAGTTCCTTTGCTTTTTTAAATCAGCTTTAATATCAAAATGACACTGATAGAAAACTGGACTTGGTTTTCTCTCTGATAAAAGGACAAAGTCCTTTGGATTATTGGTTTGTTATTAAGGAGAAATTGAAAATTGTTTCTTTACCTTTTAAGTAATCTTCCTAAAAATGAAGATTATATGTTTTATAAAATAAGTTTCCATGTTGTCATTTTTATTACATTTTCTATTGTTTTGTTACTGTTATTTTGTTTTTTATCAGCTTTATTAAATTATCATTGACAAATAAAAATTGTATATGTTTATGATTTACAATGTGACATTTTGATATATGTATATGTTGCAAAATGATTAAATTGAGATAATTAATGTACCTATCATTCCCATATTTATCATTTTTTGTGCGTTGAAATCATTTAAGAGCTAATCTCTTAGCAATTTTCAAGTGTAAAATACATTATTATTAATAGATCTCTACAACTTATTCAACTTGTGCAACTGAAACTTTGTATCCTTAAAGTGACAACTCCCTGTTCCCCTCGCCCCAACCCCTGACAACCACCATTCTACTCTCTCTCTCTGCTTCTATGAGTTCAACTTTTTTAGATATCACATGTAAGTGAGATCATGTAGTATTTATCTTTCTGTGCTTGGCTGATTGTAGTTAACATAACGTCCTCCAGGTTGATTCATGTTGTCACAAATGACAGGATTTCCAGCTGGGTGAGGTACCACACACCTGTAATCCCAGCTACTCGGGAGGCTGAGACCAGAGGGTCGCTTGAGCCTAGGAATTCAGGACCAGGCTGGGCAATATAGTGAGAGCCTATCTCGAAAAATAAAAATAAAAACAATAAAAGAAATCACCTGGTGGATCATAAAAAAAGAAAATAACCCACAAATGACAGGATTTTCTCTATTTCTGTCTACCTTTGGATGTACATCCAATAGTTAGATTGCTGGATGATATTGTAGTTCTATTTTTAATTTTTTGAGAAACCTCCATACTATTTTCCATAATGGCTCTACTAATTTATATTCCCAAAGTGAACAAGGGTTCCCTTTTCCACACATCCACTTCAAAACTTTGTTTTCATAATAGTCATTCTGACAATTGTGAGTTCATCTCTTATTGTATTTTTTATTTACATTTATCTGATGATTAATGATATTGAACATTTTTTTCATGTATCTGTAGGCCATGTGGATGTATTCTTTTGAGAAATGTCTATTCAGGTCTTTTGCCCATTTTTAAAATTAGGTCATTTTTTCCTTAATACTGAGTTATTTGTGTTCCTTATATATTTTGGATGTTAACTCCTTATCAGATGCATGGTTTGGAAACATTTTCTCCCATTCTGTAGGTTGTCTTTTCACCCTATTAATTGTTTCCTTTGCTGTGAAAAAGGCTTTTAGTTTAATTTAATGCCACTTGTTAATTTTAGCTTTTGTTGATTGTGCTTTTGGTGTTATATCCAAACAATCATTATCCAAATCAATGTTATGGAGTTTTTCCCCTATGTTTTCTTCTATTGGTTTTATAGTTTCTGGTCTTATATTTATTTCTTTAATAAATTTTTAGTTGATTTTTTGTATATGGTGTGAGATAAGGATACAATTCCATGTATATGAATATGAATATTCAGTTTTTTCAAAGCTATTTATTCAAGGGACTGTCCATTTCCCATTGTGTGTCCTTGACGTCTTTGTCAAAGATCAATTAACCATGAACTTATGAATATATTTCTGAGCTCTCCATTCTATTCATTGGTCCAGCTATATTCCTATTTTTATGCCAGTAACATGCTATTTTGACTATTATATCTTTGTACTATTTTTAAATTTTATTTTATTTTAACTTTTTATTTATTTTTTATTTTTTTATTTTTAATTGTTTTTCCTTTTATTTCAGAATATTATGGGGGTACAACACTTTGGTTATATATATTGCCTATGCACTGCCCATGCCAGAGCTACAATCGTGGACATCCCCCAAACTGTGCACCCCACACCCATTCCGTGAGAATTTTCCCATCCCCTCCACCCCCCTCCCACCTGCCCGCCCCCTGAGGAATATTATTACCATGTGTGACATAAGTATTGATCAGTTAGTATCAACCTGATGGTGAGTACAAGTGGTGCTTGTTTTTCCATTCTTGTGATACTTTGCTTTGAAGAATGGGCTCTAGCTCCATCCAAGATAATACCAGATGTGTTAATTCACCATTACTCACCATTGCTGAGTAATACTCCATGGTATACATATACCACATTTTATTAATCCACTCATGTATTGATGGGCACCTGGGTTGTTTCAACATCTTTGCAATTGTGAATTGTGCTGCTATAAACATTCGCGTGCCGATGTCTTTATTATAGAATGTCTTTTTTTTCCTTTGGGTAAATACCCAGTAGTGGGATTGCTGGATCAAATGGTAGCTTTACTTTTAGTTCTTTGGGGTATCTCCATATTACTTTCCATAGAGGTTGTACTAATTTTCAGTCCCACCAGCAGTGTATGAGTGTTCCTATCTGTCCGCATCCCCACTAACATTTGTTGTTTTGGGACTTTTTGATATGAGCCAATCTCACTGGAGTTAAGTGATATCTCATTGTTGTTTTGACTTGCATTTCCCTGATGATTAGAGAAGTTGAGCAATTTTTTATATGTTTGCTGGCCATTATTCTGTCTTCTTTTGAAAATTTTCTGTTCATGTCCTTTGCCCACTCTTTAATGGGGTTGTTTGATTTTTTCTTGTTGATTTTCCTAAGTTCTGTATAGATTTTGTTATCAGTCCTTTATCAGATGTGTAGCATGCAAATATTTTCTCCCATTCTGTAGGTTGTTTTTAGTGATAGTTTCCTTGGCTGTGCAGAAGCTTTTTAATTTGATCAGGTCCCATTTATTTATTTTTGTTGCTGCTGTGATTGCTTTGGGGGTCTTCTTCATAAATTCTTTGCCTAGGCCAATGTTCATAAGACTTTTTCCAATGTTTTCTTCTAGATTTCTTATGGTTTCATGTCTTAGGTTTAAAGCTGTTATCCATCTTGAGTTGATTTTTGTGAGAGGTGGGTCTAGTTTCAGTCTTCTACATATGGCCATCCAGTTTTCCCAGCACCATTTATTGAATAGGGAATTTTTATTTTAATTTTTTAAATTGAAAAAATAATTATACATATTTATGGAGTACATAGTGATGTTTTGATACATCTACTATACAATAATCAGATCAGGATAGTTAGCATATCAATCATCTCAAACATCTATCACTTCTTTGTGTTGGGAACATTCAATATCCTCTTTTTAGCTACTTTAAATTATATAATTTATTATATCAACTTATTATATTAACTATAGTCATCCTACAGTCCTATAGAACATTAGAACTTAATCCTCCAATTCAGTTATAATTTTGTATCCTATAGCAAATCTTTATCTATCTGCCTTCCCCCTACTCTTCCCAGCCTCTAGTATCCTCTGTTCTACTTTATACTTCCATGAGATGAAATTTCTTTAGCTTCCACACATGAGTAAAAACATTTGATATTTATCTTTCTGTGCCTGGCTTATTTCACTTAACATAATGTCCTCCAGTTCCAGCCATGTTGCTGCAAATGATAGGATTTCATTCTTTTTTTGGCTGAATAGTATTTTACTAAGTATATATGCCACATTTTCTTTATCCATTCATCTGTTGTTGAACATCTAGGTTGATTCCATATCTTGGCTATTGTGAACAGTGCTGCAATAAATATAAGGGTGCAGATATATCTTGGGCATACCAATTTATTTTCCTTTGGATAAATGCCCGGCAGTAGGATCCCTGGATCATGTGGTAGTTCTATTCGTAGTTTTTTGAGGAGCCTCCATGCTGTTCTCTATAGTGGCTGTCCTAGCCATCCCTACCAACAGTGTATAAGAGTTCCCTTTTCTCTGCATCCTCACCAGCATTTGCTATTTTTTGTCTTTTTGATAATAGCTGTTATAATTGTGTTGAGATGTCTCAATTTGTATTTACTTGATGATTAATGATGTTAAGTACCTTTTTCATATATTTGTTGGCCATTTGTATGTCTTCTATTGAGAAATGGCTATCTTAGCCAAAGCAATAAAGCAAGAGAAAGAAATAAAGGGCATCCACATTGGAAAGGAGGAGTAAATGCTTCCTTGTTTGTAGATGACATAATCTTTTATATATATATATTATATATAACCTGAAAGATTCTACCAAAAAAAAAACCCCTCTTAGAACTGATAAACAAATGTAGAAAGTTACAGGATACAAAATCAACATACAAAAATCAGTAATGTTTCTATACACAAACCACAAGCTAACTGAAAAAGAAATCAAGAGGACAATACCCTTTTCTATAGCTACAAAAAAAAAAGAGTAAAATAAAATATCTAGGAATAAATTTAACCAAGGACATAAAAGATCTCTACAAGGAGCACTACAAAACACTGATGAAAGAAATGTAAGGAGATACAAACAAATGGAAACACATTCCATGATAATGGATCAGAAGAATTAATATTGGTAAAATTACCATACTACCCAAAGCAATCTATGGATTCAATGCAATCCCTAGCAAAATACCAATGACATTGCTCACAGAAATAGAAAATAATCTGAAAGTTATATGAAACCACCAAGGACCCTGAATAGCCAAAACAATACTGAGCAAAAAGAATAAAGCTGGTGGCATCACACTACCAGATTTGAAGATATACTACAAAGCTACAGTAATCAAAACAGCATAGTACTGGCATAAAAATAGACACATAGACCAAAGAAACATAATAGACAACCCAGAAATTAATCCAATATCTATAGCTAACTAATTTTTGACTAAGGCACCAATAACACTCTTTGGGGAAAGGACAATCTCTTTAATAAATGGTTTTGAGAAACCTGGATATCCATATACAGAAGTTTCCATATGAAACTAGACCCAAACCTCTCACCCTATACAAAAATCAACTCAAAATGGAATAAAGACCTAAAAGTAAGACCAAAAATTATACATTACTAGGAAAAAAATTAGGAGAAATGCTTTAGGAAATTGGTCTGGGAAAAGATTTTATGAATAAGGCCTCAAAAGCACAGGCAATAAAAATAAAAATGGGATTATATCAAACTAAAAAACTTCTGCAAAGCATACAAAACAATCAACAGAGTGAAAAGACAACCTACAGAATGGGAGATAATATTTTCAAACTAGTCATCTGACAGGGAATTAATATTCAGAATATACAAGTAACTCAGACATCTGAACAGCAGAACAACAATCTGATTTTAAAAAATAGCAAATGTATTTGTATTATATTTTGATAGGAGGTAATGTTATGCTTACAGCTTTTGTGGGTTTGTTTTGTTTTTCTTTGTTTGTTTGTTTTTTTGAGAGAGTCTCACTGTGTCACCTCTGCTAGAGTGCGGTGGCATCATCATAGTTCCTTGTAACCTCAAACTCCTGGGCTCAAGCAATCCTCCTGCCCAGCTTCCTGAGTAGCTGAGACTACAGGCACGTGCCATGATGCCCAGGTAATTTTTCTGTTTTAGTGGATATTCTGTCTTGCTCTTGCTCAGGCTGGTCTCAAACTCCTGAGCTCATGCAATCCTCCTGCCTTGGCCTCCCAAAGTGCTAGGATTACAGGTATGAGCCACCGCACCTGGCCTGTTTGTTTGATTTTTAATTTGCTGAAGATTGATTTGGCTATTTGTGGTCTTTTTGTTTCCAAACAAATTTTAGGATTTTTTTTCCTATTTGTATGAAAAATGACATTGTAATTTTGATAGGCATTTTATTGAATTTTGTAGAATGCTTTGGGAAGTATCACAGTTTAACAATGTTAATGCTTCAAATCCATGAACGTGGGATATCTTTCCATTTATTTATGTCTTATCAATTTCCTTCACCAATGTTTTATAGTTGTGTACAGATCACTTTATATTCATTAATTAGTGGTTCTTTGGGCTTCATGGATCTAGATGTTCTTTTTTTTCTATATTATTTGGGTAGATTTTTGTCTTTATTTCTTTAAATAATCTTTAATCCCCTTCTTTTTCTCTTCTCCTTCTGTGATTTCTGTAATGTTTGCATTAGTTTGCTTGATAGTGTCCCATAATTTTGATAGGTTTATTTTACTCTTTTTTGATGCTTTTTCCTATGTGTTCCGCTGACTGGGAAATCACAAGTCAACTATATTTGAACTCAGTGATTCTCTCTTGTGATTGATTGAGTTCATTCCTGAAGCTGTTTATAGAATTTTTCAGTTCAGATATTGTGGTCTTTATATCCATCATTTCTCATTTTTTATGGTTTTTATCTCTTTGTCAAATTTCTCATTTTTTCATGTATTGTATTCTTTATATTGTTTAGTTGTCTATCTGTATTTCCTTGTGGCTCACTGAGCTTCTTTCAAAAGATTGTTTATTTATTATTTGTTAGGAAGTTTATAAATTTTATTTCTTTAGGGTTGGTTACCAGTGCTTTTTTTTACCCTTTGTTAGTCTCACATTTCCCTGATTTTTCATGATCTTTGTGGCCATGTTTTGATGTCTGCAGATTTGAATAATTTTTACATCTTTTCTATCTTTACAAACTGGCATATGTAGGAAAAGCCCTTCACCAATCAGCTGGCCCAGGGGTTCTGGGGAAGACTGTCTGGATGAGTCCATAGGCAAATTTTCTGTTGGAGTCCTTGAGCAGGCTGATTTGATGCTTGAGTCAGCAGGTGAGTGGGCCTGGCTCTCAGGTCTACAGGGGTTAGCCTGGGTCTGGCTCCACTGGGGCATTACTGATTCCTAGGTACATAGGGGCTGGCCTGGCATAGAGGTTCATTTGGGTGAACTTTTTGACTGTATACATAGGGGCAGGCCTGGGGCCTGGGTCTACAAGGGTGGTCCTGGTGCCTGTGTCCATGGGGGCCAACCTGAATCCTATGTCCACAGGGGCTGATCTGGTGTTGGGTGGGCTTTGAGACTGAGTCTGTGAGGGCCAGCCTGGCTCTGGGATGGACCTGGTGCCTTGGTCCACAAGAGCCATCCAGCACTGGGGTAGACCCAGCTCCAGAGTTTTTATGGGTGGGCCTGTATCTGGGCTCTGCAGCAGTTGGCCTGGCCTTAGGTCCACTGGAGTCTAAGGCCATGGAGACCAGCCTGGGATCTGGGCCTGGCATGACACTGGGTCAGGCCTGGTGCCCTTTGTCCACAGGGGCTAGTCTGGAATCTGGATCCACATATGCTGGTCTGTTCCTTGGGACCATGGAGGAGCCAGCGTGCACCTTGGTTGATGGGTGACAGCCTGGGAGCTAAGTCTCAGGTGCTGGCCTCAAGGCTTTGTCCCTGTGGTTGGCCTAGAACCTGGGGCACAGGGGCTAACTTGGTACTTGGGACTACAGTGGCTATCCTGGCACAGGGTAGGTTCGGAGTCTGTATCTATAAGGTCAAGCCTGGAGCTGGTATCTCTGGGTGCTGGCCAAGTGCAGGGGAGAGCCTGAAGCCTGAATCTGCAGGGCTGGCCTGTAGCCTGGGGCTGTGGGGGCTGGTCTGGTGGTGAGGAAGGCCTGGAGGCTGGGTCTACAGGGGTGGCCTATAGTCTGGGGCTATGGGAGTTCACCTGTTAATGGTTTGGGCTTAAAGGCTTGGCTGGCAAGCATAGCCTGGAGCCTGGGGACATGGAGGCTGGCCTGGCACTGGGGTTCACTCAAGGGCCTGGTGCTGGTACTGATAGAAAAGTCAGATGCTCACTTCACTTTCCTTCCCCCATGTGGAAAGTCCGTCTCTCCATTCTCTGCTGCCTGGACTTAAGGGAGGGGTGATGCAAATAATGTGAATATGTTTTTCCTGTCTTCTTCAGTGAGACTTTTCTTATTTCCATGCTACATATATGTGATGTACTCTCTTATTTGGTTTCTTAGCTCTTAGTAAGGTAATTGTACAGTTGTCCAAAATGATGTTTATGTGAGGAGATGAAGGCCATGTTCTATGTTCTATTCTGCCATCTTGTTAACATCACTTCATATGTACTTTTGAAATTTTTGTCTTTTTGGTTAAGTAGATAACTAAGTATTGTTTCATAGTGATCTGTGAGCCTATTTAACCAAGTGTTCAAATCTTTTGGTATTTCACCTTCCCAAAATTAAATCCTAAGTGAAATCTTTTTGTTCTTGAAGTGACTATGAAATTTTTCACAGGGCTCTGGAGAATCTCAAAAAATTTCTTCTTTGACTTTGTAAAAATAGAGATTTAAAAAAATAATTGGGTCTACTTGATATGTTCAAATACGTAAAAAGTGTTGTCACATAAGAAGAAAGGCTTAACTTTCCCTAGGTTGCTATTTGTATAGATAAATATTGTTAATATAAATATTTCACAAATTGTATGACGTTTATAAAATTTTGTCAATTCCTCACTGCCCATGATATTTCCTGGTGATAAGTCACTATTTAAGCTATTATTTAAAATGTTGCATGCCATGAAATAACCAAATTTTCTTATCATATGAACTCTCACCAGGTCTTAAGTCATACCCATTTCAAGTCTTTTGTCATCCACCGATAGTTACTGTTTTACTCTGATGCTTCCCTGAAAGCTGTTGCAATCAGCTACAGGCCATAGTGCTTCATCTTAAGCAAAATATGACTGTCTCAGAGACCCATGGAAACAACAATGTCAAGTACTCTGGGGTACAAGCTTCTGCTGGCATTGCTTAAATAACTGTAAGACTATACCACTGGACTAAGCCAGGATTTCCAGAACTTGAATGGAAAAGCTGATGAGTTCATGAAACTGCTAACCCAAGTTAAAGCAGGAAAAGAATCAATTACATAGGAATGAATGAACTAAAGAAGTGTGAATAATTTTTGTGGTGTTATTTGGAACATGGTTGATTCTTTAATGTATTATATTCTGCATATAGGAAACCCACTTCTCTTTTCTCTTAAAGCTATCTATAATATGTAACAATTTAACAGATAATACTTTTGTAAACAGAAATAAAACAGTTAGTTTTATCTCCGTGCTTATCCCTCCAGAATTTAGAAACTCTATTGAGTATTCTTATTTACATTATGATATAATTGTTTGCATAAATTCAGTAAGAATCTTTCTTCCTTGTAACATAATTGGAAACATTGGTTATATTACTAAGGTTTTGTCTGGAATGTCCTATTTGAGAATGATGTTTATAGAATCAGATATGACCAGAGAGTTTTAAGGAACTATGGTTGACTTTTTGAAGCCAAAGCTTACAAAACCCTTTTGGAAAAACCGGCCTGGTACCTGGCCTACAGTACTCCTAGCCTTACAGTGAATATGGAAGGTCACTTCCTGGAAGGCCCAGGAAACTTAGGATAGTTTGGAGGCCTCAAGAAGAGAGGAAGTTACCCAAATCTTGTAAGTACTGAAGGGAAACTCTGGTGATGAGCCATAGTTTGGCTTCCTAGTCTCAAGAAACTTTTAAAAGTTTAATATGAGATTCCGTATAAAAAATTCCAGCAAAGAACACTCAAAAAGGCCTATGTGGTAAGTTACCATTCTTGCTGCATTTATGTAAATACTGAGGCAAAATCCAATGAGACCAAACTTATTCTCTAAATAGGAAACAGGAGTGACTGTAGAGAGAAATTTATGTTTCAATGTCAAAGTATAGCATACCTTCTTGGGTCATTAGATTATAGTCCTGTTTATTGTCTTTGAGCCATTTTTTCAGCTCTTGGTAAACTAAGAGGTGGAACTTTACTTTTACCTTTTACTTTAGTATCTACTTGTCAGTTGAACTGAATCCTACCGTCTTGCACATTTTCTCAATCCTTACAAAATTCTCAGTCTTTCTTGTTTCCCTCAATATCTGGCTACAACTGTCTAAACTAGTGTTTCCAATTTTTCTCCCACTCTTCTGACTTGGTGCCACTGAAAATTAAAACACTAAATTATGACTGCCTAGATCCTTATTGGGACCATCTAAAGCAGCCCTGCAAGTGAAAGCTGACACTTCCACACTCTACTCCAAGAAATAACCGTGACTGGGACACTAATATCTATGTCATTACCAAAGACATTCAAGCTGAAAAGCAAGAAATCTGTCAGATTGCCACTGCTGTCTTCATTTCACCATTTAAAGATACTCTAAGTTGTCCAACCTCTATAATTCTTCTTGACTCACTGGCCACTGGACTTAGACACCAGGATTTCAACTGTTGCTCTTTGTTTTTGTTTTTATTTTTATAGATATTCTCCTCACTAAATGTCTGACTGTTCACACCATCCAGCAAATATCCTCTACTAACAAGTCCCAACAGATGGTTCAGCTGAAAAGTTGTAATCCATTACCACTGGAATACATTACAAACTGATTAAAACCATAGAAACATTTTTACACTAAGATTAATAAGGACTGTACTGAGTTTGTGAATCCCCTTTAAATAAACTTTAGTAATAAATAAGATAAGACTTATTTCCGTTATGAGGTTAGAGTTTTTAAGATGGACAAATATCTTTGAAAATTATTATACAACAAGAATATAACCAACATGGACAGTGCAAACAAGAGGTCAAGAACTTTTAAAGTTAAATGCAATAACAAAATTTTGTGGGAACAGGAAAAATGTGGGTAGTGTCCATTAATCCATGCAGTAAATAAATACTTGCTGAATGTCTATCTATAGGCCACACACTAAGCAAACCCTAAAGATATAAACTTACCTCAAAAATAAAACAGTTCAGTAAAGGAAAGAGACATATATCAAAGACATGGAAAGATAAATGTCAAATTACAAGGAAAATAAAATATGATGGAGAAGGCAATGGTGCTAAGAAAGCATCTAACAGGAGAAACTGAACTAATCTGAAGCAATCTGAGGCAAAGAATCGCATGGACAAATATACCAGAGTAGGAAAATGTATCATTCGGTAGGAATGGCAAAATGTCTTAAGATCATAGTGGGTTGCATTTCCAGAAGTTATGAAGATCTGAAATTTTTATTGGTAGTAAACTCAATTTTCTTGGCTATTATTTTTGCCTCTATAAACATACCTACTAGCTTAGATATGTGATAGAAAGGTCCCTGTACCCACTTTCTCTTCACGGCAACAGCTGACCAAAGCTTCATCTCCCTGTGTGTGTTTTGGGTCCCTTCGAATTTTGCCCCCAATTTTTCCCCTCTGCCTACCCCAGCTTTTCCCTTTTCTCTTTCTCATTTTCTTTCAGGACAAAGCTCACTATAGTTCCCACTCCTAGCCCAGTCTCTTTTACTGGGTTTTGTTTTGTTTTGCTTTCCTTTCAGCCTTCACTTTGACTTCCTCTCTCTTTTCCAGATTTATTCCTCTTCATCATTTAAAATAAAGCTTAGGCATTACCTATTCAAAAAAAATTATATTGCCTCCTTATACCCACATTTATTCTAGTGTCTTCTGTGCAGTGCCTTTACTCCATGTGCCCAGGAACTTGTTTTAATACCACATAGGCATCAATATATATTATAGTAAAGTTCATTTTTAATATATCTGTCTTTTACTAGATGACAAGGACATAAGCTTTTCTAGAAAATGGCAAATAGTAGGTTTGGGAAAGAAAAGAGGAAAACAGATTGGGTTTTTTTGTTTCTTTTTATCTTGGTGATGTAAAACTTGTATAACATGAAATCAATCATTATAGCTTGTACAATTCAGTGGCATTTAGTACATTCACAAATTGTGCAACCATCACCTCTATTTAGTTCCTTTAATTTAAGATGATTATACATGTTATCTCACATAGCATTTCAGATATCACCTGTGCTAAGAATTACTATCCACTTGGTTTGTTTGAGAGAGTCCAAGTTTATCTTTGATGTTCCAGAATCCCATCCACTTGTCACAGACAAAGGAGCTTCATTAGGATGGCAAATATAAGGTCAACATATATCTGCCCAATTACAAGTCGAACCCTACCAGTTTTTACACCCACTTGATCTGTACATGAGGATGCTTCTTAGTAGCACTCTGATGAGTACAGCAGATTTTCCGTGAAAATTCTTACTCTAGATATCCAATATTATTGCCAGACTATATAACCAGATTGTTCAGATAATTATGTCATTGAATGAAAAGATAACGGTGTATGTGAGAATAACTCTTCTAATTTAAAGGACAATATCTGCTCGTTTGTAGTTTTCTTAATGCCATCTTCATATCCTTATTTCTCAGACTATAGATGAGTGGATTCATGGTGGGTGGCACCACAGTAGAGAATACCAAAAGTAGCAAATCCAAGGGTGATGGATATTTGGGAAGAGGGCATAAATAGGCAAAAAACCCAGAAGAGAGAAATAGAGTCACAACGATGAGGTGAGGCAGGCATGTGGAGAAAGCTTTAGACCTGCCTTCTTTGGAGGGCATCCTCAGCACAGTGGAGAAGATGTGAATGTATGAAGTGTCAATAAACACAAAACAGCCAAAGTCTAACACTAGGCTGAGCCCAATGACTACTAATTCTCCAATGTTATAAGAACAGGCAAGGGAGAGCAGTTGTGGGACATCACAGAAAAACTGACACACTTTGGGAGACCCACACATGGGTATGGAGAAGGTAGAAGCTGTGTGCAGGACTATATTGAGACCTCCACTGACCCATGAAGAAGCAGCTATCTGCACAGAAGCTCCATAGTTCATGATGGCCTCATATCTGAGTGGGTGGCAGATGGCAACATAGCGGTCATAGGACATGACTGTGAGTAGAGCTAGTTCTGTAGTGGCTAAGAGGAAGGAAAAAAAACCTGTGAAACACATCCAAGGAATGAAATGGTGTTGAAATTCATCAGAGAGTTTTTGATGGATTTGGGAACAGTGATGGAAATGAAGCACAGATCTAGAAAGGATAGTTCTTTAGGAAGAAATACATGGGGGTGTGAAGCCGATGATCCTTGGCAGTGACAGTGATGATGAGAAGATTCCCTAGTAAGGCTACCAGGTAAATTAGAAAAAGAACACAGAATATAAAATCTGGGTCTCCTGAATATCAGAGAACCCCGTGAGGAGGAACGTGTTCCCAGAGGTGAAGTTTTCCATTTCTCTGAACGTTTAATCAATTACTATAAAAAATAAAGTGAGCAACTTGAGATTCGGAAAACAGTGTTTACTGTTCTATTTTCTTAATTCTCTTTTTCACGCTATTACATATATCTGCCAGAAAATTTGAGATTATATGAGACAATACCAGGAAGACTCCAATGAGGTCACTGACTCACAGTGATCACATTGCATGTATGACTGAAGAAGGATGTCACTCCAGTCCAAATGATCCACCTTGTAATTCTGTCTAGATTAAAATCTATACTCCATATTTGTCTCAACCAAAATTTAATGTACTTTCTATTGAAATATATAGGAGAAAAGACATGGATTTTTGAGCTATCAGTCCTGAATCCAAATTTTAACTCAAACATTTATTAGCTTTACTCAGATACTGATCTTGAATAAATTCTCAGAGTTTACACTGAGAGTAAACTCAAGTTAAGTTTACTCCTGAATATTAGGTTACTCAATTTAAATCACCAACTTTTTCATCTGATCGTTATTTTGATTCAGTTGAATAATTTATATAAAATAGTTATCATAATTTGTGAACAAGAAGACCCTTAACTAACATCATTTACTCTACTCGTCCAATCTTCTTTCTTTTCTCATGCCAGAGTCAGGAAAATTGTGAAAAACTTTGAAATGGGCAGACAACAATAATACAAAATACTGAATGTCCTGTCTAGTTGCATTTTATTATCTTTGAGCCATTTCACAATTCTGGGAGTTGTAGGAAACTGTCAGTAATGCAAATTATTCTTACTCCTAAAAGTACAAATTACATACATTCCCATGTGATGCACTTGACTGTCACTCTGTAGGCAGACCTATTTTACATCTATTTG
Source organism: Daubentonia madagascariensis (assembly GCA_023783475.1). Taxonomy (NCBI): domain Eukaryota; kingdom Metazoa; phylum Chordata; class Mammalia; order Primates; family Daubentoniidae; genus Daubentonia; species Daubentonia madagascariensis. Next base: position 350,871 of record JAKFHU010001467.1, on the reverse strand, counting down.
TAAACTGTATTATTAATTTTCTAAGCTAAGCTTTTTGTCTTGTTCTTGATAAAACTTCTACATCCAAGGGTTTGCTCTTTATTGTTTTCCCCTTTCTTTCCTCCATTATTCAGATAACCACACAGAAATTCAGCAAAATTGTTGTTGATTAATTATAAGTGTATCTGCTCTTTGGAAAAATAATAAAGGCTTATATTCTACTAGGAATAATTAGATATCATTTTGCAACAATGAAAATGTGATGCAATTTGTTGTGTGGAATGGAGCATATTAACACTTTAGAAAATAAATAAAAATAAGCTTTTCAAAATCAATTCCAGATGAGACAGTACTCAGCATAGTTCTCTTACCACAAAAATCATTTTCTCATAATCTTTTATTTATCTGGAAATCCTTCCAAGTTTCTCCCACCATAAACTTCATACTTTCCAAAAGGTTGTTTGATGCAGGCTAACTTCCACCTCTACCTATGTCACCAGAAACCCACCTGATACTTTTCATCACGAAACTAGCCAACCAACAACAAAAAAACCCAATATTTTGCAAATGGCCTTCTATTATCCAAGGTCAATTGAGCCTTTCATTTCTTCTTTTTGTGAACTCTTGTTGGGATTTTCAACAAATAGCTGTTTTATATTTATCAAGATCTTCACTACTGGGCCTGTGGTTCTCAAAGTGTGGCCTTTGGCTCAGCTATATCAGTATCACTTGGGAACTTGCTAGAAATATGGATATTTGAGTTCCCACTTCAGATCTGCTGAATCAGAAACTCTGGGAGAAGTGCACACCAATATCTCTTATAAATATAGATGCAAAACCCCTTAATAAAATACTAGCAAATTGAATTCAACAGCACATCAAGAAAATAATCCACCAGGACGAAGTGGGCTTCCACCCTAAGAGTTATCAACCATGCTAAGTGAGGACATACTGTATATATATATAAAATGTGGGAATTAAGTAGTACACTAAAAATATTTAAGATAAAATACATCAACAATGAAGAACAAAGAAATAAAAGAGACATAGACATATGGAAAACAAATAGAAAAAAAGCAAAATAAATCTAACCATATTAACAATTACAATGAATGTGACTGGACTTAAAGCTTAAAGCTTAGATTAAAAAGCATTATCCAATTATATACTCTCTGTAGAAGACACAGATAGTAGAAAGATAGGAAAGGATTTTAAAATGCTATAGTGGTTATGTTAATATCAGCCAAGCAGTACAAAATTTCACTAGAGAGACTGGGATATAACATATTAATAGTAGGTTCAAAACAGCAAGAAGATATGACAGCTATATATATGTGTGTATGTGTGTATGTGTAGAACTTAGAACATAAAGCAAAAACTAATGAAGAAAAAACTTAATAATGAAAGGAGCAATAGGTAATTTAACAATAATAATTGTGATTCAAATAGCTCATTCTCTTTCTGAAAATAAGCAAAGACATAGATGATTTGAGCAACAATATCAACCTACTTTATCATATAAACATGCATAAAACACTCCACCCAATGACAGTGGATTGTAAAGTATTCATGAGAAACCATACACTAGCTTATAAAGCATTGTAAATAAATTGAAAGTTATCAATATAATACATAGTATAAACACTGACAAATATGAAATTAAATTAGAAAACAAGAGAAGGAATTTAGAAATCTTTAAATGTTTGGAAATTAAAAAATCATTTTGAGTTATAGGAATTAAACACAAGAAAACTTAGAAAATATTTTAAAGTCAATGAAAACAAATATATATAATATATAGATAGATTAAAAACAAATAAATATTTGTATATATATGATGCAGCTAAAGCAGTATATAGAAGAAAATTTATAGCTTTAAATACTTATATGAAAAATAGAACTAGGATCTCATCAATAAACTAAGTTCCTACTCTAATAAATTAATCACAATACAGCAATATAATTCCTAAGAAAGCAAACAGAACATAAGGATTGGCATGAAGTCAGTGAAGTAGAAACCAGCAAAAACAAAAAATAATCAAACCAAAAGTTGGTAGTAAGAAATTAATAAAAATAATTAATGGTTTAAAATAATGTTAAAAATCATATAAATGATTATATAAATAATATTAATTAATCAATAAAATTAATTGATCTATAAAATCACCAAAACATTTACTAGACTGGCCAAGAAAAAACAATCACAAAAACAGGCACAAATTACCAAAATTAAGAGTTAAATACTCTTCAGAAATTGAAGGAATTATAAAGGAATAAAGTAGAAAATATGAATAGAATTCTAACAAGAAAATATACTGAATTAGTAATTAAAAATCTTCCTACAAAGAAAATTTTAGGCCCAGGTGGCTTCACTGGTAAAGTCTATCAAATAGTTAATGAATGAATATGAACAGTCCTTCACAAACATTTTGAGGAAATGGAGGAAGAGAAAACACTTCCTAATTTTATTCTACGAGACCAGTATTACTCTAATATCAAAGCTAGACAAATACATCAAAAGGAAAGGAAATTACAGACTAATGTACTTCATGAACAAAGATTTTAAAATCCTTAATAAAATATTAGCAAAATGAATTCAGCAACATAGGAAAAGGGTTACATACCGTGACCAAGTGAGATCTGTCTCAGGGATGCAAGGTTTGTTTAACATTTGAGTATTAATTAAAGAAATACACCAAATTACTAGAGTAAAGTACAAAAACCACATATCACTTCATCAGATAGAGAAAAAGGATTTGACAAAGTTCAGCGTGCACTCATGATAAAAACTCTTGACAAACTAGGAATGGAAAGCAACATTCTCAACCTGATAAATCAATACCCATAAAAAATCTACAAACGTAATCACAATTATTAGTGAATATTTTCTGAAGATCGCCATCCGTATATCAGGAAAAAGACAATGACATCTAGTCTTGTCGCTTTTATTTATTATTGGGTTAGAGGTTCTAGTCAGTAACTTAAGACTAAAAGAAAAAAGGATTAAAAGCATACAGATTGGAAATTAAAAAGCAAAACTGTCTTTAATTACAGATGCCACAATCCTATGAGTAGAAAACTCTAAGAAATCCACATACAAAATAAAACTTCTAAAACTAATAAATGAGCTTAACAAGTTGCTGAGATACAATATCAATATGTGAAAATCAATTTTATTTTTATATATACAACTGATAAAATGAGAAAACAGGAAAATAATTTAATTCAAGAGTAATAACATCTTAGGAAAAATTCACAATGTAAGTACAAGGCTTTTACACTGCAAGCTACAAAGTATTGCTAAAAGAAATTAAATAATGGAGAGACATTCCCAGGCTTTCAAAATACACTTTAAAGCTAAAATAATCAAGGCATTGAAGGAAATATTGGCATAAAGTTAGGTTTATAGGAAAAAAACCAGAATAGTGTCCAGAAATAGACAGACAAATATATTACCCATCAATTTTCAACAATGGCACACAGTCATTCAGTGGGGAAAAATGTATTACACACACACACACACACACACATACATTTATAGATACAAACATGGATATATATAAGAATATATATGCATATCTTTATCTCACATCATGCAGAAAATAATTCAGATTTGATTATACATCTAAATGAAAGAGTCAATACCAAATTAAGGTGAAAATCATCATGAACTCAGGTTAGTCAGGGAGTTATTAGACATGTTATTAGACAGTTAAAAGTTATTAGATACTGAAGAGTTAATAAAAGTGAAATTTATTAAAGTTAGGAGTTATTAAAGGTATTATCCACAATTTGATAAATTGAACTTCATCAAATAAAACTATTTTATTCTTTAAAGGGCACAAGTAAGAAAAGGAAGAGACAAATCAGAGGTTGGGAAAAAATATTTGCAAATCATATTGCTGGAAAAGTACTGTATTTAGTATATATAAACAATTATTACAACACAACAAGATAAAACACACAGTTAAAATATCGGCCAAAGATTTAAATAATCATTTTATAAAAAAGACATACAACTGGCTAATAAGCACATGGAAAATGTTCAACATTTTTAGTTATTACAGAAATTCAACTATCACAACAAAATCCACTACACACCCACTAGAATGGCTATAATCAAAAGATAGAAAATAAGAGTGACTTCCACTTTGGGGAAGATGGAATACTTACAATTTTCCCTATTCCTCCATCCAAATACTGCTAAAGTTCCCCTTTTTATATACAAAAAAATGTATTTATATATAAAACGTGTACAAGTAGTCTGAATAATAGAAGAAAAGAGACCAGCAAGGTCGTGGGGACCTGAGGAATAAAATGGTGTGAGTTTCCTGAGTTTTCTTTTGCCTTATGTACCAGATTGGGTATTGGAGAAGCTGCTATCTTGGAAAGATCAGTGTCACAGACAAAAAAAAAAAAAAGCCAAGACCAGCTTGCTATCTGTAGCCAAAGACTAAGAAAAGAGGCAGCCTAGCAAAACAAAAACCTTTGAGACAGTAACCTCAAAAGTCAGGTGAACTACCTCGGGAAAACCTTGTGGCTCTATCAAGAGCCCTGCCACTTCCTCCCTCACCAGACTGTAACAAGAGCTGGCCTAGTGGGCAACTGGGAGATTCCTTACTGCCAGGCAGTGAGGAACACTACTCCACACGATAGTTAGTACTTTCACCCACTGCTCCGCATTAATGAGGCTATCCCACCTTGGTGTCAGCGGAGACCAGACTTCCACTTTTATGCAGTGGTAATGAGCACTAGACTTCCACCCCGATGCAAAGGTAATGAATCATACCGCTCTGTCCTCACTGAAGTTGGATCATAGCAGACCAAGTGGAAATTTAAGATGTTTAGCAAAGGTTAGCTGTAACAGGCACCCTCTCCTCAGTGTCAGTGAAGAACACATGGGGAGCCATTACTACAGATGCAACTTCCCTTCCCAGGCAGGCGGATATGGTATCAGTGGAGGCCTAGTGGTGCGCCTGAACTCCCAGGCATGCCCGGCAGTAACATGAGTGCCCTCTACCCCTAATATCAACAGAGATCGAGTGGAGAACCTGGACTTTCATCTCCATCTGGCAGTAACAAGACAGTGCCCCCATCTTACCACCAGATCACTGTCAGAGGAAGTCATCTAAAACACAGGATTGGAATAAGATTTGGGGTCGTAGTGCAGAAAGAAAAAACTATCAACCCAGAATTCTTTATCAACAAAAATATTCTTCAGGAATGAAGGAAGAAGTCAAAACAATCCCAAATGAAGGAGAACCAAGAGAATTTGTGGCCATTAGATCCACCCTTTAAGCATGGCTAAAGAAAGTTCTCTAAAGGGAAAGAATATTTTTGAAAAAAAGAAAAGTTGGAACATCAGTTAGAAAGAAAGAAAAATAGAAGACTGCCTGGCTCTTACTTATTTATCTTTACATTAATGTCTTTTCTATGATATGACATGGTTATTACAGTACTCATTTATGAATATATTATAATGAAGAAACTTCTGGGGTGATGGTTAGGTTCACTATCTTGATTGTGATGGTTTCATGGGTGTATAACATACGTCAAAGCTTATCAAATTGTATACCTGAAATATGTGCAGTTTATTAAATGTCAATTAAACCTCAATAAAGCTATCAAAATACAATAAAAGTTTAGTAATTCACATAATTATTAAAAGGTATACAACTTTATAGTTAATATACAATGCTCACATTATGAACATAGTACATATTCATCATATGAGAATATAAATGCATATATTAAAACCTTAACTCTGAAAAATTTATCAGGACAGGTGATTATATAGAACTGTATATATAGGCTTGTAAAACTTTGGTATAGAGGACATTTGTAACAAATAGGAATACCCCTATGTTCACAGCAGCCTTATTAACAATAAGCAAAAGGTGGAAGCAACCCAATTGTCCATCAACAAATAAATGAATATACAAAATGTGATATATACATACGATGGAATGTTATTCAGCCTTAAAATGGAAGGAAATTCTGACATATGCTACAATATAGATGAATCTTGAGGACAGTATGCTATGTGAAATATGCCAGTCACAAAAGGACATATACTGTACGATGCTGCTTACATATATACACATATATATGAAGTACCTATACAGTATATTATATATATGCAACATACAGAGTTGTCAAATAGAGACAGAAAGTACAATGGTGGTTGCGGGGGGGGCAGGGGAGAGTGGCGAGCTATTGTTTAATGGGTATAGTGTTTCAGTTTTGCAAGATGAAAGTTCTGTGGATGGAAGGTGGTGGTGATGTTTGCATAACAATGTGAATGTATTTAATGCTACTGAACTGTACACTTTAGAATGGTGAAAATGGTAGATCTTATGTGTGTTTTATCACAATTAAAGAGAAAAAGGGAGATATGAGAGTTCCTCACATTGCTGTAAAATCAATAAAGGTTAAGTTATTTTGTAATTTTTAAAAAAAAAAAAAAAAAAAAAAGAAAAATAGAAGACAAAAGATATGAGTAAATACAGTAGGTTTTCTTCTCTCAGCTTTTCTTATTTTTCTGTGAGGATAGAAGTAAAACTTACCATATTCTAAAATGTAGTTCTCAATGTAGGTAGAGAAAATATTTAAGTCAATTATATTATAAATGGTTGAGGCAAAGAGACTTAAAGGATATAAGGTTTCCACACTTCTCACATTGGTAAAATATCAACAGCAGTAGATTGTGATAACATTTATAAGACATATATATGAGATATATGTAGATAATATATACAAAAAAAATATATAGCACAACCTCAAAAAAGGTTATAAACCCAAAAACAATATAAATAAATCAAAATGGAATTTTTTTAAAAAGTCCAAGTAACTTAAAGGAGAGGAAAGAAACCTATTTTGAAAACCCAAGTGAACACAGAGAAAAAGCAAATAAAGTTGCAGAATTAAGCTTCAACATATCAGTAATTATTATAATGTAAAGGGTCTAAATAAATATAGAGATTCAGAAAGTTGATAACAGAACAAAACAAAAACCAAAGAGAAGACTATTATTATAATTTTATAAGAAACCAACTTTAAATATATTGATATAGGGCCATTGAAGTAAACGTGCAAAAATATATGGCATGCAAATATTAATCAAATTAAGATAAGAGTAGTTATATTAATATTAGATAATGTAGAACTCAGAGCAAAGAAAATTGCCAGTGACATAAAGGAATATTATATAAAGATAAACGTGTCAATCCACCAGGAAGACACAGCAATGCTAAATGGGTGTGCATTTAGATAACAGATCCACAAAATACATGAAACAAAAATTTAAAAGAGCTAAATAGAGATAGAGATAAATTCACAATTACAGTTGGAGATGTCAGCATCCTCTCTCAACAATTAATAGAAATATAATATTTGGCAGACAAATTTCCAGCATATAAAATATCTGAAGGATAGCTTTGCCAAAAACAGAATTAGCCTTTTGCAAGTTTTTCTCTCAGCACTTGAAAGTGGTGTGCAATTCAGATGAGAAATCTGCTGTTATTCAAATTGGTGTTCCTCATTACCTATTACAAGAAATAGGTAATGCATCCTTTCTCTCTAGCTGCTTTCAAGATTTTTGTTTTGTCTTTAACTTTCAGAAGTTTATTGTGATGTGCCTTAGTGTTACATACTGTATGATTCTCTTTCTATAATATTTTATAAATGACAAAATTATATGGAGAGAACATTAACGGTTAGGGTGAGGGTTTTGTGGAGTTGTTACTTGCTCTTGCCCAACCCCCTCTACAGCATGCTGGTGGTGATAGGAATATTTTTAAAGCATGTATGCATTTTCAAATGGATCTAAGTCTTATTGGTGTATATCCATCCTGCCATTTCTTTTGACCCTTTGTGTATATAATGTTGGTTTGATAGTGAGACCAGGCTTATACAGAGTATAATCTTCTTTCTTTCTTCTACTCAGTATTGACATGCCTAGTGTGGATGATGCCTTTGTTTTTTATCTACATTTTTTATTTATTATTTTTCTGCCTTTTTTATAATTTCCTAATTTTCTGATTATATTAGACATATAAATTATTTTTCCTTTGCTGTAATAATAGCTTCATGATACAAACTATTGTGTGTGTTTACATTCTTAAATAGTATCACTTGACCCTAACATAAGATCTCCCCTATTCACAAAATTCTAAGTATATATTATGGTAGTATTAACCATAGGCACTCTGTTGTATAGTAGATCTCTAGGACCTATTTATCATAAATAGCTGAAACATTGTACAGTGTGATTAATGTCTCCGCATTTCCCCCTTCTCTAGCCCCTGGTAGCCATCATTCTATTCTGTTTCTATGAGTTTGACTATTTCCAGATCCTCACATACATAGGATAATGTAGTATTTTTATTTCTGTATCTGGCTTTTTTCACATAGCAAAATGTACTCCAGGTTCATCCACATTGTCACAAATGGAATATTTTTTTTTCTTTTTTAAGGCTCAATAATATGCCATGCATATATATGTGTGTGTGTGTGTGTGTATGTATACATATATATCTGTCTATACTAGGGCTGTCTGGAAGGTATCTGGCCATTGTTAATACAATAAATGTCTCTATTTGGCTGGATACTTTCTGGACATCTCTTGAATACACAGATGATCCTCAACTTACAATGGGGTTATCTCCTGATAAATCCATCATGAGTTGAAAATATCATGAAGTTAATACACCTAACCCAGCAAACATCATAGCCTAGTCTAGCCTACCTTAAACATGTTCAGAAAACTTACATTAGCCTACAGATGGGCAAAATCATCTAGCACAAAGCCCATTTTATAAAAAAGTGTGGAACATCTTACATAATTTATTGAATACTGTACTGAAAGTGAAAAACAGAAAGGTGGTTGTATGGGTACTCAAAAGTAAGTTTCTAATGAATGTATATCATTTTCACACCATAGTAAAATCAAAAACTCATAAGTCAAATCATTGAAAATCGGGGAGTCTGTGTATACACACACGCGCGTGCACGCGCATACACACGCACACACCGCATTTTCTTTATCCATTCACCTTTCAATTGACATTTAGCTTGCATCAATGTTGTAATTATTGTGAATAATGCTGCATTGAATATGTGAGTACAGATATTTCTTTGAGATCCTGTTTTAATTCCCTTAAGTATATACCCAGAAGTGGAATTACTGGATCATATGGTAATTCTATTTTATTTTTCTGAGCAACCACCATGTTGTTATCCAAAATAGCTGTACTAATGTATAATACCACCTACAGTGTATAAGTATTCTATTTTAAATTCTTGGGGGAACCTCCATACTGTTTTCCATATTGGATGCACCAATTTACATTACCACCAACAGTGAGCAAGGATTCCCATTTCTCTGCATCTTTGCTAACAATCGCTAAATTGCTTCATTTTTTAGTAACAGTCATTCTATTAATAATAGGTGTGAGGTGGTATCTTATTGTAGTTTTGATTTACATTTTTGTGGCTACTAATGTTGAGCATTTGCTCATGTACCTGTTGGCCAATCATGCCTTCTTTTAAGAAATGTACATTAAATTTCTTTACCCATTTTAAATCAGATTTTTTGCAACTCATATACCTCAATAGCAAAAAGAAATAATCTGATTAATATCTGCATATATATGTGTATATATATACACACACACATATATATGTGTTACTCATAGACCAATAGATACATACATAGATAGAGATGTGGTCTGAAAATATTTGCTCCCATTCTGTAGGTTGCCTATTAATTTTGTGGATTGGTTCCTTTGCTGTGCATAAACTTTTTAGTTTGATTTAGTTCCACTAGTTAATTTTTGCTTGAGTTGGCTATGCTTTTGGTGTCATATCTAAAACATCTTTCCCAAGACCAATGTCAAAGAAATTTTTCCCTATGTTTTCTACTAAGTTTTTTTTTTTAATTTCAGAATATTACAGGAGTAAAAATGCTTTGGTTACATAAATTGCCTTTGCACTGTCCTATCCAGAACTACAAGTGGGCCCATTCCCCAGACAGCATGCACCCCACCCATTAGGTGTGAATTTACACATCCCCTCCTTCCCCTTCCCACCTGCTTGACATCAAATGAATGTTACTTCCAATATATGCACATAAGTGTTGACCGATTAGTACCAATTTAATAGCGAGTACATGTGGTATTTGTTTTTCCATTTTTGTGATACTTCACTTAGAAAAATAGGCTCCGGCTCCATCCAGGATAATACAAGAGGTGGTTCACATTTTCTTTTATGACTGAGTAGTACTCCATGTTGTACATATACCACATTTTATTAATCCACTCATGTACTGATGGGCACTTAGGTTGTTTCCACATCTTTGCAATTGTGAATTGTGCTGGTATAAACATTCAAGTGCAGATATCCTTTTTATAGAATGTCTTTTTTTCCTTTGGGTAAATACACAGTAGTGGGATTGCTGGATCAAATGGTAGTTCTACTTTTAGGTTTTTGAGGTATTTCCATACTACTTCCCATAGAGATTTTATGAGTTTGGAGTACTACCAACAGGGTATCAATGTTCCTATCTCTCTGCATCCACACCAACATTTGTTGTTTTGTGACTTTTTGATAAAAGCCATTCTCACTGGAGTTAAGCAGTATCTCATTGTAGTTTTGATTTTCTTTTCCCGGATGATTAGAGATGTTGAGCGTTTTTTCATATGTTTCTTGGCCGTTAGTCTATGTTCTTTTGACAAGTTTCTGTTCATGTCCTTTGCCCACTTTTTAACAGGGTTGTATGACTTTTTCTTGCTGATTTTCCTGAGTTCTGTATAGATCATGGTTATCAGCCCTTTTTCAGATGTATAGCATGCCAATATTTTCTCCCACTCCTTAGGTTCTCTATTCACTCTAACGGTAGTTTTCTTGGCAGTACATAAGCTTTTTAATTTGATCAGGTCCCATTCATTTGTTTTTGTTCTTGCTTTGATTGCTTTTGGGGTCTTATTCATGAATTCTTTGCCTAGGCCAATGTTTAGAAGAGTTTGTCCAACATTTTCTTCTAGAATTCTGATGGTGTCATGTCTTAGGTGTAAAGCTGTTATCCATCGTGAGTTAATTTTTGTGAGAGGGGAGAGGTGCAGATTCTGTTTCAGTCTTGTGCATGTGACTATCCAATTTTCCCAGCATCATTTATTGAATAGGGATTCTTTTCCCCAGTGTATGTTCTTGTCTGCTCTGTCAAAACTCAGATGGCAATATGAGGATGGTATTATATCTGGGTTCTCTGTTCTGATCCATTGGTCTATGTCTCTGTTCTGGTGCCAGTACCACGTTGTTTTCTTTACTATAGCCTTTTAGGATAGCTTGAAGTCTGGTAAATTGATTCCTCCCAATTTGTTCTTTTTGCTTTGGCTATACAGGTTGCTTTGGCTACGCAGTGTCTTCTATGGTTCCATACGAAGTATAGAATCATTTTTTCTAAATCTGCAAAAAATGCCATTGGTATTTTAATGCAGATTGCATTGAATCTGTTAAGTCACTTTGGATAGTACAGACATTTTAACAATATCAGTTCTGCCAATCCATGAGCATGGTATGGTTTTCCATCTGTTTACTTCCTCTGGTATTTCCTTCCTCAGTGTGTGGTAGTTCTCCCTGTAGAGCTCTTTCACCTCCTTAGTTAAATATATTCCTAGGTATTTTATTTTCTTTGTTGCTATTGTGAAACCTATTGAGTCTTTGATTTTGTTCTTAGCTTGACTGTTGTTGGCATATATGAATGCTACTGGAAAAATAGAAAGCATTCCCTCTTAGAACTGGAACCGGACAAGGTTGCCCAATATCACCACTTCTATTCAACACAGTGCTGGAAGTCCTAGCCAGAGCAATCAGACAAGGGAAGGAAATCACGGGTATCCAAATGGGGCCAGAAGATGTAAAACTATCTCTCTTTGCTGATGATATGATCTTATACCTAGAAAACTCCAAAGATTTTGCCAAGAGACTAGTGGAATTGATAAATAAATTCAGCAAAGTCTCAGGTTACAAAATCAATATACACAAATCTACTATGAGTTTTAAATCAATTTTCTGTGAATTTTTCTGAGTGATGTGAGATAGAGGTCCAATTTGATTCCTTTGCATGTGGTTATCAAGTTCTCTCAACCATTTACAAAAGAGACTAACCTTTCTCCATTGTGTATTTTTTTATGCCCTTTTCCAATGTTAGTTGATGATGTATGTGTGGATTTATTTCTGAGCTCTCTATTGTGTTCCATTGTTCTATGAGTCTGTTTTTATGCTAATATCATGCTGTAATGATTACTATGGCTTGGTAATGTAGTTTGAAATCATTAGGTATGATTCCCTCCAGCTTTGTTCTTCTTTCTCAATATTGCTTTGGCTGTTTGGGATATTTTGCTGTTTCATACACAATTTAGGATTGTTTTTCCTATATTTGTGAAAAATCACATTGGACTTGTCATACGGTTTGCACTGAGTCTATAGAGAGCTTTGAGAACTATGGAACCTATAATCATATCAATTTTTCCAATCCATAAACATGGAACATATTTCCATTTCTTTGAGTCTTCAATATCTTTCATCAGTGTCTTATCATTTTAAATGTACAGATATTTTACATCTTGGTTAAATTTATTACAAAATATTATATTGTTAATGATGCTATTGCAAAAGGATAGTTTCATTTATTTCATTTTCAGATAGTTTGTTGTTAGTGGATAGAGATACAAATAATTTTTGTATGTTGATTCTGTATCCTGCAACTTTATGGAATTTGTTTATTAGTTCTAACAGTTCTTTGGAGGAGTCTGCAGGGTCTTGTACATATAAGACCATGTCATCTGCCAATAGAGAAAATCCTCTTCCTTCCTGATTTGAATGCTGTTTATTTCTTTCTCTTTTCTAATTGCTCTAGGTAGGACTTCCAGTATTATGTTTAAATAGAAATGGTAAGAATGTGCATCCTGTCTTTCTCCTGATCTTAAAAAACAGTTTTCAGCTTTTCCCCATTATGATTTAACTGTGGACTTGTTACATACGGTCTCTATTATGCTGAGGTACATTCCTGCTATACTCAATTCATTGAGAGGTCTTTTTTGTTATTGCTCATCATAAAAAGAGTGTTGAATATTTTAAGTGCTGTTTCTGAATATATTGAGGTGATTATTGATTTTTAACTTTCATTCTGATAATGAGATTTATCACATCACATTTATTGATTTGCATATTGAAAAATTCTTGTGTTGCAGGGAAATATCCCACTTGGTCATGGTGAATGATCCCTTCAATGTAATATTGAATTCAATTCACTAGTATTTTCTTGAGAATTTTTGCATCTGTGCTCCTCAGGAATATTGGAGTATAATTTCCTTTTCTAATAGTATCTTTCCCTGGCTTTGGTATCAGGGTAATTTTGGCCTTGTTAAATGAGTTTGAAAGTGATTTCTCATCTTTAATATTTTTTGGAGGAAATCTAGAAGAATTGGTGTTAATCCTTCTTTAAACATTTTGTAGAATTCATCATTTAATTCATCTGATTTAGGGCTTTTATTTGATGGGTGGTTTCTGATTCCTGACTCAAACTCCTTGTACATTGTTGGTCTATTCAGATATTCTATTTCTTCCTGACTCATTTTAGTAGGTTGCATGTTTCTAGAATTTTTTGCTGTTATTATTTTGTTGGTGTGTAATCATTCATAGTCATCTCTTATGCTCCTTTGTATTTCTATGGCAGCAGTTTAATATCTCCTCTTTCATTCATGATTTTTATCTGTTTTAGCTCTCTCTTTCTCTCTCATTTAGTGTAGTTAATGACCTCTTTATGTTTTTTTAAAAAAACAACTCTTAATTACCCTTCATGTTTCTGGTGTCAGTTTTTGATTTAATGTCTATTTTGTCTGACGGACACAGCCATTTCTGCTCTGTTATGGTTACCATTTCATGGGATATATTTTTTCATTACTTCCCTTTCAGTCTATGTGTGTCCTTAAAGCTAAAATGAGCCAGTTTTACACAACATACCATTGTGTCTTGTTTGTTTGTTTATATATTCAGCCTCTCTCTGTCTTTTGATTCAGTAATTCATTCATGATAAAAGTATTTAATTATTATATTTATTAATAAATCCATCAATTAACAAATCAATACATTTATTTTATAAATTATATATTAAGTTATAAATTTTACAAAATTAATTCATAAATTAACATGTTTATTAATTTATTGCTAACCTCATTAAATATTATTGATTTATGTTAATTATTAATTTAATCTATGTTTAAAGTTATTAAGAATATAAATAAATAAATAACCTAATTTTTAAAAGAAGACAAAGCAACTGAATAGACTTTTTTCAAAGGAAGGCATTCAAATGACCAACAGGTATGGGTAAAATTGCTCAACATCACCAATTATCAGAGAAATGCAAATTAAAACCACAATGAGATAACACTTCATACCTGTTACAATGGCTGTTATCAAAAAGACAAAACATAATATTAATAAATTGTTGGTGAGCATGTGGAGAAAAGGGAAGCCTTGTACACTGTTGGTAGAAATGTAAATTCATGTACACAACAAAGATGTATGGAGTTCCTCTCAAAATTAATGGTAAAATGTTCCCTCCAGAATTAAAGTTGAACTACCATATGGTCCAGCAATCTCACTGCTGTGTACCCAATATACTACTGTTTTTCACAAGAAATTGAATCAGTATGTCAAAGAGATATCTGCATTCCATGTTCATTGCAGCATTATTCACAATAGCCAAGACATGAAAGCAACCTAAGTGTTCAATAACAGGTGAATGAATAAAAAATGTGATCTATATATATATATATAGAGAGAGAGAGAGGATATTAATCCCTTATCAGATGTAGAGTTTACAAATATTTTCTTCTATTCCCTAGGTTGTCTTTTCTCTTATATTTAAGTCTTCATTCCACTTTGAGTTAATTTTTGTATATTGTGTGAGATGAATCTAATTTCATCCTTTTGCATGTGGATACCCACTTCTCCCAGCACTACTCATTAAAGAGACTGTTCTTCACTTACTATGTGTTCTTCGCTCCTTTGTTGAAAATCAGTTGTCTGTAAATGTGAGGATTTATTTCATGGCTCTCTCTTCTTTTTCATTAGTCTGTGTGTCTTTTTTATGTCAATTCCATGCTTTTTTGCTTACTATAGCTTTGTAGTATATTTTGAAGTCAGGTAGTGTGATGCCTCTAACATTGATTATTTTTTTCTCTCAAGATCACTTTATCTTATTAAAGAATGTGTATTCTAAAGCTGTTGGATGGACTGTCTGTATATGTTTGTTAGGTCTATTTAGCAAAGGTATAGTTTAAGCCTCATTTTTAGTTTCTTACTGATTTTGTGTTTGGATGATCTGTCAATTGGTGAAAGTGGAATGTTGAAGTCCCCTACTATTCTTGTATTGCCTATCTCTCCCTTCAGATCTATTAATATTCACTTTATATGTTAGGTGCTTTGATGTTGGGTATGTATATATACTTATAATTGTTATATCTTCTTGTTGAATTGATTCTTTAATCAATATAAAATAATGAACTTTGTCTCTTTTTACAGTTTTTTACTTAAAGTCTATTTCATCTGACATAAGTATAGCTACTCTTACTCCCTTTTGATTGACATTTGCATGGCATATCTTTTTCCATCCCTTCACTTTTAGTCTATGTGTGCCCTTACAAGTGAAGTGAGTGTCTTATAGGTAGCAGATAATTGGGTCTTATTATTTATCCATTCATCCATTCTACATTCTTGAGTAAAGAATATAATCCATTTATATTCAACATAATTATTGATATGGAAGGACTTATTATTGTCATCTTGTTAATTGATGTCTAGTTGTTTTATAGAATCTTTGTTTTCTTGTTGTCTTTCTTTGTGGCTAAGTTATTTTCTCTAGTGATATTTTGATTCTTTGCATTTTATTTTTTGTGTATCTACTATAGCTTTTTGCATTGTGGCTATAATCATAACAGATTATTTTAAGTTAATGACAACTTAACTTTAATTGCAAAAAACAAACTCCCCTTTTCTCTATCCTTGTTCCTATATTTTGAATATTTGATGTCACCATTTACATATTTTATATTGTATATACCTTAAATTATTCTAGCTATTATTATTTTAATAGTTTGTCTTTTACCTTCATACTAAGGATTTAAATAATTTATGCACCACCATTACAATATTAGAGTATTCTGCGTTTGACTATGTATTTATTTTTACTAGTGAATTTTATTCTTTTCTTTATTCTCATGTTACTTATTAGCATTCTTTTCTTTTAGCTTAAAGAACTCATTTTTGCATTTCTTCTATGACAGTTCTGATAGTGATAAACTCCTTCAGCATTTGTTTGTCTGGGAAAGTCTTTATCTCTTCTTCACTGCAGAAGGAAGATTTTCTGTGTAAAGTAATCTTGCTTGGCAGTTTTTTTTTTCTTTAGTTATTTGAATATATCTTCCCTTTATCTTAGTAGGTAAGGTTTCTGCTCAGAAGTCTACTGCTAGGCATATTGAAACTCTCAAAGATGTTATTTGTTTTCATTTTCTCTTGCTGCTTTCAGGATGCACTATTGGTCTTTGATTTCTGACAGTCTGATTATAATGTCTTGGGTAGTATTATTTGGACTGAATCCTTTGATCATCCTGTACCCAAATATTTAGATCTTTCTCCAGGTTTGAAAAGTTTTGTGCATGGATAATTGTTCAAACTGATGTTTTAGTGTGTGTGTGCATCGGGGGGAGATTGCTGAAGAGTCCTACTCTGCCCTCTTGCCCTGTCCCCTGATCTTTGTAGCTTTAAGTTGGTGTCTGTACATTTGAATACTCAGTCATCTCTTCCATTCCTTAGAGAACACCTTCAGCAGGCAAAGCCCTTTATCAGTCAGTCCAGCCACATATTCTCTTGGGTTGGTTTGGAGGGTCCATGGATGGGTCAGCTGGCAGGGTTGATGAGCAGTTGGGCCTACTGCTGGCGTTCACAGACAGATTGGCCTGGTACCCAGGATTGTGGGCTGGTCCTTAAAATGTGTGTGCTGCTTTTTAAGAGCCTCATCCCTTTTCTTTGTTGTTAGCTAATCCCAGGAAATCTAGTCATCCCAATCCTCAGTGTTCTGAATGAGTCACAGTAAAACAAGTCTCTTGTGTGACACCCAGAAAGGTTGGGTAAGTTGGATGTTTATTTCTCTTTTTCCCACTGGAGAGCTCATGAGCTGATTTAATCATCTTGGCTTTGCAGTATACCAGCATGGGGAAGTGGTAGTAGGTAAACTAAAACTATCTTTCTTACACTTTTCAATGCATATTTTCTTATTTATGTGCTCCACTTTATGCTGTATCCTCTCGTGTGTATCCTGGAGCTCTCATAAAGATATTTTTGTCCATGGATGATTGCTAAATCAGTGTTTCAGGACATGGAACTACTATTCTGCCACTTGTTGACATCACTCTGACATTTTCCAAATTGTTAAGTACTATTTATATTATCTTTCAATTTTAGCTTGTTCTAGCTACTCTGAAATATACATATGCAATTTATAATAAAATCATTGCATATCTTATAAAGTATATGCAATGTAAAGGGCATATTTTCATACTAGAATGCCTAATAATGCAAGAGTGAGAGTACATATAAAACATATTTTAGCAGATAGTTTTTTTAAATGCTATGAATGGTAAATGAGCATAATTATTAAAAATATTTATATTTATATAAATATATAATATATAATAGCTCACAACATAATAATAGGTAGAAATATAAGAAAATGAATTTGTAATAATTATACCAAATATTTTATTAATATAAGATATGCATATCAACATTAAATTCTTAAAGTTCTCATATCAGTTTTAAGATATATCCAAGACAGAGTTATTAATAAGTGGTGACTTGTAAAATAATAATGAGAATATTACCCTCACTATTGTACATGGGTAGAATAGAAAAGAATACAAAATTATAAATAAGCCCCTAAGACACTAAAGTAAAGTCTCATGGCACATCTCAAAAAAATGTTTATAAGATGAAAATGGAAATAATGGCAAAGTAGAAATATTTGAAGATAATGCTACATAATTGTCAATATTCATTAACTTCATTTAAGTGAGGTGAGTAAATAAGAAAGGAGGTGCCCAGGTGAATCAAACCATCAAATTCATCAAAACACAGTAATTTTCCATTATATTATCATAGATTCCAAGCTATATTTTTTATTTTAATTCCCAAAAAAGTTTGCATATATTTTAATGGGAGGATTCTCTACTGTTCCACAAAGTCTTGAAAACCCTTGTATACTGTAATTTGCATTACAGAGCTTTTAGCCCAAGGCCTGAACAAGTTTAGAATTAAAGTAATAAGTTCTATAAAGGATATGGGGAAGTCTTAGATGAATATACTCTGTTGTACTTACAACATGAGAGACAACAGGAATACAACAACACAACTTAATTTGGATGGAAGGCATTTATTTACTGATAGGTAAATCAATTAAATCTCTGTAGAGTTCTGACCATCAGGTGATATTACCATTATTTCATAATTGATATTTTACTGTGACTATCACAAAAAGAAGAGATGCACTTGCAAATCTTTATTCCTGTCTAGAGAAAATGTGTCTGGTGTGCACCCCTGAGATTAAATAGTTGCTAAGTATTCCTTTCTCATGAGAAACTTAACAAATTATACCTGGAAGACACCTAAGATCCTGTAAATGCTCAAAGTGCTTTCTTATCCACCTCCTTCAGTCCTACATTCTTCAGTTATACTATTGTGTTCTACCCTCAATTCTGCATGTACAACATTTATCATTGCTGTAGGAAACTAAACTGGTGAATCGGTTCAACCCATTTTATGGCTGAGATAAATCAAAAGTGACAGCAATAAAGAACAATCAAAAAATAAAAAATAATAATAATTCAGGTAAGTTACTTCAGGTTTCTTAAACCTTCTCTTTCATTGAGTAAGTTGTATCCATATAATAGGTATCTGGGGATCCTTCAGGATTTATAAGATTAGTAGTCCCCTGCTCTCACAGAGGCTGATTTCAATGAGATGTTTATTACACAGATGTCATGCAAATAAAGCTCAGCTGCAGTGATACTCTTTAGTATCTGAAAACTATAGTTATAGATTATGGTTTGCAATTTGAACTGGATGTTAAGATAAAAACTCCTTCAAGATCTCTACCTCAGTAAATGTAGACAAAGTTGTTGCAGAAATATTTAGATGTGACATCACACATTTCTAAATGTGTGAGCTCTTTTTAGTATGAGATAAGCTGGTCCTTTATTTCATATTTATGATAATATAAAGCATAAAAGCAATAACAATTCAGTCAATGTGGTAAACTGAACTTTCAAATGATGGGTTTACTTCATTCAACATAATTATGAAGGCAATGCAACAATATTTAGTTCTATTATCGGTTTGCTACTAACTCCGCACATGATTCTTTGTAATAAACGTTACATGTGTTGACTATATCAGGGATGGAATGTGATAGTTGAAGAAGGACTTTATCCAAGGGTTGATAACTGAAAAGAACAGATTTGATTTGAGCCAGAAGATCAGACAGAAATTCTGAAATGGATCTCATCTCAGAAAAGAGGTCACCAGATGTTATGTATTTCTCCAATTCATTTTTGTAAGTCACTTGTTTATCTTTTTTTGAAAATGGAAATACATAATCCTTGGCAAAAGGAAGAAAATTATTCAGATGTATCCATGATTTAAAAATGGATAGGCCATCCTCAATTATTCTGGATACTGTGTTAGCCGTAGTTTCCTGACACATACTGTTCTAAGTGTTTTAATCATTATCCATTCATCTATTCCTTCCATTATTTAAATCTGAATTATTTAGCTTGAAGACAAGGACTTGACAGAAAACTGAGATGAAACGGTAAATATGATGTAAACCCTCCTATCCAGAGCCTTACAGTTTAATGAAGGAAACATACATAAAGAGGCAATTAAGTTACTCTGGCTTAATTGATCTGCTAAAGATAAATGGCTCCGGGCCACATTCCCAAAATAATCTGGAATGAGTCTTCCAGATATGGTAAAGTCAAAACAGCGTTGAATGGAGGTCATAACTGTTACACTTGAATATAAATTCAAAAGCAAAAGTGTTTAACCCTTTTTTACTTTGGGCATTTTAAAAGTTTAAACCCCTTAAAAACTGAAAAAAAAAATTCAGTCAGGAGACCTGTTTTCAAACATCAGTTCCACTAATTTATATATTGATAGGTAAGTCTTTCAAATCTTAATGATTCTCAGTTTCTTCTTTCAGTGAAGAAACTGAGATTCATTTACATTCATGTAAATGTAGATAACGTGATTTCCAAGGGACCTGAATAAATTAGATAATGTATATGATAGTTCACTTTATAATGTGATAAAATACTCATTAATAGAAAATAAAATTGTTTTTGAATCAACTTGGTGATAGGAAACGATGATCATACTACACCCCCAAATAAATCTTACTTGTGATATTTTCAGAGACAGAAACCTTGCACGGATGGACTTCCTAATTAATTCTGGGAGGTAAACTTCATGCCTCTACATTGAGAAGAGTTACATGCAGATGATAGAATCTATGAAGAGGCTAAACCAAACCACCATCTTGGAGTTCATCCTTGTGGGGTTTTCTGATCACCCAGCCCAACAGATGCTCCTGTTTTCCCTGCTTCTCTGTATTTACCTGACCACCATGATTGGAAACCTGCTGATCATCCTCACAATCATGTCAAATGCTTCTTTTCACACCCCCATGTATTACTTCCTTAGCAATTTATCCTTGATTGATGTCTGTCTATCTTCTACTACAGTTCCTAAAATGCTTGTAGACATCCAAACAGGAAATTTTACCATCTCTTTCAATAACTGCATGATGCAAATGTACCTGTTTATCTGCTTTTCAGGGTTGGAAACATTGCTTCTCCCTATTATGTCCTATGACCGTTTTGTGGCCATCTGCCTTCCTTTGTCCTACTCAGCCACCATGACTCCCAAGTTTTGTGCTTGTCTGGTAGCCAGCTCCTGGATCTTTGCAATCTTGAGTGCACAGATACACACCATCCTATTGGTTCAATTATCCTTCTGTGAGGATAACAAAATTCCTCAGTTTTTCTGTGATATTGGTCCATTGCTAAAGTTGTCTTGTTCTGATAACTACATCAATGAGTTGTTTATTTTTATTGAGGGAGGACTGGTGGTCATCGTGAGCTTTACCTGTATTTTAGTTTCTTACATTCTTATTGGTTATACCATAGTCAGAATGCCATCAATCACAGGGAAGTATAAAGCATTCTCCACATGCTCCTCTCACCTTTCTGTGGTCCTCTTGTTTTTTGGTACAATAATTGGTGTTTATTTATGCCCTTCCAGCTCTCATATAGCTGAAAGAGATAAAGCAGCAGCTGTGATGTACACTGTGGTTACTCCCTTGTTAAATCCTTTTATTTATAGTCTAAGGAATGGTCATCTGAGAGGGGGCCTTAGGAAAACGATTGGGAAAAAACTGTTTTCATGATATATTGCAGTGGATGGAGACTTTCAGGTAAACACATGATGAGTCAGTGATTTTTATTAAATGTCCATTCACATCATTTTGTGACTGACATGCCTACCTATGGATTCTTCACTACATTATCACTTTATTATTGTGTGGCTAGAATTGATGAATTATAATATCTTAGCATAATCATTAGTATATAATTTTGAGTGTATAACTTAGAGTTTCAGAATTATTATAGGTGCTATAAGTTAAAAATACTGTATCCTAGAATTTCTACAAATCCTACAAATTCCTGTGTTAAATAAATTTCAGATATGTATGTCAAAATTTATCCTACTGGAGAAGACTAAAATATTATGCAATGACATTTATGAAAAGTGAATGATTCTATTTGTGTGATATTAGTTTTGCTACTTTGTTTCTATTGGTTCATTGAATTTTCTAAGTATACAATCATATCATTACAAATGGAAACATATTTACCAATTTATTTTCAATTTTCACGACGTGTATGTTTTGCTTGGATTGAATTGGCCAATAATTCTAATGCATATTAAAAACCAGATATAGTAGGTATCCTGCCTCATTTATAATTTAACAGAATTATTCCCAATGCTATCTAGTCTTCGAGATGCTGGAATGTGGTTATATTAATATATAAATAACCATTTTGTTTTGGGATAAGTGTGTGTGTTTGGGCAGAAGAAAATGGTCAGAAAGAGATGTTAAATTTGTCAGCTGTCTTTGCAATGTCTAAGAAGCTGATCCTATGACTTTTATCCATTGATCTAAAATTGTGCAATACATGAATAAATTTCATAATATTTAGCTATCTTTTAAAAATATATTGGATATGCCTGGTATATTGGTGTCCACTACATTATTTTTTATGTTTTTAGAAAAATCACTCTGTAATTGTCTTATAACACTTGACCCATGCCTTTGATACATACCTTAAAGAGAGTTATTTTAAAAGCTTAATTAATGCATTAAACTTCCTATTTAATGAAAACCCTCATAGGAAGTCCAAAAATAAAATCCATTTCAATTCTAATATCAAAACATGAATGTGAAAAATAAGCATGGCCAAATAAGTGCTGAGAATTTATAAACAACACTAAAAGAAAACCTTGCAAATATAATCAAAGGCAAGTTTTAAACAAAACACCTCAACTGGGACAGCATTTCACTAATATGGAATATAACTAATAATTGTCTAAATTATTATTTTTATTGAGTAAATAATGTGTTTATAATTTATAAAACATATTCAAATACATTTGTTTTATAAAAGTTTAAAATAGGTTAAATATTTCATGTATTCTGACATTATAGGGAGGTGACATTTTTGGAAATGTATCAACATTTCACTCTACACAGCTTTTCAGAGTATCAGGACACAGATAAATCCTCCACAAGTTTCCCAAATCAGGCATTATATTGGTTACATTGTGACCATGAGGCAATAAGCCACTAACCAGCACCAATGGTACCAATGGAAAGAAGCTTCACAAACAGCTCAACAACAATAACAGTAACAACAAATAGCAAAAACAATAAACAATGACTTTAAATGGAAATATTTCCTGCATAGTAATTTCCAAAGATGTGATAAAAATTCAGTTATTTTTCATAAAATAATATTTATTATTTGCATACCAATTACTAGATGTCCGTGTTTTTTCCAGAAGCCAAGCTATTGTGTAATGTATATTGCCTAATGTTTCAGAAAGAGTTACACCAACAGCCAAAGTAGAGGAAGATACATAATTTATGGTACAAGTGGAAACCAATTAATCTTAAAACAGAAAAACCGCAACTATAAAGAAACTCAAGAACATGTTGCATGAAAAGAGCAAGATAATATTTTAACCTCTGGTGAAACTCATTTGATTATTCCACAAGATATAAAACATGTACTTAAAATATACAACTCTAAAAGCAATTAAGAATGTGTAAACAACATTTTACATGCATACACTTCCAGGATGGATATAGCTTTGATATGTAAAACAATAAAGGCACTTCTTGCTCCAACAGGTGATGGTTGAATTATACCAAATGTGCTTGTTACACAAGCATTTGCACCCTCAGAGAATAAATCATATCTAGTAGGTTTGGCTGAGTCTTGCCAACACATACTTACAGCTTGATCTTCTTGGTTTCATTTCCACTCCCCAACCCTCACTCTCTCACCCCATAATATCTGCATGTGGAGACTAGGATGTCCCTCAAAGTTCCACCAACCAAAAGGGTCTTCCATCCCAGTGAATGAATTACAAAATATTTCAAGATTGACAGGCAGGAAACAGATTATCCACACTAGACAGTGAATAGAGCATGTTAGGGATGTTTTCCATATAATAGCAAAAAATAAAAATAAAAATAAAGAACAAACCAAAACAAACAAACAAAAAACTCCCATAAATCCATTAAGGAGTTTTAAGCTGGGGTGAAAAGATGAAGTTTGAATGTTGAGTGCCAGATGGATGTAAGCACTACATAGAAATGGTGCAGAAGAAGGGGGCCGATATTAAAACACATGGTTAGTATAAGCCTGCTTTCAAAATGCTGTATTGTTAACACTGAGTAGAAAAAAAATCATCTATGTGATAGATTGTAATTCCTGTGGACATGTGGTTTTGCTTGCCAGCAGTCAGAGTCATTTAATTTGAGAAAAGTGTAGGTTATATAAAATTGCTATATTTCCTGTGTACTACTTCAAACCGAGCCTTCAATGTCATTCAACCTGGAATATCATTGAATTGCACTTAATAAGCAATTGTAATGTATATGTGCTATGACCACAGCATGAGAAACATTGATGATGATGTCATTACAAATATGCTACTATTTAGGGTGAGTACGTACACCAAGGCAGAAGTTTCTGGCACTCATCATTTACAAAAATTAATTCAAGATGAAAAAAAGACTGAAATGTAAGGCATGGAACCATAAACATTCTTATTCTAGAAGTAAATGTTCAAACAACTCTTCTAGACATCAGCGTAGGCAAAGAATTTATGACTATGACCCCAAAGGCAATTACAACAACACAAATAAATAAATGGGACATGATTAAATTAAAAAGCTTCTGCACAGCTAAGGAAATAATCAACAAAACAAGTAGACAACCTACAGAATGGCAGAATACATTTGCAAGCTATACATCCAATAAAGGGCTAATATCCAGACTCTACAAAGAACTCAAATCAACAAGAGAAAAATAAACAATCCCATCAAAAATGGGCAAAAGATATGAGCAGAAGCTTTTCAAGAGAAGATAGACAAATAGCCAATAAACATATAAAAATTACTCAACATCACTATTCATCATGGAATTGCAAATTGAAACCACAATGAGATATTACCTTACCCATGTCAGAATGGCCAGTATTAAAAATCCAAAAACAATAGATGCTGATGTAAAGGCAGAGAGAAAGGAATGCTTCTACACTGTTGGTGAGACTACAAACTAGTACAACCTCTATGGAAAACAGTATGGAGATTTCTCAAATAACTAAAAGTAAACTTACCATTCTATTCAGCAATCCCTGTACTTGGTATCTATCCAAAGGAAAAGAAATCATTTTATCAAAAAGACACCTGTACTCGAATATTTATTGCAGCATAGTTCACAATTGCAAAGATGTGGAATCAACCTAAGTGCCTATCAATTCATGATTGGATTAACAAAATGTGGGGTGTGTGTGTGTGTGTGTCCATACATCATGGAGTACTACTCATCCATAAAAAGAAATTAATGTCTTTTGCCTCAATTTGGATGGAACTTGAGACCATTATCCTAAGTGAAGTGTACGAGGAATGGAAAACAAATACCACATGCAGTCACTAGTAATTAGGAACTAATCATTGGGCACACATCTTCACAGAGAGAAGTAAAAGTCATTGGAAATCAAGAGGGGTATGGGGGAGAAGGGGAGGGTAAAAACCTACCTAACAGGTACAATGGACACTATTCAGGTGACGGGCACACTAATTGCCCTGACTTAAGCATTATAAAAGTTATCCACGTAACAAAAACATTTGTACCCCATTAATATTTTGAAACAAAAAAATGGATCTTTATCCAGAAAACAAATGAAAGAAATAAGGTGTCTAATATGAATTAATCTCTTTGATATAACTTTGAGATAAAATTTGACATACTGCGTGATTCTAGTTGCATAAAACTCAAGGTCATGCAAAACTTGCCTATGGCTTTAATGTCCTAACACTGAAAACATTTGAGGAGGAAATGTGACTGAAAGGGCTAAAGCAGCCCTTCTCAAGCCTTATTAATGTTTTATTCCTTCATGTGGTGAGTGTTATGAGGTGCATTCAATATTTATTAATATTTTAACCCATACACTTAAGGTTTGTGTACTTTTCTGTATACATGCTTTACTTCACTAATAAAATGTTTATTTACAACTCAAATAAATCAAAGAAAATATGACCACATATATTTCATATGTTTATTACATATATATTGTATGTCATCATCTTTACAAAAATAATCTTGGGATGTGTTTTATGTCTTGAAGTCATAATGTAAAATTCATTGACAGCTTTCAAAGGACTGTTTATTATTCTCCAGATCACTAGTATTCAGATTGGATAATATATCATCAGTACACTGATACTACTTCAGTCATTATTTATTGTAAAGCATATAGTATTAACAAAACTACTTATATATAAGTAATACTACACAAATATTTTTAAAACCTCAGGACTTTATATAAAAATTATATGAATAAATGTCATTGTCATTATAAAAGTTAAGTTAATGAACAATTTAAAGCAATAAAATTGCATGCATAATCATTTGAGACCAGTATCAAATCTCACAAGAGAGTAATTTATCTATTATTATCGATAATTAATCATTAGGGAAAACAAATTTAAAAGTGGTTAACTAAGTCTCTCAAATTCAGGTATCTTATAAGTATCAGATAAAGGGACTTTACTCAGTCTGTATCCACGAAAACCATGTTCATTTCCCTACATTTATCCTCTTGTGCTCTCAATAACTGTGTTGCCTGAACATAATAGTCAAATCCAGAAACATTTTTGAGAGTAAGAATACATCTAGACCACATATAAAATGTTATGGCATAACATAATATGCACAAATGTATAAACAACAGCTTCTCTATATATTCTGATTGTCCAGGGCTTCAAGTTTTCTTGATATTAGAAACAAATTTTCATGGGCATTTACATGGACCTTATTAATGTCCTATAAAAGCCTGACCAATAAATATTATATTATATTTGTATTCAATTGGTACTTCTTGAGTCTTGTTACCTTTTTCAATACTAAATAAAAATTAAACAGAAAAATCAGTATAGAAGTTCACATTCAATTAGTCAAATGGCAATTAGCAAAAAATCCAGTGTTTTGATGGGAGGCAGATAGATGTCTTCCCCTGTATTTCAGCTTAGGTGGTCACAAGAATATGGGAAATGGTGGAAGGCTTGATAGAAGTGGAAAATAGAAGCCCTGGCAAAATACTTTACTAACCCAAAATAGGGGTTTGTAAAAAAACACCTACTGTGAAAACTGGTATGATAGTTATATGTGGAATAAGGAAACATGGAAGTCAAGTAACTTTTGGAGGGTAAAGTAGAAGGAAGTATAATGACCTTTGCTGCATTCTAGTGGGGGGAAAAGCATATGACAACCAGAGAAGCCTAATGCATAATGATAGATTGCAAGGACTAGAAATAATTCTGTGTGAATGTATCAGATGAAAGAGTGGATGGAAAGAAAAATTACATAAGTGGGGCCTAGATCATATGCAAAGAAAAAGTTTTAAAAAATTCCACCTGAAATCAAATGTAGGAAATGAAGATAGTAAAGATTTCCTATGATCCCAGTAACTAGTTGTTTACTTTTTATCTTTTAAGCTATATATTTCACTATATTTTCCTAATAAACAAATATAAATTTGTATACAAATACTTTACTAAGATGGGATGAGTCCACATACTCTTTAATGCACCGTTTCTTTTACAAAAGAATATGTCACAGGCGTTTTTCAGGCCCACATATAGAGATCTGTACTATCATTTTAATAACAAGTTCATATCTACTATGCGAATAAATCTGGACCATAAGGTCTCATCCTGTTTGGTAGATACTAAGTTCACTTCCTATCTTCTTTAATCTTCTTTATTATAAACAGAGGTAAATGAATATTGTTAAATTCTATATCGAGAGAGAGAGGGACAGAGAGGAGAGAGTCAGAGTTTTGTACACTTCTGTCCATTATAATTTTCTCATACAAGTCTTAAAAACTTGGCCCTGCTAGAATATCATAGTTTTATTATATAATCAGATGAATCATGCTAAGTTCACAGTGGGAAACCTACGCAATGTGTTCTTTTTCCTCGTTTCTTCTCTAGATACATATGTATTACAGATAGTTTTTCCAATTTCTCATTGAGATTTACACTTTATTAAATATTAAATAAACTATCAATTAACACATACTGTGTATACAGTATTATATACTGTATTCTTACAATAAAGTAAGCTAGAGAAAGGAAAATGTTATTTACAAAATCATGAAGAAGAGAAAATACATTTACTATTCATTAAGGGGAAGTAGATCATCATAAAGTTCTTTATCCTCACCATCTTCATATTGAGTAGGCTGAGGAGAAGGAAGAGGAGGGATTGGTCTTCCTGTCTCAAGGATGACAGAGGCAGAAGAAAATCCACATATGATGGAACCCTTGTAGTTTAAACAGGTGTTGTTCAAGGGTTAACTGTACTAGTAAAATATGATATTAGCTAAATCTTAAATTTTTGTGAGTACAACTTACTGTCTCAGTGGTAAAGTAGAATTTTGCATTCCCTGTAAATTTTGAAGCACAAGAAATGCATTATAAAACCCCGGTTTATGCTACCAAATGACATCTTAGTGTATGCGAATTTACCTTTCCAATCTCTGAAGAGGTCTAAGAAGAAATTCAATGATGTATGGTGGAGATGGCTGTACATCTTTACCTAGCATTCACTACCACTTGCTTCTTCCTACCCACATATTTCTCTTTTTCTTTCTTTTCTTCTTATTTTTACTTAAATAACAAACAAAAAAAATCCTGTAAGTAAGGGTTGGAGCAGGACATTTTAGAAACAACATCCTTTATTTTGCTGTTTAGTGAATGGTAGAATCTAAGATGTTATGTGCTCCTATTTGCTTCACATTTTTGCTGAAGTTTATTGTCAGCAGGAAGGTGAAATTTTGCAGAATATATTTGAGGGGAGGGTGTATAATTTTCCTTGTTACCTAATTGTATCATTATGGCTGGCTATATAGATATTTAGAGAAGAAAGGAGTCAAATAATTAGGCTTACACCCCTATTTTCATTCTTAGACGCTACTACGTAATTGGAGCTTTACCATGAATCTGTAACAAAAGATTTGGGGATTTAAATCTGATACAAGAAAATACAAATTAATGTAGAGAGTTATACTAACTCAGGTAAGAAAGAAAGGATCGTGAGAATGAAGAATATAATGCTAACTTTTACTAGATAAAATAAGCATTGTTAATCTAATATTTGACAGCATGGGGTTGTAGGCTGCCCAATCCAGGACTGATCTCTGTGATGTCTGAAAGCTTAACAGAGATATTCTTCACACTGTAGCAATGTCCTCCTCCTAAACCCACAATCCTAAATAATTTTCTACGCCTAAAGCTAGAGAAAGGAAAATGTTATTTACAAAATCATGAAGAAGAGAAAGTATATTTACTATTCATTTAGCCAATATCATATTTTACTAGTACAGCTAACCCTTGAACAACACCTGTTTAAACTACAAGGGCTCAAATATATGTGGATTTTCTTCTGCCTCTGTCACCCCTGAGACAGGAAGACCAATCCCTCCTCTTCCTTCTCCTCCTTAGCCTACTCAATATGAAGATGGTGAGGATAAAGAACTTTATGATGATTTAATTTTCTACACCTAATTTTCTAGTGAGGGATTGAATTAAACTTCATGCCAGATAATCTTTTAACTATACACATAAGAAGCAAATATCAATTTCCAATGGGTAAAACCTCAAGTTACAAATCCCCTCCTCAATGCATTTATTTATTTATTTATTTATTTATTTATTTATTTATTTATTGTCTGAGAATCTATAGTCTTTATTTGGTATTGTAAATTCGATAAATATGTTAGAAGAGTAAACATCTTTGCCAACATTATTGCTTTTTTTAAGAAACATTTTTTTCCCCTGAATGGATTTAAATTTTCTAATGTCTATATCTATTTGTTCCCCTTGGAGATGTGTGTGTGTGTGTGTGTGTGTGTGTGTCTGTGCCTGTTTGTGTGTGCGTTTAGAAGGTTTTAAAAGTATAATATACGTGTTCATTTAAGCAACTATTTATAGAGGTCCAAAAGCCGACATTTTATGACAAAGACACAAGTCAATAAAATAAAATCATTGACTGTTTTCAAAGTAAGAGAGAATAAATTCTTTGAGTATTTTTTTAGGACACATTGTTAAAAAAGTGAGAGCCTTGTTATTCCACTATATTGTGGAGATACATTAGAATCTATGCCCCTTTAATTCTATATCTGAATTTATAGATGTTAAATTCAGGAGAATTTATCTTAATCTGTCGCTTTTGGGAACTTTATTGCAGAGACATACATCTCATTGCTAAAGCATATTTGTACTGGAATCAGGAACTATTTACTTACAAGCTGTGGGCTGTACGTACACTATTTAACTTCCCTATGACTCATTTTCCTTATCAATAAATAGGTTTCATAATTTTTATACATTTATTCAGAGGATTAACTGTGATAATCCATACAAAGTGCTTAACACGGTTTCCAGCAAAAGGGAGACATTTTAACAGCAATCTGTTTCTCTCATTACAGTTCTCCTGACGACCTAGGCATACACTTTTTCTCATCACGACACTAGTATTATTTAATTTAGTCACTAAGGTCATAATTCCTGCTAAAAGACTGTGCACTTGCAAAACATTTTCTGAATTGCTGTCTTCATAGCCTTGTTTCTTAGACTGTAGATGAAAGGATTCAGCATGGGAGTCACCACTGAATACATGAGAGCTGATAGGGTGTCACTCTCAGGAGTACGGGAGGAGGAGGGCCTGAAGTAGACAGCAATGGCTGTGCCATAAAACAACACCACCACCGACAGGTGGCAGCCACAGGTAGAAAAGGCTCTCTGTTTCCCCTGAGTAGAAGTGATCTTCAGAATGGTGGAGAAGATAAGTCCATAAGATATGAGGATGCAGATCAAGGGTGTGAGAGCCAATAGACCTCCTACGGTAAAAATGACCAATACATTGAAGGAGACATCAGAGCAAGAGAGCTGCAGGAGAGGGTTGAGATCACAGAAGAAATGATGGATGACATTGGAGGCACAGAAGGACAGATGTGTTATTAGGGCAGTCTGCAGGAGGGCGTGGAGGTAGGTGACAACCCAGAGCCCTGCCACCACCTGGACACAGAGGCAAGGATTCATTATGGTGGTATAACGTAAAGGGTGGCAAATGGCCACATACCTATCGTATGCCATCAAACAGAGAAGGAGGCTGTCCATATTCACAAAAGAAATGAAGAAGAAGAGCTGAGTGAGGCATCCCGCAAAAGAGATAGTCTTGGTGTCAGCCAAGATGTTCACTACCATTTGGGGGACTATGGTGGAAGTGAAACAGATGTCCACAAAGGCCAAGTTACTAAGGAAGAAATACATGGGGGAGTGGAGGCCAGAGTCAAAGCCAATGGTCAAAATGATGAGCATGTTCCCCAAGACAGTGACTAGGTACATGCAGAGAAAGAGAATAGACAGGGGGTGTTGCTGCTCTGCTGAGCTGGGTAGTCCCAGAAGGACAAATTCCCTGATGACTGTCAGATTTCTTTTTTCCATATTCCCATCAAATCTAGAAGAAGAAAACATTAAATTGTGAAAACCAGTCATGTCAAGTCTTTCATTCACAAGTGTGCGTGTGTGTGTGTGTGTGATTAAATACCATCCAAACTCTTGCTTGCTTGGATTTTTGCCATTTACATCTTGTGTTTACAATATTCTGTATGTATATTCACATAGACATGGTACATGTACCAATCTCAACTTCTTTCAAGAAAGAATGAAAAATACAAATTTTTCATTTGTATTTCAATACAAAGTACAAATGAAAAATACAAATTCTGTGAATAATGACCATTTTTTAATTGGGCCAATTATTTTCCTTTGTCTACAAAATCATGTAATTCATATTGACTTTACATATAAGATTATTTATTATTTTTAGCAGTCATGCTATTTACTCTGACACAACAGAAATATTTACCTTTAAGGAGTAATTTTCCTACCAGTCTTATGTTCATATCCATGAGGGCAGATATCCGCAAGTCATCTTTCTTTTTGTAAGAAAAAAATTTGGTCACTGATAATCCCAAGCCTGCTTCTGGTCCTGGGGTGAAATATCACCTCTTCTGTCTCTTATGTAGCCTCTGACTAGTGTAGCAAGTCATATGAAGCCCAATGTTTGTGGACTGTGCTTTCAGGCCCCTGCCACACAGCAGCTAAAGCGCACTATTTTCTCTAGAGGAGGTAAGAGTATTCTTCCATACCTTTAAAAATTCATCATAGAATATCTTGTTACTTGCAGCCCTTCACTATACTCTCCAAATTCTCATTTCTATACCAATCTAATTTATACTTGCTTTTATAGAATGTGAAGATATAAAAATTACTTTTATAACAATCAGCAAGCAAGCAAACATCTATATATTCATGATTCAGCTAACATTTTTTGAGCTCCTTCTATGGTCCAGGTTTTATGCACAACTTATTTAGGACCAAAGATTTTTTTCTGACTCAAGCTGAATTCATGATTAACTATGGCTTCCAGAACATTTAATTTGACATCTGAGGCTCTCCCAGTCTTTTCAAACATACGTTGTTTGAGTTTATGTTGTCTTAAATCTAGCTTGCTGCAATGGCCTTGACCAGGCCATATGGCTATCAAGCAAAGGACATGATGTAGAAGGTGCTAGAGATTTGGGATTTTTAGTCCCAGTGTCATTATTTCTTCATAATATTCCACTAGATTTAAGACTTTTATTTTATTGATTTGTACATGTAGGATTCTAATAAACAAAATTCTTAAAGTAACTTCTCTGTAAAACATGTCTTATATATTAATATCATTTGAAATTTCAAGAGGTTCTCCCAAATTTATGATATATAATTGTTCTTTATCTGTTTAGTAGGATTATTTACTCAAATTATTGTATTCCACCAGATGTATTATTATATATGAATAAGGAAAACATCTACTTCAAAACACACACATAAAACCATTCAGAATAGGGTGGGTAGGATCAATGCCTTAAGGGATGCTGTTCAACATTCTTCATTCTCTTTCCCTAATCATCATTCCTATCACAAAATAACATAATTTAGCACAATCCAGTCTACACCTTCTGGTTCTATTCCAAGATAGCTGATAAATGCTGGAGAACACAATGCAGTATATCTGTTTCTATTATAATGTTTTGAATTCCAACTTTATCAGAAACCTCATTAGCACTATGATGTTCATCTCCCTCTAATTCCTGTCAACATTACTTAATTTCCTCACATCTTTTTTTTGCCCAAACTGAGGAATGCCAGGATAAAGTCTGTATTGAGAAGAAACATTACATGGTCTTGTATATACATTCCTTTGAGTAAGGAGCACCCTTTCAAAAGCAGCTCCCTTCCCCTGTAGGCAGCATCAGTTAACACTATTTTTCTCAATTCCATAGCCACTCTACAATATTCTTTTCATGACAAACATAACAATTCATCTTTTTCTTGGTCTACTTTATACTAGTCAGTGACATGTCAAGGAAGGAATTTTGATTTATTATACTGAAACCTTACCATATAACACATATATGCATATAGTTTGCACATAGTTGGTGCAAAATAGTGCTTATGGAAACACTAAATGAATGAAAAATTCTAGAGAAATAATTTGATTTTACAATGAATGTATGAAATTTTTGGAAGAGGTTTTTATTCTGTACTCTCATTTACAGCCCATAATGTTAACTCTAGGATTTTATTTCTCAACCAGGACTTTTAAAAAGTCACTCTATCACTGAAATGTTTAACAGCTTCACTAAAAATATTTCGTGTGTTACAATTCAGGGAATTACACATTAGGTATGTCTTCGCTAAAACAAAGAAAAAAAATGTGTGAATACATACCCTTTTGTGAGACTTTTTGCCACCTACAATTTTCTTCCTCCCTGAACATCCAACCACAAAAATATAAGTGGATCTGTGCATTGACTCACGTTCCTAGTCAAGAGTGAAAAAGAGAAGAATAATGAGATGTAAATAAATGTGTTCCTCTAGACAGAAAATAATAGTATGTCACAGGTGTGTTTACTTTTATGTATGTATTTATTTTTATACTACAAAGGGACAGGCCTTGAACAAGGGCACAGTCTTCTCCCTTGAGCTCAGCACCCGAGAGGCTATATGCATCCCAAATTCATCTTCTAATGACTTTTCTCTTGTTTATGAATTGGCTTCTCCCTTATTTTGAATAGAATGCAAACACAGGGTGAAATATTTAAAGCAAAACGAAAGCATGAAAGGCCATGGAGGTCTAAAATAAATTCTCTTTTTCTTTTACAGGGTAACGTTGCTTGGGGGGAATGAATGATACAAAAACATGGAAAAGCTAAACCGAAAGCCTACAAACCTATCTATTCCATCTCCATAAAACTTACAGTCTGCACATCTCCCCTAATGCTGAAGGGAGATTCAATGATATAAACAACCAAGTTTGGAGTAAGACACATTTGGGTTCAAACCTTCATTTGTAAATTAATTAATAGTTGCTTGGCCTTGCAAATGCATTTTATTTTTATGCTATTTTATATGCTTTAGTGTTCTCACCTATGAAAAGACAAATACTACCTATATCATTTAGTTGCTATAAGAACTATAATTTATGTAAATAATTAAGAATTGTGGCAGCCACAGAGGTTATCCTGAAGCCTCTGGTCAACTAATGAACTAATGGCTAGTATAATTAAAATAGGACAACACAAATGAAAACCAAAGGACAGTGTTTCTGGAAATGAGCTTTTTCACTGCACACTAGCTAAAGAGTATGTGTGTGTGTGCATGGAAATATATATAGATATATAGTTTTAAATCATACTCTGAGCTAGTCCTCTGGACTATATAACTTAGTCTGAAGACTATATGTAAACCAAACAATATTAATTCAAAGCATATTAAACATATGCTCATTTATCTCAATCCAAAAATACATTTATTCTTCTACACTGAAGTAAACATTTTATTAAATACATTGTTTTTGGTTTAGTACATGTAGGTAAATATAAGAATAGTCTAGGATGACAAATATTTAAATCATCTTAATACACACAGATATATGCAAGGAATCTATTATATATCGTATATGCACAATTTGTGTATGTATGTATAAATTTACACACATATATACACACACATTCGTACATATATTTTTCTAAAATGAGGAAGACCCCTACATTATCAGTCGAAAGGAAGAAGAGTGTAGATTCATTTACATTGATGTTTAGTGATAATTTATGTCTCAGAGATCATAAAATGCAGCTAATTTAACAGTTTTTGGAAAATCTTTTTAGAACATCAGCATTAGATTCTTGCAAGAGATCCATGAACAACTGAAAACACTTTAGAATTAGAAACCTGGAAAGGATCAAGACCGGGATGGACACATTAATTAATTACCATTTGTGGTGCACTATGAAGTGGCTTTTCATGCAACATCTCATGCAATACCCCACAGAGCCTTGAGACATGAAATTCCTATTTTAGAGAGAAGGGAAACAGCACTTAGAGAATTTAAGTATATCAGAATGGGAGAACTCCTGAATATGGTCTCATTCTCTGCCCATTTGTACATGTTGAAACTTATAAACTGCCCCCTGCATGTAATACTTGCTTATGTTTAAGGAGACAAAAAATCTTCATGTCTCTGCCAAACAAAATGCATTTACTTTATTTATACCTATGTAGAAGTGGGGTGAATGATAAGCTTCATGTTAACAATTTGGAGTTCTTAACTAGAGTCCAAGCAAAACTCCAGTTTGGACTAATTTTCATCCAACAGGGGTGTGTGTGTGTGTGTGTATGTATATATGTGTGTATGATGGCACTAGTGGGTGGGGTTGGAATAGACAATGGGTGGTGGGTCTTGTGGTAGGGAATCAGAATTATAAATAAACTGTTTAGTGGTAGGGACATGCCTAGGGAACTCCAAAGACGAGTTTGTGGGGACTTCTAACCATGACCAGTCCCCAGGCATTGCAACAAGTATATTGGAATAGCACATACACGCTATATCAAATTCATCCTATAATAATAACAACTCAATTCAGTAAAGTTGCAGGATGCAAAATTAACATACAAAAATCAGGAGCATTTTGATATACAAATAATGACCTAGCTGAAAATGAAATCAAGAAAAGAATTCCATTTATGATAGCATGAAAAACAATTTGGAATAAATTTAACCAAGTGTGTGAAAGATCTGTACACTGAAAACTATAAAACACTGATGAAGGCAACTGAAGAAGACACAAATAAATGGAAAGATATCCCATGCTCATGGAACAGAGAATTAATATTGTTAAAATATCTGGAATACCCAAAGCAATATACAGATTAAATGCAATCCCTGTCAAAATTCCAATGGTATTCTTTATGGGAAAAGAAAAAAACATCCCTAAAATCTGTATATAACCACAAAGGACCTTGGATAGCCAAAACAAGTTATCAAGAACATGTAACGGGGAAAAGATAGTCTTTCAATAAATGGTCTGGGACAACTGAATTTCCACATACAAAAGAATGAAATTAGACCCTTATAGTACCCGATATACAAAACCCAAAATGGTTAAAATACCTAAATGTAAGACCTGAAACTGTAAAACCCCTAGAAGAGAACATAGGGGAAAAGCTCCTGGACTTAGCAATGATTTTTGGGTATCACAATGACAGCTCAAGCTACAAAAACAAAAATAAATAAATGGTATTACATCAAACTAAAAAGCTTCTGCACAGCAAAGGAAAGAATGAACAAACAGAACTGACAGCCTATGGATCAGAAAAAAATATTTGTATACCATATATCTGATAAGGGGTTAATATCCCAAATTTATAAAGAACTCATACAACTCAATAGTAGGAAAACAAATAAGCCAGTTAAAAAAATGGGCAAAGGACCTGAATAGACATTTCTTAAAAGAAGAACTAAAAATGACTGACAGGTATATGAAATGGTGCTTAACATCATTAATCATCAGAAAAATGCAAATCAAAACCCTCATGAGTTACTAGCTCACACTTGTTACGATGGCTATTATCAAAAGTCAGAACATAGTAAGTGTTGGTGAGGGTGTGCACAAAGGAGAATCTTTGTACACTGGTGGTGCAACCATTATAGAAAACAGTATGGTGGTTTCTCAAGAAATCTAAAATAGAACTGTCATATGAGCCAGCAATCTCTCTCCTGGGAATATACTGAAAGGAAATAAAATCACCACCTCATAAAGTTATCTGCACTCCCATGTCCATTGCAGCATTACTTACAATGGCCAAGATATGGGAACAACCACATCAATAAGTGTTTCTTGGTAGACAAATGGATAAAGAAACTGCAGTACATATCTCCAATGAAAAGATAATTCAGCCTTAACAAAAGGAGATCCTGCCATTTGCCACACATGGGTGAACCTGGAGGACATTATGCTAAGTGAAATAAGGCAGGCACAAAAAGAAAAATATTGCATGATCTTACTTTTATGTAGAATCTAAATTTTTAAAAGACAAATACACAGAGATAGAGAATATAACAGTGGCTACCAGGGGTGTGGGTAAGGGAAGGAAATGGGAGATGTAGGTCAGAGGATACAAAACATCAGATATGTAGGATGAACAAGTCTAGAGATCGAATGTAAAACATGAGGACTATAGGTAATAAAATCTTGCTGAATTTGAGATTCCCACAAAATGAATATACTTTACCTGCTCTTACTACAAAAACAGCAAAAAAAAGTGTAACTATGTAAGATGAGGGATATGTTAATTTGCTTCACTATAGTAATCATTTTACTACCTATATGCATCCCATAATATCATGTTGCATAGCTTAAATATACACAATAAAATTTATTTTAAAATAAAATAAAATTTATGCTCTCAAGAAGAAAAATCAATAAAAGTGTAATATGGTACCTAAAAGAAGACATAAAAATGACTGACAGGTGTATGAAATGGTGCTCGACATCATTAATCATCAGAAAATGCAAATCAAAACCCTTATGAGTTACTACCTCACACTTGTTACTATGGCTACTGCTAAAAATATAAAATGTTGCATTATAATATTTCATATTGAATATGTGTTGAATATATACTATCATATAACACTATTTTGTATTAAAAATTCAATAACAAAATTGAGGGCAGAGCTTGATGTTTATGAAACATAGAATTGTGTAAAACAGAGAAGTACAAAAGAGGTGCTTTATGAGGATGCACCTGGACATGGCATACAGGAGCAGTTCCACAGAGGAGGCCATGGTCTTGGCTCGGATAAAGGAATCAAGGTGTTGACAGTGGTAAAGCAAGGGAAGGCATGATGGTAAGCAAAGAAAATGAAAGAGGACTTGTTGAACAAAATGCATTTTTGAAAAAATAGAAAAAAGTGATATAGAGTTAGTGGGACAATACTTAGGTGAAATTGATTTTAATATATAACATAGAATAAGTAAGATTTAATTGTTTCTCAAAGAAAATTTGAACTTTAAAACTATGTTACAGATCTCAAACTAAGAAAATTCTTTTCATATTCAAGATTAATTTATTCTTTCCAGGTGTAAGTACAAGGCCTACTTTTACAGTAAAATTTTATTAATATAAGACATCTCACCAACAGCTTCTAACACTAAGCTCTAATGTGCATTCCAAGATTTTTAAGCCAACTTAATAGCACTTTATGGATTATAAAAATATAAAATGTAAAAATAAATCTGTTACTTGAAGCCATAGTGATTGTAGAGTATCAACCAGGCCATCGTGATGGATACACTAGTAAAAGGCTGTTGTGTGGATTAAATGAGTTGGTCCAGAGAAAGTGCTTAGAACATTCTCTGGAACTTAGTCAGAAATATATGGATTTTAGCCATTCATATATGTATGTTTTTAGAGATGGGGTTTTGCTATGTCACCCAGGTTGGTGTCAAACTCCTGGGCTCACGTGGTTCTTCTGCCTTGGCCTCCCAATGTGCTAGGATTACAGGCAGACATGAGCCACTGCACCTGGCCCCAACTTTTTATTAACATTTAGGTCATCAATATTTTTGTTTTTTATTATCATTATAGGAACTCAGAGTCTGTGGGTTTAGTGATTGGGGACTTATAGGTGATGAGGAAAAGAGCTAAGAATGTTGTATTCAAGGTACTAATTTATGTAGCTTTTCCTTTCTTCTGAGGTCTCTCCCTCTGCCATGGTGATTTTTTGTGGTTTTATTTTTGGTTTTTATCTGTTGTTTAATGTCATTATAAGAAAAATTAAACCTATAAATTTTTAGCATGACTCTTACTGTTCATCTTAATATTGTGAAGCTCCATTTTTAAATGCAAACATAGATCATTCAATTTGTAGGCAGACTCAACAAATTACAAAATTCACATTTCATAGCTCATAAATTCATATATATTTTGTTTTACCAGAACAGTGGAAACTGTGCACAAAACTGACTCAATTTGTTTTTATTTCACTTCTTGATATTCTCACAATCTACCAAGGTTCTCTATCTTCAGGTTACTGATAAGTAAGGGCTGAAAGAAAAAGGAACAATTTTTCCCATTTGCCCCATTTTTATCTTCCCTTCTTCACCATCATTCCCAGAAAAAGAGCTAATACAGAGAAGTAACAAGAGTAAGAAAGGGTGTGGTAGGGTTCCTTAGTTGTTCTTGTTCCCTGGAATGCTTCAGTTCTGTGTTCAAAGCAAGTTCTGGTTTGAGTGTCTCATGAATGTTAACACCTCATTTAGCTGTAGATGTAACACACTGTACTTGCTTTGAGTCTCTCTGAACTCCCACACATTGTGGGTCTACAATTCTGAATTTTGTGCTCATGGCCATAATGAATACTAGATGCAAATTGGGCAGCAAGAAACGGCAAACATGCATATTTTTCACTGACAGGCATGTTTATTTTTTCATTGTTCCATCAAAATTCACTTACAAAACACAAGTTCAAAGACTGAATTATTTAGAATTTCAGTGCAGCAGCAATAGAATATTAAACCAAGCATGAGATCCTTGTGATCACAGTTCAAAGGCCAATGAAACCAGTCCTGTTCAGGCAATTTGAGCTCAAGGATTAGGAGCCTGTTGAGTCAGTAATTGGGAGTCTGTGCAATGCACTATGTAAATGTCTGTGGGGTCAGTGATTGGATGCATATAGTGTTCAATCATTTCAAGGACTATGGGGTCAGTGATTGAAGTCTGTGGAGTTTTTTCATTTGGATATTTGTAGGGAGAATAATTTCAGGGTCTGTGGTGCCAGTGATTGGGGCCTGCAGAGGTCAGCATCTGAGGTCTGAGGGGTGAGGATTTGGATTTCTTAGGGAGTCAGTAACTTGAAGGCCTCTGTGTGGTCAATAATTAGTTTAAATGATACACTAAGATTGGGCAAATATTTGGATTCTCCCCAAAATTTATGTACAAATCTTCATTTTTATTGAGAGTCCAGTGCATGTTTTACTGAGACATCAGTGGCAGGTCCAGCAATATGGACAAAAAAACAGAAAACCAGGGGAAAATGTCATACTTTGAGAGACACTTTTAAAGAGAAAATATTTTAAAAATTCAATAAATTTTGTGCTTATTGTGGCTTTTATTAAAAATCTTAGATTAAAACAGAGTTCAGCAGATTTTCTTCTGGGTTATCTGCCATCTTCTAGAAGTTTTATGGTTTTACTTTACATTTAGTTCTATGACTAATTTTCAATTTAATTTTTGCTTAGGGTGTTAAATAATGGTGGAGGTTTTTTGTTTGTTTCATATGGGTATGTAATGGTTACATATGTAATGGTTAAAGAGAAGAATCAATTAATGTGACAGTAATTAATTAAAGAGAGCAATCATTAATTCTGGTAAGCCTGGACAACTTATTAGGAACATCAAAGGAGGAGCCAATTAATAATAATAAAAAACTGAACACAGCCAACTTATTATTTGACATTTAAATAATCTTCCTAGATAAAGAACTGAGGGGGGGAAAAGCTAAATATCCAGAGGAAATCAATATATTTGATGGCTGTCATTACAGGGAAAATCCAGGAATGAGAAGAATTAATCCATTCAACCCCAAACCACTAAAGCCTTAAAATAAATCATATAAAGAACAACCTAAGATAGTACCAAACAATAGTTTGGACACCCACCAGCAGTGTATGAGTGTTCCTATCTCTCCACATCCACACCAACATTTGTTGTTTTGGGACTTTTTTATTAAAGCCATTCTTACTGGAGTTAAGTGATATCTCATTGTGATTTTGATTTGCATTTCTTTGATGATTAGAGAAGATGAGCAATTTTTTATATGTCTGTTTGCCATTATTCTGGCTTCTTCTGAAAAGTTTCTGTTCATGTCCTTTGCCCACTTTTTAATGGGGTTGTTTGATTTTTTTCATGTTGATTTTCCTAAGTTCTATATAGATTCTGGTTATCAGCCCTTTATCAAATGTGTAGCATGCGAATATTTTCTCCCATTCTGTGGGTTGTCTGTTTGCCGCTAATGATAGTTTCCTCGGCTGTGCAGAAGCTTTTTAATTTGATCAGGTCCCATTTATTTATATTTGTTGCTGCTGTGATTGCTTCGGGGGTCTTCTTCATAAATTCTTTGCCTAGGCCAATGTCTATAAGACTTTTTCCAACGTTTTCTTCTAGAATTCTTATGGTTTCAACTCTTAGGTTTAAGTCTGTTATCCATCATGAGTTGATTTTTGTGAGAGGTGAGAGGTGTGGGTCTTGTTTCAGTCTTCTACATGTGGCTATCCAATTTTCCCAGAACCATTTAATTAATGGGGATTCTTTTCCCCAGAGTATGTTTTTGTCTACTTTGCCAAAGATCAGATGACAATATGAGGGTGGTTTTATATCTGAGTTCTCAGTCCTGTTTCATTGGTCTATGTCTCTGTTCTTGTGCCAGTACCATGCTGTTTTGGTTATAATTTTACTTCAGCCTTTCCAATATGTATGTTGTTTTTAAATTTTTGATTCATTATTGCACTGGCTAGGACTTTTAATGCAAGGATGAATAGGGATTTTAAGAGTGCACACGCTTACTTAAATCTTAATTTTAAGGAAAAAGCATTCAGTGTTTCAATGGCTATATTATTTTTATGTGTGTAAATGTCCTTTATCAGTGGGGGAAATTCCCTTCTACTCTCTATTTGCTAAGAGTTTTTAAGATGCACCTGTGATGAATTTGTCAAGTGCTATTTCTGCATCAATCTAAATAATCATCTGAACTTTCTATTTTAATCTGTTAAAATGATTAAATTTCTTGATTTAAAAAAATTATTGTATAGATTTTTATAGACACATAATAATTATATAAATTTCTGGGGCAGAGGTGATACTTTGATACATGCATACAACATGTAGTGGTCACATCAAGGTAACTGGGATATCCATCACCTTGAACATTTATCATTTCTTGATGTTAAGAACATTCCAAACCTTCTAGCTATTTTGAAATGGACAATAAATTATTGACTATAGTAAACAAACTGTGCTATTGAACAATAGAACTTATTTCTTTTATCTAACTGTATTTTTGTATCCATTTACCAACTGCTCTTCATCCACACTCCCCCTAACCTTCCTAGACTCTGGCAACCACCATTCTATTCTCTACCTCCATGAGATCAACTTATTTTAGCTCCCACACATGAGTAAGAATATGCAATATTTCTTTTTCTGTGCCAGGCTTAAGTCACTTAACATAATGTCCTCCAGTTCAATACATATTGCTACAAATGTGAGAATTTTATTCCTTTTAATGGTTAAATTTATTCCTAGTATTCTGTTGTGCATATATATTATGCTTTCTGTATCCATTTATCCATTGATGGACACAGGTTGACTCCATATCTTGCCTATTGTGAATACTGCTTTAATAAACATGACATACATATCTCTTCAATATAGTGATTTTCCTTCTTTTGGATATATACCCAGCCATGGGATTTCTGGAATATATGGCAGATATATTTTTACTTTAATTTGTTTTTTGTTTGTTTGTTTGTTTGATTGTTTTTGAGACAGGGTCTCACTCTGTCACCC
This sequence comes from Daubentonia madagascariensis, assembly GCA_023783475.1. NCBI lineage: Eukaryota > Metazoa > Chordata > Mammalia > Primates > Daubentoniidae > Daubentonia > Daubentonia madagascariensis. The sequence continues at coordinate 307,898 of JAKFHU010001467.1, read as the reverse complement.
AGGCTAGAGTTCAGTGGCTCCATCATAGCTCACTGCAACCTCAAAATCCTGGGCTCAAGCAATCCTCTTGGCTCAGCCTCCCAAGTAACTGGGACTACAGGTGCATACCACCATGCCCAGCTAATTTTTTTATTTTTTGTAAAGACAGGGTCACACTATTTTGTTCAGGCTGGTCTTGAACTCCTGGCTTCAAGTGATCCTCTTGCCTTGGCCTTCCAAAGTGCTGGGATTACAGGCATGAACCACTGTTCCTGGCCTATATATTTAGTTTTTTGAGAAACTTCCATACTGTTTTCCAAAATGGCTCTACTAAATTACATTCCCATCAACAGTGTATAAGAGTTTCCCTTTCTCCACATCCTTATAAACACTTATCTTTTGTCTTTTTGATAATATCCATTCTAACTGTGGTAAGATGACATCACATTGTGGTTTTGATTTGCCTTCCCTGATGATTAGAGATGTTGAATATTTTTTCAAATTCTTCTTGGCCATTTATTGTCTTCTTTTGAGAAATGTCTATTCAGATCATTTGCCCATGTTTAATTGGATTGCTGTTATTATTATTGATGTTGACTTGTTTGGATTCCTTATATATTCCAATTATTAATACCTTATTGAATGGATAGTTTGCAAATATTTTCTTTCATTCCGAAGGTTGTCTTTTCACTGTGGATTGTTTCCTTTGCTGTGCAGAAGAAGCATTTTAGCTTGATATAATACCATTTGTCTATTTTTGTTTTTGTTGCCTGAGCTTTAGAGGTCTTATCAAAAAAAATCTCTGCTCAGACCAATGTCCTGAAGCATTTCTCCAATGATTTTCCTAGTAGTTTCTTGGTTTCTAGTCTTACGTTGAAGTCTTTTATCCATTTTTATTTCATTTTTGTATATGGTGAGAGGTAGGGGTCTAGTTTCATTCTGCTGTATGTGGCTATCCGGTTTTCCTAACATCATTTGTTGAAGAGACTCTCAGTTTTCCAATGTGTATTCTTGGTGCTTTTGTTGAAAATGAATTGGCTGCAAATGTGTGGATTTATTTCTGAGCTCTCTATTCTATTCCATTGTTCTATATGTTTGCTTTTATACCCGTATTGTACTGTTTTGGTTACTATGGCTTTGTAGTATATTTTTAAGTAAGGTAGTGTGATGTCTCCAGCTTTGTTCTTTTTGCCAAAGGTTTCTTTGGCTATTTGGGGTCTATTGTGGTTTCATACAAATGTAAATTTTTTTTTTATTTGTGTGAAAGATGTCATTGGTATTTTGATATGGATTGCATTCAATCTTTAGAATGCTTTGGGTAGTACGGACAGTTTAACAATATTAATTCTTCCAATCCATGAACATGGGATAACTTCAATTTTTTTATGTCTTCAGCAATTTCTTTAATCAATGTTTTGTAATTTTCTCTGTAGAGATATTTTACTTATTTTGTTAAATTTATTCATAGGTATTTTTTGGTACTTCTTGTGAATGGATTGCTTTCTTGATTTACTTTTGCAATTATTTGCTGTTTGAGTATAGAAATGCTACAGAATTTTATATGTTGATTTTTTTATCCTGGATCTTTACTAAATTTGCTTATCATTTCTAACAGTTTTTGGTGGAGTCTTTTGATTTTACTAAATATAAGATCATATCACCTGCAAACAAAAGTAATTTGACTTCTTTACAATTTGGATGCTCTTTATTTCTTTCTCTTGCCTCATTGCTCTGGCTGGGACTTCCAGTACTATGCTGAATAAAAATAGTAGTGAAAGTAGGTATCTTCATCTTGTCCCAGATCTTAGAGGAAATGCTTTCAATCTTTTATCAATTCAATATGATGCTAGCTGTGCATTTGTCATTTATGGCCTTTATTGTTTTGAGGTATGTTCCTTCTATACCCAGTTTGTTGAGAACTTTTTTTTTTATCATGAAGACATGTTGAATTTTATCAAATACTTTTACAGCATATATTGAAATAATCATATGACTTTTTTCCTTGGTTTTGTTAATGTAGTATATTACATTTATCAATTTGCATGTCTTAAATTATCCTTTTATCCCTAGGATGAATATCACTTGATCATGGTAAATGATCTTTTTTAATGTGTTGTTGAGTTCAATTTGCTAGTATTTTGTTGAAGATTTTTACATCTATGTTCATTAGAAATATTAGCCTATAGTCCCGAGACCACTTCCAGCCATGGGCCTTGACAAAGTTGGCGCATGGAGGAGGGGCCTTCAGAGAAGTCTCCGCTGTGGAAATCCCATCCAGGACCCCTTTGGATACATCAGCTTAATAGCATTACTCATAACTGCAGCTGTTGTGTGGCTTCCAATTAATATGTTTACTTCTCCCTCATTGGGACCTACAATACTGTTTAGCAATCGTTTCCAGGAATTAGAGTCAAGTCCCCCCTCTGTGAGGATGGAATTAGAATGGTGAACAAAGACGGCTTACAAGTTCCCTATCAAAGTTTACAGTTCATGGAAAGACTTGCTCGAGCAGGACCCCCATGGTGTATTAAGACAATAAAATCTAAGATTGACATTCTTAACCAGTTAATTATAATTGAGGAAAAGTGTTGCTGGTCCAAACTAAAAAATAGTATAGAAAAAAATGAAACATCAAAGAGAAGAACTTAGAGTACAGCTTAAGAAGGAACAACAGCAGAAACTTTAGAATAACCTTTGCTTAAGCAAGATTTTACCTCATGATATGCTCCATTACTGTGTACTTTACAATATTTAGAACAATAGGTTTCATTTAGCCTTGCTTTAGAAACCATGTCTATCACCTCTGTGATCAGAACAGTTTCAGTTTCCAGATGTACTAACTATAGCTTGAAATTATGATTACTGCCTGATTGTAATAAACAAATATGATTATGTTTGCCAAAATAATGAGTATAAAAATCAGACTCTACAAGATAAAATTGGAACAGTTACTTCCAACCTCTGAGTTGTGTCGTTACTGTCTCCCACTCGCCGACGCCGTGACCCACCTTGAGGGACTCCTGGACTGCTGCAGCTGGACTGCGGCACTATAGTGTTCTTTTTTTGTTGTGTCTTTGTCTGATTATGGTATCTAGGTAATGCTGACCTCATGGGATGAGTTAGGAAGAATTTCCTCCTCTTCAGTTTTTTTGGAATAATTTGAGTAGATTTGATATTAATTCTTCTTTAAATGTTTGTTAGACCTCAGCAATGAAGCCATATGGTCGTGCGCTTTTCTTTGATTGAAGACTTTTTATTCCTGCTTCAATCTTGTTGCTTATTATTGGTCTGTTCAGGCTTTTTATTTCTTGATGGTTCAATTTTGGAAGGTTGTGTATGTCCAAGTAGTTATCAATTTCCTTCTGGTGTTCTAAATTGTTGGTGTACAGTTGTTTGTAATAGTCTCTAATGATCCTTTGTATTTATTTGATATCAGTTGTAATGTCTCTTTTTGTTATTTCTAATTTTATTTGGATCTTCTATCTTTTCTTAGTTTGCCTAGGTAAGACTTACCAATTTTGTTTATCTTCTCAAAAAACCAAAAATTGGTTTTTTGATCTTTTGTACTTCTTTTTAAGTCTTAACTTTATTTATTTCTGCTCTAATCTTTATTATTTCTTGTCTTCTACTAACTTTGGGTTTGGTTTGTTCTTGCTTTTCTAGTTCCTTAAGGTGTGTCATTAGGTTGTTTATGTGAAGTCTTTCTACTTTTTTGATGGACGTGTTTATTGTTATCAACTTTCTTCTCATTACTGCCTTTGCTATTTTCCATAGGTTTTGGTATGATATGTTTCCAAGTTCATTTGTTTCAAAAAATTTTTAAATTCCTTTCTTAATTTGTTCATTGACCAGTCAGTCAGTCAGAAGAATGTTGTTTAATTTCCATGTATTTTCACAAGTTCCTCTTACTGATTTCTAGTTTAGCCCATCGTGGTCAAAAAATATACTTGATAGGATTTCAACTTTTAAAAATTTGTTGATACTTGTTTTGTGAACTAACATATGGCTTATTCTAGAGAACATTCCATCTGCAGCTGTTGGATGAAATGTTCTATAAATGTCTGTTAGGTCCATTTAGGAGTGTAGTTTAACTCTGATGTTCTTTGTTGATTTTCTGTCTGGATGATTTGCCCATTACTGAAAGAGAAGTGTTGAAGTCCCCTCTATTATTGTATTGTGGGCTATTTCCATTTGCATGGTATATTTTTCCATCCTTTCACTTTTGTTCTGTGTGTGTTTTTATAGGTGAAATGAGTTTCGTATGCAGCAAATAGTCAGGTTTTTTAATGCATTCAACCACTCTATGTGTTTTAATTGGAGAATGTAGTCCATTTATATTCAATCTTATTATTGACAGGTAAAGACTTACTACTGCCATTTTGTTACTTGATTTTTGGTTGTTTTATAACTCTTCTTTTCCTTTCTTCCTTTCTTACTGTTTTCATTTATGGTCAGGTAATTTTTTTCTGGTACTTTCTGTTTTAATTTCTTACATTTTATTTTTAGTGTGTCTATTATAGGTTTTTGCTTTGTGGTTATCATGAGGCTTACAAAAAACATTTTATAGTTATAACAAGTTATTATGAACAGATGACAACTTTGATCACAGTCTGACCTGGGCAGAGGGACAGCTTCAGCCACTGTGACTCCCCAGTGGAGAGCCACACATCTCCCAGGCCCCACCAGCTGCAGATGGCCCAGCCACTGCAGCCTGAGGAGCCACCCCACTGCCAGCTCCAGTCCTGCAACTCACCCAAGCACCAGCCAAGACCCCCAACCTGTCTGTCCAGACACCTGCCAAGTTCCAGCGACCAATCCTGCCACTGACTGCAGTCTCACAATGCAAGATAATTGTTTTCTGGTGGTTTTCTTGATATTTTTTCCTTTCCTCCTCCCTTGCTGCCTTCCTTTGTGATTAGATTATTTTCCTTAGTGGAATGCTTTGGTTACCTACTTTTATCTTTTGTGTATCTACTATAAGTTTTTACTTGTGGTTACATGAGGCTTACATGAAACATCAGTTATTAAAGGCTATTTTCAGTTGATAACAACTTCACTTTCATTACATTAAAAATTCAAGGGTCTTACTCTACCTTCCCACATTTTATGTTTTTGATTTCACAAGTTACATACTTTTATATTATGTATCAATTTACAAATAATGATAGTTATTATTTTAGTAATTGCATCTTTTAATCTTCGTACTAAAGATATAAATAATTTACACATACATTACAGTATTAGATTATTCTGAATTTGACTGTGTACTTACTTTAACCAGCAAGATTTTAAATTCATATGCTTTCAGGCTACTAATTAGCATCTAAGCTTGAACAATTACCTTTCTCATTTCTTGTAAGGCAGGTCATTTGGTGATGAAATCCCTCAGCTTTTGTTTGTCTGGGAAAATACTTCTCCTTCATTTGTGAAGGAGAGTTTTCCAGATAAAGTATTCTTAGTTTTTTTTTTTTTTTTCCTTCAGCACTTTGAATATATCATCTCATTGTTTCCTGGCCTATCAGGTTTCTGCTGGGAAATCCACTTCCAGCCATCTTTAACCTCCCTTATATGTGATATGCTTCTTTTCTCTTGCTACTTTCAGGATCCTCTATATGTCCTTGAATTTTGACAATTTAATTATAAAATGTCTTTGTTCAATCTTGTTTGGATTAAATCTTATTGAAGACTTTTGACCTTCCTGTACCTGGATATTTATATCTTTCCTAAGAAGTGGAAAAAATTCTGCTTTTACTTCCTTTAGATAATAGGCTTTTTGGCCTTTTGTCTCTCCTGTCTCCTTCTTAGATGCCAATAACTCAAACATTTGCTCTCTTGTTCCCATGAATCCTGTAAGCTTTCTTCATTCATTTTCTTTCTTTTTATTTCTCCTCTGACTTCATACATATTTCATGTAACCTGTCTTTGAGTTCACGTATTCATTCTTCTCCATTATCAATACTACTGTTGTTGCTCTTTATTGTATTTGTCATTTCATTCATTGTATTTTACAGCTCCAGAATTTCTGTTTTTCTTGTTTTAAGATAAATTTAATCTACATGAAATTTCTTGTTTTGTTTGTTTATTGTTTTCTTGAATTTGTTGAATTATTTTTATGAATTTTTTCAAAGTTTGCTGAGCTTCCTTAAAACAATTATTTTGAATTCTTTTCAAAATAAGCATTTCACAAATATCCATTTCTTTAGCATTGGTTACTGGTGCTTTATTTTGGTGTTCTGAACAGTGTCATGTTTCCCTGAGTATTTTTGATCCTACTGTCTGAGCATTGGTGCCTGCACATTTGAAGAAATGTGGACTTATACCAGTCTTTCAGACTGGCTTTGTCTGAGAAATCCCTTCACCAGTCAGCCTGTTGAGAGATTCTAGGTAGGCCATTTGGCATGGTCTATAGGTGAGCTTGATGCTGGAGTCCTCAAGCAGGCTGGACTGTTGCTCAGGTCATCAGGTGGCAAACATCAGGTGGGCCTGGGGCCTGAGTCTGCAGGGTTGGTCCAGGATCCTCGACCTGGGCAGGTTGGCCTGGCACTGGGGTATACCAGGATGGGCTTGGACCCTGGGTCCACTGGAGCTTGGGCCCATGGTGATAAGCCTAGAGCCTGGGACTGGCCTGGTGTTGGGGCAGGCATGGAACCTGGGTCAGGCATATAGTCTGGATCCACATGGGCTGGTCTTGAGATTGTGGTTGCTGGTCTAGTGGTTGGAGCCACTGGGATTGTCCTGGACCCTGGGGTCATGGAGACTGGCTTAGAGCTGGAGTCCACTCAGGCCAGCATAAAGCCTGAGTGTGTGGGTGGTGGCTTGGAGGCTAGGTCCATGAGGGCTGACCTGGGTCTTGGAGCTATTGGGGCTAGCCTGAAACTTGAGTCCATAAGGGGCGGTCTTGAATGCTATATCCATGGCTGCTGGCCTGGAAGTTGGGTCCATGGGTGCTGGCCTGGTGTTTGTGGCTAGAAGTGTTGACCTGGCACTGGGGTGGGCCTTCAGCCTGGGACTGGGCTGGTTTGGAAGCTGGAATTGACGAGAGCTTGGGGCCACAGGGACTGGCCTGGTGCTGCATGGGCCTGGAGCATATATCCCCAGGGTCTGGCCTGCAGGCTGGATCTGCAGGTGCCAGCCTGATGATTAGGGCTTTTACACCATCCTGGTGCTTGAGTCAGTCTGGAGCCTGGGGCTATCATGGCCAGCCTTAGCCTAGGACAGGCCTGGATACTGAGTCTGTGGGCTTGGCCTGGAGCCTGAGTTTGCTGCTGGGATGAGACAAAGCCCAAGGCCACTGGAGTCAGCCTGGCTCTGTGGAAGGCTTGCAGACTGAGTTTGCTAGGAAGGCCTAGAGTCTGGATCCGTGAGATCCAGCCTGATGCTGGGGTACTCCTGAAGGCTCAGTTCTCAGTAAGGGCCTGAAGTCTGGGGCCATGGGAAGTCTTCGCAGCACTGGGTTAACTGAGGCAGACCTAGTGTTAAGTTTCAAGGCACAGTCTGGTACTTACTTCCCTATCCTTCCTCCAAGCAGAGGATATCTTTCTTTTCATTGTATTTCCTGGGGTTGGGTTGTGGGGTGATGCAGGTGATATAAAACTACCTTCCTACCCTCTTTAATGTGTCCTGTATTTCTGTGCTACATCCAGGTGCTGTATTCTGTCATCTGGTTTCCTTAGTTCTTGTGAAGACATTTTCATGTGTGGATAATTATTCCTAACCAACAAAACACCAATAATCTAATCGACATCTAATTAAATCAATATCAAATTGATGTTTCCGTAGGGGGATGAGGGTTGGAAAGTCCTATTCTGCCTTCTTCTTGCTGACTTCTTGACTTTAAGTGGTCAAATTTATTGACATAAAATTTTGTTCTCTTTCTCTCTGTCTCTCCCTTAAATCAATCTATGCCAATCCTCTGCCAGATTCTCCCCATTAGGTTCTGAGAATTGGGGGAATTAGAGATGCTCTTTTCTTGCTATTATTCTCTGTGTTTAATGAACAGCAATTAATACCAGTCTAGCAATCACCGATTTCTTTTATTTAATATTTTGTATTTAGTCATATTCAAAGCCAGCCTCATTACACCTGTCAAAGACACCAGCCTTAGCCAGGCAGAGTTCCATACTCATCAAAAAGTGGGCAAAAGACATGAACATATTTTTTTCAAAAGAAGATATACAAATGGCCAAATAACATAAAAATGTTCAACATCAGTAATCATCAGGGAAATGCAAATTAAAACCACAATGAGATACACCACCTTACCCTTGTCAGATGTTCACTACTAACAAGTCAAAAAGTAATAGATTTTGGCACAGATGCAGTGAAAAGGGGATGCTTATAAACTGTTGGTGGGAATATAAATTAGTACCACCTCTATGGAGATTCTTCAAGAACTAAAAGTAGACCGACCATTCTATCTAGCAACCCCATTACTGAGTATCTATCTAAAGGAGAAGAAGTCATTATATGAAAAAGACACTTGCACTCAAATGTTTATCACAGCACAGTTCACAATTGCAAAGATATGGAATCAGCCTAAGTGCCCATCAACTGATGAGTGGATAAAGAAAATGTGGTGTGTATATATCATGGAGCACTACTCAGCTGTAAAAAGGAATGGAATAATGTCTTTTGCAGCAACTTGGATGGAACTGGAGACCATTATCCTAACTGAAGTATCTCCGGGATGGAAAAACAAATACCACATGTTCTCACTTATAAGTGGGAGCTAAATTATGAGTATAAATGGTCATAAAGTGGTGTAACATAAATTGGAAACAAAGAAAGGGGGAGGGTGGAATGAGGGACGAGGGATAAAAAATTGCATATCGGGTATAATGTTACGGGTACACTGAAATCCTGCTCAGCCGTAAATTCATCATGAAAAAAAAAAGTGCAATCCCCTCCAACATTGAAAAATCCTTTTAAATGATGCAACTCCAGCACCACAAATCCTCCTTTGAATCTGTGTCTAAGGTTGAAAGCTCTCTTCCTTCTTCTGAGTTTGTATACCAAGTTTGAAATCCTATTTCCACTCCTTCAGGTTTGCATTATCCAAATTTTCTCATATCCACATTTCATATATGCTTTCTCGCATCTAACTTTGCAATTCTCATGATCTCTTTTAATTTTTTCGATCCCATCATTGCAACCAATTGTTTATTTCTTTTTTGAACTAAGTATTCTGTTTCACTACTATTTTATGAACCATCTTTCTTAGCATAGAAATTTCCTTCCCACTATTGAAGATTCCAGTACCCTTCCTAGAAAATTCCTGTCTCATCCTCAGATGAATCCTCCTCATGGAACTTCCTCTGTAAGGTCCTAACCGTCCAATAAACTCAATAATAAAAAAACAAAAATATTTTTATTCCCCAACTCCCTGTGACTGTTTAACTCCCAAACTCCAGCATCTCTATTCACAATAATCAGAAATCTTAAAGAATGTAACAATTTTACAATTTACTCTTTCTCAAAATCTATTGTTGGGGAAAATATGACATTATGATCAGAAACACATAAAGCAAAATCCTTATTTCTTTTCCACCACGTATTTTCTATTAAAATCAGTTTAACCAAAATATAATTTAAAATGTATCTCAAGAATATATTTTTATACTGAGATTTTATTAGGTCACCAGAAAGCTAGAAACCTAACCAATATTGGTTAGATTTGAGAACATGTGTTCATATTGCTCTAGATCAATGTTCATGGGCTTGGAGTAAAAGCTGACAAAATTCCACTAAAATTTTCATCCTCAAAACCAACAAGTACAGCATACTTGTTATTGTTTAAAAGATAGGGATTGTGAAGTCCAGACTTTTTTTTCTTCTCTCAAATATTTACTCTGGGGCTTCATTCTGTCCCCACTGCCAAGTTATAGCACTTGAGTGAGTCAAACCACTTTTGTTAAAATGAAACCTTGGAGAATAAATCTCAAATGCCCAACCCTAAGGAAACTATTATAATCCCCACTCTTGCCTCTGGCAAAATTGTGCTTTGGAAATTTTGCATGAACTTTACTAACTGCAGAGTTGATGAGGCATCTGAGAGTCACCTAGAAAGGGAAGGAAGTCATGCAGGACATTCAGGTGAGGTTTACTTTATTGAGAACGTGAAACGCTTGGGCAAAGACCCTGTGACTAATTCAATTAAGTTAATTTAAAGTCCAGTAAATTAGGTGGGAAATCTAAATTAATCACAGTTTATTAATGAACTCCAATTAACCTATAAAAATGACAGACCTTAATTAAAATAGCATTGGGCAATAATGGACTCCAAAATAATATTATTAATACTGACAATACTTGCATTGTGCTAAAATATTATTAATAAGGACAATATTTACATTGTGCTTACATTATGCTTATTATTATATGCCAGAGGATCTCCAACGTACTTTAATCTATGAAATGCTTTGTTCCTCACAATAAAGCACACATACTTATTACCTACATTTGACCTATATTGCTAAAATATAAGAAGAAGACATTTGTTCAAGGAAGCATAGCAAGTAAGTGTTTGAACCCAGGGCTCCTGGCACTAGAGTCCCTGATGTTAACCACTATAGTTCATTGATTCTCTGTGGTATGGTACCCATATCATTGTGTTTCTTTCAAATGAGGGTCTAACATGTATTTCTACAAATAGAGTATCAGGGTTATTTAACAGTACAGAGGCCAATATTTAGATCTTTTAAGTTGAGGATCACTGATGCAAATTTAAAATAAAAGTGACTCATAGAAATAAAAATGCTTCAATTTTATTTTTTAAAAGATAAAAGTAAAAAGGATGCATGTTTCAGTTCCTTCTGTTATAAGTGGGCAATGTGGTATGGGTTCTGGAGCTAAATTTCCTGTGTCAAATGGTGGCTCCCTCTTTATCCGCAGTGTGAATGTGGGTAAATCGTCCTACTCTCTCAGTCTCTTTTTCCCTCTCTGTAAAGTGAGAGTAATTATGGTCAAACCTCATATGGTTTTTGTTAAGATCAAATGAGACAACATCTGTATAGTGGTTGGGACCCTGCCTAGAATGGGAAATCTACTCAATCCTTCTTACCATGAAACACTACAGAGCACAGTGATCAACTTTTTCACTGGGCTCTTGGCAGAATAGAAGCTAGAAATGTATTTCTTGATTTAGACTTCAGTGAACAATCTAGTATCACATCAATTGCTCATACCACCATTTCCTCAGATATTCTTAATTTATAAGTTGGCATTTTCTGATGATATTCATCCAAAGAAAGGCTGTAAGTATTGTGACATACATGGATAAAGTACCATGAAATGTTCTACTGTATTTCCACAGGTAGACGAAAACTAGAGCAATGCACACTGGGAAAATCTAATAGTATTAATCACCAATGCCTCTTGGCAATCATCCACTTCAAGGCTTTCATCTCAAAGGATTTTATGCATATATTTCACATCACAAGAGTCATTACTGACCTAGTCAGGATTAGACCATAAGCTTGATCATTTGTGGTTGTTACTACATTGTGCTACCTCTTAAGACAGTGGAATTCTAATGAGTACTGTGAATGTTTTTCTCCAAAAGGTAATAATACAGCAAAAAATCTAAAACACAAGAGCACACAGCATTACTAATGACACTGATCTAGACCTGAGTGCTTGGATTAACAACAATGGTAAGTCAATGTGGGGGCCAAAAGAATAGGCCCTGGAATAAGGCAGAAAAGCCTGGCCATTTTCTAAAGGGAGACCTTGGCACACTTCTTAGACTCCCTTGTAATACTTGTTAGTATTAACATGTAGCATATGGGGCTTATGTGAGTATTAAATAAAGACAGCTTGAAGATTTTTAAACATTGATTAGCTTATAACAATTGCCCAACAAATGTTAGCTATTCATTTCAGAATTAGGTTTGTGGTCTTTTATTTTCTATATTAATCTGTTATAGTGCAACCATAAGTAATCATCTCAAAAGCACCCAAAACAGGAAAGAAAAGAGCAGGTGCATAATTTTACTCTGGTTTTTGGTGATTCCTTTGTGAGATTCTGTGGCACTAACTCTTCTAGGAAAATGAACGGCCTTTGGTGAGACAAAGACATTCATTGGTTCTTTAGGAGTTATCTGGTTATGTCTCATCTACTACTTGCTTCCTTCTAAGGTAAAATAATATTATCTACAGCAGGGTTATTTTATTGTAGTTCAACAGAGTGCAGCAGCAGGTACTCCTGGCCATATTGGCAAAAGTTTCAAAATTGTAACTACTCTTTTGCATAAAAATGACATGCTTTGCTTCTCTTTAAACTTGGAATGGCTTTTTGATTTGCTTGTTTGTACTCAACATTTAAGGTTCTTAGGTTGTGGAATCTAGACTTCGAACAATGTAAACTCTAATGTTTAAAGTAAAAAATTGTGCTATACTCTGCCTGTTATGAAAAGCATATGAAGTCAAGTTCATTCGGGTATAAAGAGGAATCATATTCATTCATTCAACACATTTATTTGAGCCTTGACTCTGAGCCACATGCTATTCTAGTTGTTCGAATTAAATTAGTGAAGTAAACGGCACAATATGTCCTCTCCTGGAGCCTGGAGCTTACATGGGAACAAAATATATCCCCATATTTAGTTGGGATAAATGCTCAAAAGTCAGAAAATCATGGAAGTACGATTGTGATTTTATGAAATCTCAAAGATCTGGAGAACTGAGAATTGGTAAAGAAGTTCTGAAAAAAAGGTTCTGACATATTCTCACTGAGAAAACAAGTTAATTAAGAGTAATTGAATTAGGGGTACAAATTTTTTGTACCATGATAGAGTTCATAAGAAAAGAGAAGAAATTCATCTTCATTTTGCATTTATTCTGAATAAAAACTGCCATGTACTCTGTCATTTAATCTTCCCAGAGGAAGTATGTTTATTTCTCTTTATATACAGTAAAAAACAGTATCAACAAATTTCCAAATGACCACATACATGCAAACACACACACATACATGTTCATTACTCTACCCCATGCTTTCTATTCCATGGATAGAAGTCACACCCTACAATGGAATTCCAAATTACTATAGTTCAAGTAGTCTAAGGTAAACATCTTAAATATATTATAGATGTTTTGTTTATAATATTTAATAAAGAATGAAATATATCAGAGAGGAAATTATTACAGGTAAAAAGAAAAAAATAGTTTGATAACTACTAATGTAATAATGATAACATGCCAATGATTACAATAAAAAGGTCTAATTTGTGTCAAAAACCTAGTATGTATGGTTGGATTTCTTTCACTTTATAAGTAACATTTCATCAATCTGTTTAAAATCAATCAACTAGATAGTATGGTAGGATGAATAGTGCCCCTCTCAAGATGTCCACATGCTAATTTATGGAACCTGTGAATATGTTACCTTAAATGGTAAAAGGGAATTTGCAGATGTGTTTGTTAGAAATGTTGAGATGAAGATGTGATCCTGGTTTGTCTGGAAGGATCCAATGTCATCACAAGTGTCCTTAGAAGAGGGAGGTAGGATGGTCAGGTACAGAAGATGTAAGACCAGAAACAGAGAACTTAGAGAGAAAAGATGCTATGCTGCTGGATTTGAAAACAGATTAAGGGCCCATAGACCAGGGAATGCAGATAGCCTTTAGAAGCTTTAAAGGCAAGCAAACAAATGTCCTCTAAAGCCCCTGAAAGGAACACGGGCCTTCTAACACATTATAGGCCATTGAAACTAACTCTGCACTCTGTCCTCTGGAACTGTAAGATAATTAAGTTCTGTTGTTTAAAGCCACTAAATCTAAATCTAATTTGTTAAAGCAGTATCAGGAAACTGATACAGATAGTGTGACAAGGAGTCTGCATGAATTTATTTTACACATACAGTCAATTCCACTTGCCAGCATCTCCCAGCTTAGTCCAGATAACAACTCTTGACATGCAAAACTAACACAATAGTTATGTCTCAGTTGTCCTTATGTCTGTCTTTGTGCTCTGACTTTGAGTCTTCTTGAAATTAAAAAAAAAAAAACCTAGGGATGTGGAGTGAAAAAATTACTCAAAGTGGATTAGAGATTCCTTTCCTGTATATTATTGGTGAGATTAGAGTTGAATAATATGGTGATGTATTTATAGGTGCAGACTATTTTTATGTGAATGCTTATTTATTTCCAATTCCTTTCCCCTGCAGCAGAACCTTTTCCTTTTCACAGCATATGGAATACAGAAGACCAAGACATAAACATAACATAAACATAAACAAATCATAGACAGAATGTTTTTAATGTCACATGAAGATCTCAAACTTAATTTAGTGGCTGTAAGCATTAAATAATATTTGGCTAGCAAATTTTCTCCTTCTTCCTCCACTTTCTCCTGCTAGTTCTATTCCTCCTCTTCCTCCTCCTCCTCCTCTTCCTCTTCTTCCTCCTCCTTTTCCTTCTCTTCCTCTTTCTTCTCTCTCCTTCTCTCTCTCTCTCTCTCTGGCTGCACTTACACAATGGCAAATTTTACACATGTCTCAGAGTTTGTTCTACTTGGATTCCGTGGGGGTCCAGGAGTGCAGACCATGCTATTTCTGATTTTTTTGACTCTGTATGTCATAGCTGTGGTGGGAAACTTTGGTATGATTGTAATTATCAAGGCAGATGCACGCCTCCATACCCCCATGTATGCCTTCCTCCAAAGCCTCTCCTTGCTGGACATCTGCTATTCTTCCACGATTGCCCCCAGGGCTCTGATGAACTGCATGAAAGAGGACCACACAGTGTCCTTTGGTGGGTGTGCTGCTCAGTTCTTCTTCCTGTCTCTCTTCGGTACCACGGAGGCTTTTCTCTTGGCTGCCATGGCCTATGACCGCTTCATCGCCATCTGCAACCCTCTTCTGTACTCCGTGAGCATGTCTCACCGGGTCTGCATACTGTTACTGTCGGGGTCCTACTTGTGGGGGGTACTCAATGCCATCACTCAAACAACAATGACCTTCAGGTTGCCCTTCTGTGGGTCCAACAAGATCAATGACTTTTTCTGTGATGTCCCCCCACTCTTGTCCCTCTCATGTTCGGATACCTTTATAAACCAATTGGTTCTTCTTGGTTTCTGTGGTTCCATTATTGTTGGTACCTTCTTGATTGTTCTGGTCTCATACGTCTACATCATCTCAACCATACTGAGTATCCAGACAGCGCAGGGGCGCTGGAAAGCCTTCTCCACGTGTGCCTCTCACCTAACTGGAGTGTGCTTGTTTTTTGGTACAGTTTTCTTCATGTATGCACAACCCAGTGCCATCTTCTCCATGGAGCAAAGTAAGGTAGTGTCCATCTTTTACACGATTGTCATCCCCATGTTGAATCCCCTTATATACAGCCTGAGGAACAAAGATGTCCAGCAAGCTTTGAGGAGGAGCAAGCAGAAGCTCTCTTTATGATTACTGTCCCTATGGATCTCAAGTCACACTGGACTTCACTCCAAATCACTGCTATTCATATAGATTATGTTTTAGGAATAGGACATTACTGGGCTTCTTAATTTCTTTATTGAACTCTGTGATATAGAAGATAGACTGTTTTTCAATTGTCTTTGTATGTTTAACAATTAACAAAATCAAGGCTTATGACGAATAAAATGTTGTAGACTGGAAGAATAGGTGATTGAATACATGGATATGTGTGGTTATTTTATCTCATATATAGCATCTTGATCCATCAGAATATAATTATTTAAAAAAATTGTATCCTTTCATAAAAAATTCAATAAAATGCTTATCCTAAATACAGCTCACCAAGTACAAATATAGATCATTTTCAAAGGAAAAGAAAAACAAAGTGCTCTAATATTTTACCTAAAATATTTAGAAATATATAAATTATTAACTGGTATTTTTCAAATTAAAAAGAAATGATAAATTTAACAAATTTTATTAATAAATTCTATTTTAAACAGCCATTATGGAGGTATAATTGACATGCAATAAATTCACATAAAGAGTACAATTTGTTATGTTTTGACACATGTATACATTTGTGAAACCATCCCCATAATCCATATAATGAACACATTCTTTACACCAAATCATGCAAAATGTTTCCTCGGACCCGGTTCTATGCCTCCCACACTTCCTCCATGAAACAACCCCTACCCCTAGGCAACCACTGATCTGCTTTTTTGTCACTACAGGTTAGTTTACCTTTCCCTTGGGTTTCACCTAAATTGAATTGTAAAGCATGTAATTTTTCTTTGGGGGGGGATGGAAGGGGTCTGGCTGTTTTTTGTCAGCATAATTATTTTGAGATTCATCAAATTTGTTGCACATGTCAATGGTTTATTTATATTCATTATGGAAAAATATTCCAGTGACTATACTACAATCTGTTTATTCATTCACTTAATCATAAACATTTGGATTGTTTCCAGTTTTTGCTTATTACAAATACAGTTGTTATGAACATTTTGTGTGTGTGTACACATGATTTTTGATATGTGCTTTCGTTTCTCTTAAGTATATGCGTAAGGAGTGGAATGGATGAATCATATGGTAAGCGTATATTTAACCTTTTAAAAACTGTCAAATTGTTTTCCAATGTGTTTATGCAATCAGTGTGAGAGAGTTTCAGATCTTCTACATCCTCATTAACATTTGGTATTTTCTGCCTTTTTAATTTTAGCTATTCTAATGAGCATGTAGTGGTATCTCATTTTGATTTAATTTGCTAAATAACAAATGATGTTGAACACCTTTTCATGTGCTTACTTGAAATCTGTATATTTTTGTTTGGTGAAGTGTTTGTTCAAATATTTTGCTCATTTTCTCCCATCAGGTAGTTATTTTTCTTATTGATACCTAAGAGTTCTTTATGTAATCTAAATACATACCCATTGTTAGATACAGTATTTCAAATATTTTCTCACAGAGTGTGGCTTGTCTTTTCATTCTTTTAACATTGTCCTTCTAAGAGAAGTGTAAATTTTGATTACAGCCAATGTATTAATTGGTTTCTGTACAGATGGTTCTTCTGCTGTCTTATTTAAAAAAAAAAAATTGGCCTAATCCAAAGTCACACAGATTTTCTCCTATGTTTTTTCTACAGGTTTTATAGCTTTAGTTTTACATTTTGGTTCATGATCATGTTTAGTTAATTTTTTATATGGTGCAAGGTGTACATCAAAGTTTGTATTTTTTGCACATGAATCTAAATGTTTCAGCACCATTTCTTGAAAACGCTATCTTTTTTTAAACTGTTTTCCCTCTTTTCCTCAAAGTTATTTTGGCTATTACAGTTGACTTTTTATAATCCATATAAATTTAAGAAACAATTGTTCAATTTCAACAAAAAAGGCTACTGTAACTTTAATTAGGATTAAATCAAATCTGTACATCAATTTGGAAATAAATGCCATCTTAACAATATTGAGATTTCCAACCAATGAACACAATTTATCCCTTCAATTATTTAACAATACTGTAATGTCTCTCACCATTATTTTATAGTTTTCAGTGTAGAAATGTTTCATGCCCTTTTTTCCAGATTAATCCATAAGTATTTCATGTTTTTTGTGCCATTATAAAAAATATTCTTTTCACAATTTCAATTTCTGATTGTTTACTGACAGTGAATAGACATTCAATTGATTTATATGTATTGGCTTTGTATCTTTCAAACTTGCTTAATTCAGTTGTTATTTCTAGTAACGTTTTCATATATTGCATCATATTTTCTACATACACTATCACATTTTCCATAAATATAGTATTATTCCTTCTTTTCCAATATGGTGATTTTTACTCTTTGATTTCTTCCTTTACTATCTGATGCTTTTTATTTAACTTTTTTTTTAATTTTACTTGCTTGCACTGGCTAAAACTTCTAGTAGAAAGTAAATGAAAACAAAGAAAAAATTTAAACAAAAACTATATACCCATTTTTTTTCTTAGGAGAGCTCTATATTTAAAAGTTATTTTTTATTTCAAAATATTAATGGGAGACAAATGTTTTAGGCTACATGGATCACTTTTGTAATGCTTGAGTCCTAGCTAAAGGTATGCCCATCACCCAAATAGTGTTCATTGTACCCATTAAATAGGTTTTTGCCCCTTCCTTCCTTACCTCTCCTCCCTGAATGATTTCCACTAGGTTTCGTTTCCCTCTGTGCACATGTGTGCCCACTGGGCTGTTCCAATTTAATAGCAAGTACCTGTGGTGCTTGTTTTTCCATTCTTGAGATGCTTCACTTAGGAGAATGCTCTCCAGTTCTACCCAGATTGTTGCAAAAAGGAATTAATTCATGTTTTTCATTGCTGAGTAGTACTTCATGGTATACATATGCCACATTTTATCAATCCACTCATGAATTGATGGGCACTTGGGTTGTTTCCACATCTTTGCAATTGTGAATTGTGCTGCAATAAACATTCAAGTGCATGTGTCTTTTTGAAGAAAAGTCTTCTTTTGCTTTGGGTAAATACCCAATAGTGGGATTGCTGGATCGGATGGTAGGTCTACTTTTACTTCCTTGAGGAATCTCCATATTATTTTCCATAGAGTGTCCCACCAACAGTGTGTAAACATTCCTTTCTCTCTGCATCCGCATCTATTGTTTTTGGACTTTTTGATAAATGCCATTCTAACTGGGGTAAGGTGATATCTCATTGTGGTTTTAATTTGCATTTCCCTGATGATTAGTGACATTGAGCATTTTTTCATATGTTTATTGGCCATTTGTCTATCATCTTTTGAAAGGTACTGTTCATGTCTTTTGCCCACTTTTTGATGGGGCTGTTTGTTTTTTTCCACCTGATTTCCTTGAGTTCTTTGTAAATTCTGGTTATTAGCCTTTTATCAGATATGTAGCTTGCAAATATTTTATCCCATTCTTTAAGTTGTCTATTTGCTCTGTTGATTGCTTCCTTGTCTGCACAGAAGCTTTTTAGTTTAATCAAATACCATTTATTAGTTTTTTGTGTTGCCGTGATTGGATTGGGGTCTTAGTTATAAATTCTTTTCCTAGGCTGATATCTAGAAGAGTTTCCCTACATTTTCCTTTAGAATTCTTATGATTTCATTCCTTAGAACTAAGTCTTATATCCATCTTGAATTAATTTTTGTGAGTGGTGTGAGGTAGGGGTCCTGTTTCATTCTTCTGCATGTGGCTATCCAATTTTCTCGGCACCATTTACTGAATAGGGCTTCTTTGCTCCAGTGTACATTGTTGTCTGCTTTGTCAAAGATCAGGTGATTGTAGGTAGATGGTTTTATATTTCAGTCCTCTGTTCTATTCCATTAGTCTATGTCTCTATTTTTGTACCAATACCATGCTGTTTTGGTTACTATAGCCTAGTAGTATAGTTCGAAGTCTGGTAACATGATGCCTCCAGATTTCTTCTTTTTGCTTAAGATTGCTTTGACTATTCAGGCTCTTTTCTTGTTCCAAACAAAGCATAGAATTATTTTTTCTAGATTGTGAAGTATGACTTTGGTAATTTTATGGGGATTGCATTGAATTTTTAAATGACTTGGGTAGTATGGACATTTTAACAATGTTGATTCTACCAATCCATGAGCATGCTATATTTTTCCATATGTTTGTATCCTCTGCAATTTCTTTCCTCAGAGTTTTGTACTTCTTCTTGTAGAGATCTTCACCTCCTTGATTAAGTATATTCCTAGGTGTTTTATTTTCTTTGTAGCTATTGTGAATGTTATCGAGACTTTGATTTGACTCTCATCTTGACTGTTATTAGTATATAGAAATGCTACCGATTTATGTACATTGGTTGTGTATCTTGAGACTTTGTTGAATTTATTTATCAATACCAGGAGACTCTTGGAAGAATCTATGGGGTTTTCTAAATACAAGATTGTATCATCAGCAAAGAGTGATAGTTTGACCTCCTCTTTCCTGATTTGGATACCTTTAATATTCTTCTCTTGTCTGATTGCTCTGGCTAGGGCTTCCAGCATTATGCTGAATAGAAGTGGTGACACTGGGCACCCTTGTCTTGTGAAAGTTCTAAGGGGGAAAGATTTCACCTTTTCCCCAGTCAGTATGATGTTGGTTGTGGGTTTGTTATATATGGCTTTAATTATTCTGAGATATGTTTCTTCTATGCCTAGTTTGTTGAGGGTTTTTATCATGAAAGGGTGCTGGATTTTGTTGAATGCTTTTTCTGCATCTATTGAGAGGATTATATGGTCTTTGTTTTTGCTCTTTTTTTTTTGCTTTGATTATTTAGTGAATCATATTTATTGACTTATGTATGTTGAACCATTCTTGCATCCCTGGGATGAAGCCCAGTTGATCATTATGAATTTTTTTAATGTGCTGTTGAATTCAGTTTGCTAGTATTTTATCGAGGAATTCATAAGGGATTTTGGTCTGTAGTTTTCTTTTCCTGTTGTGTCCTTTCCTGACTTTGGTATCAAGGTGATACTGGCTTTGTAGAATGAGTTGGGGAGGATTCCCTCCTTCTCAATGTTATGGAATAATATCTGCATTTTGGGTACCAGATCTTCTTTGTAGGTATGATAGAATTCAGCAGTGAATCCATCCATTCCAGGACTTTTTTCTTGGGAGATTTTTTATTACTGTTTTTGTCTCACTATTCATTACTGGTCTGTTCAGGAGTTCTGTTTCTTCCTGGTTGTGTCTTGGGAGATGCGTGTTTCCAGGAATTTGTCCATTTCCTCTACATTCTCTAGTTTATGTGTATAAAGATTTACATAGTATTCATGGATGATGTTTGGTATTTCTGTGGTATCAGTTGTAATGTCACCATTTTCATTTCTGATTGAGCTTATTTGGGTCCTTTCTCTTCTGTTCTTGGTTAGTGTAGCAAGAGACCTGTCAATTTTGTTTATCTTTTCAAAGAACCAACTTTTAGTTTTGTTAAACCTTTGTATTTTTTTTTTTGTTGTTTTCTAATTTATTTAGTTCTACTCTGACTTTCATTATTTCTTTTCTTCTGCTAGCTTTGGGTTTGGTTTGTTCTTTTTCTATTTCCTTGAGGTGACAATATATTGTTAATTTGTGATGTTTCTGTCTTTTTGATGTAGGCATTTAAGGCTATGAATTTTCCCCTGAGGAATTCTTTTGCTCTGTCCCAAAGATTTAGATAGCTTGTATCTCCTTTTTTGTTCAATCCAAAGAATTTTTTGTTTTCCATCTTAATTTCCTTCTTGACCCAGGAATCATTCAGCAGCATGTTGTTTAATTTACAGGACTTTGTGTAGGTTGGAGTGTTTCTTTTGTAATTGATTTCTAGTTTTATTCCACTGTGGTCTGAGAAGGGACATGGTATGAGTTCAATTTTTTTGAATTTGTTGAGACCTATTTTGTGGCCTAAGATATGATCAATCTTGGAGGATGTCCCATGTGTTGCTGAGAAGAATGTGTATTCTGTAGTTTTTGGAGTAGAATGTTCTGTAAATGTCTGTTAGGTCAATTTGATTTAGAGTTTGGTTTAAGTCCATTGTTTATTTATTTATTTTCTACTACGATGATTTGTTGAGCTCTGACAGTGTAGTGTTGAGGTCCCTGGTAATTATGATGGTGCTATTTCTTTCTTTGAATAGCTCTAGTAAAATTTGCTTGATGTATCTGGGAGTTCCTGTGTTGAGTGCATATATATTTAGGATTATTATGTCTTCTTGTTGTATAGCTCCCTTTACCATTATATAATGACCATCTTTGTCTTTCTTTACCTTAAGCTTAAAGTCAGTTTTATCTGATATGAGAATAGCTACTCCTGCTCTCTTTTGATTTCCATTTGCATGGAATATTTCTTTTAATCCTTTCACATTGAGTCTGTGTGCATCCTTATGATTTAGATGTGTTTCCTGGAGACAGCAGATACTTGGGTTGTGTTTTTTCATCTATTCAGCCAGCCTATGTGTTTTGGGAAGCATTCAGTCTGTTAACATTGATTGACAGCATTGATATGTGGGACATTGGCCTGTTCATCATGTTGGGTGGTACCTTATTGTTTTGTTTTACCACTTGCTCCACTGTTTTACAGGAGTTGTGAGTTTTGGGGGTTTTTTTTAGGTGAATTTACACTAGTGGATGTCTGTGGTGGTGATTTGTGTATCTTGCTGTTCTGAGTATTTCATGCAGAGCAGGTCAGTTCATGGAAAATTCCCTCAGTGTTTGCTCGTCTGGAAAACACTTAATTTCTCTGTCAATTGTGAAACTTAGTTTTGCAAGATACAAAATGCTAGGCTGACAGTTGTTCTGTTTAAGTCAATTGAAGACGGTGCCCCAATCCCTTCTGGCTTTTAAGGTCTCTACTCAGAAGTCTGCTGTTAGCCTAATGGGTTTTTCCTTTGTAGGTTATTTGATGTTTTTGTCTTGCTACTTGTAGAATTTTCTCCTTCATTTTGACTTTGGCCAAGTTGATCAATATATCTTGGAGATATTCTGTTTTCTATGAATCTTCTCAGTGTATGATGACCATCTTATATCTGGATAGCTGAATATTTGTAGATACTAGGGACATTTTACTTAATAATTCCTTCAAATAGATTTTCCATGCTTTTTGCACTTTCTTCTTCTCCCTCAGGGGTACCTGTAATTCATATATTAGTTTGCTTCACATAGCCCCATATCTTTCTCAGTGATTGCTTGGGCTTTTTTATACTCTTCTCTGCATCCTTGAATGACTGGATTAACTTGAAAATCTTCTCTTCAAACTCTGAGATTCATTTTTCTGCTTGGTTTAGCCTGTTGTTGAAGCTTTCTGCTTTGTTTTGAAATTCTCAAAATGACTTTTTCATCTTGTTAAGTTATATTATATCTTTTCTTATGTTGTCTAGCTCTATAGGGACTTTTTCATTTTTTTCATTGATGTCTTGAAATTTTTTTTTTGGCTTCTTTTTGTTGGTTTTCAAGTTTCTCTTCAATCTATTCATTTTATTTGACAACCATATTCTGAATTCCATTTTTGACATTTTACAATTTCCTCATGGTTGGGGACCACTACTGTAGATCCATTGTGATTCTTGGGGTTGTTGGGGGTATCAAACTCTTTTTTTTTTTTTACATTGCCAGAGTACTTTTGCTGGTTTCTTCTCATCTGAATCCTATTCTCTCAGCTCAGGACTGATAAGTTTGCAGGGAACCTCTTCTCCTTTCCTGGGAACTCTCCTACTGATTAAGAAGACGGGGAGGTCTCTAGATGGTGCTTTTGTGTCCCACTCTGAAAGGCTGACCCAACAGGAGAGGGCAGGTGCACACAGAGTGACTGTATTGCAGCTGTTCTGTTTTGTTCCTTTCCCCTGTGATTTTCTTAGTTCAAGCCAGTGCTCAGTGATCTTCATGTGGAGTGATGTGTTGTTACCGGGATCATTGTTGGAAGGTTGAGTTAGGGGCTGCATGAGATCCTCTCCATGGTGGCTGGCATTGTAGGGGATTTTTCTGCCAGGGTCTTCCCCATGGAGCTAATAGTGGCAGCTGGATGAGGCTATCTAGGCAGTGGTCGTGGGTGTCCAGAATTCAGGAGTTTTCTCAAACCAGGTTCAGGTATAACAGTAGCTTGAGGCTGGAGGGTCCCTGGCAGAATGTTTGTCTGTGAGGCAGTTCTGCAGGCCCAGCAGCAGTAGTGGAGCCTCAGGGGCAGAGTCATGGGCCCCAGGCATAACACTGGAATCTCAGTGGTGGAATCATGGGCTCAGTGGGAGCACTGGAGTTACAGGGCCAAGCCTTGGGTCCCAGGGTCAGCACTGGAGCCTTAGAGGGGGCAGAGCCATGGGCCCAGCAGCACCAGTGGTACCTCAGGGTCAGAGTCTTGAGGCCCAAGGGTAGGCTGGATCCTCAGGTACATAGCCGGTCACAGCACCGGAGCCTCAGGAGCAAAGCCACAGGTCTAGGCACAACAGGACTCTTGCAGCCAGAGCTGTGAGCTGGAGGCAAAGCAGGAGCTGCCTGGGCAGGGCTGTTGAGTCAGACAGTATTGCAGAAACTATGGAGGTGGAGCTGCATGTGGTGGGTGACTCAGGCAGCCCAGGAACTGCAGAGGTGGAGCCAGGTGCCTCCAGCAGTGTGGGGTCTGCAGAAGTGGAGCTGTTCAAGCAGGGTGTGGTCCGGTAGAGCAGGAATCATAGAGGTGGAATCACGTAGGAAAGGCAGCAGTGTGGGGGTTGTGGTGGGATGGGGTTGTGGGCCAGACTACCCAGATCCTATGGAAGCAGTCATCACAAGGCTTCTCAGGTGGTGTGGCATCTGAGGCACCCCTTCTGCTCAGATCCCACGTTGTGGGGAAGGGTGCTCAGCTCTCAGTCACAGGGCATCACATGGGGGAGTGTCCACTCTGTCCGCTCCCTCCCTGGTCTGGAGGGGGTGATGCAAAGGCAGCTGTTGCAAAGTCGAGCCCCGTGCAGACCTGGCGCCCTGTCCCTGAGAGGTCAGATGATGTGAGTTGCAGTAACACAGTTTCAGTAGCCCACAGATCACTGCCGCATCTGCTGTCCAGAGCAATGTCTCTGCACAGACTTCAAGCAACTCCCTGATCAGACCAGAGGTCTGTGGGGGCATTGGGGGCCCACTCACAGTTATAGCCACAGTGCCTGTGGGGAGAGCAAGGAGCCCCAGACCTGTCTCCTCTTGACTCTCCCCACATGTGGATGCCTCCCCAGGGTTTCCCTCGATCTTGCTGAGTGAATCTCCCCATCACCTTCTTTTTCACTCTGAATGTCCTCTGTTGCTTCTCCAGTGTTTTACAATGTTCTTTCCAAGAAGAGCCATCTGTAGGTAGGCGTCCACCTGCAACTTTCAGTCTGCTCCTTGAAAACAGTGCATGAAAGCTGGTTCTAGTCTGCCATCTTGCTCCTCCACCTCCTAGTGTTTATTTTATCTTTTAAAAAATTCTGTGACATCTATAATAATGTCCAATTTTTCTTTAAGGTTATTTGTCTCACTTCTCTGTGTCCTCCTATCAATCTTTCCACAGGACTTTGAATTCTATCAGATTTTTTTCAGTAAGCCACTTGTTAAATTTTATTTATATTCCCTAGTATATCTTTGTTTTTTATCTCATTAATTTATTATCTTGTCATTATTATTTTCTCCTACTGACATTCTTTTTGATTATGCTAATGTTTATTTACTCAGTTTTAATAAAAACTCAGTATTAATTAAAGTTCACTTGTCTTCTTTTTCTATAAGAGGGTGAAAATTTCCCCAAGGACTATTTAAGCTGCATTATAGCAAGTTTTGTGATGAAACACTTTCATTTTCATTTAGGCATAAGTATTACCTTCTTTATTTAAGATTTCGGCCAATGGTTACTTAGGAGATTTTTTTAATGTCAAATGTGAAGTGTTTTAATTTATTTTATGATTTCTAAATGAATTTATTTTACAAGAGCATGTTAATGTCATGGAAGGGTTATTTGAAATTTGTTGAGACTTGCTTTATGACACAGGTCAAGTAAATTTGAAATACGTTTCATCTGTGTTTGGAAACAATATATATCATTACAGCAAGACTTTATTTTGTTTAAGAACTATATTTTGTCTGAAGTATTTGTATTTGATTTATTACTGAAAAGATTTGGTATAAAGCCATCTCTCTTATCCAGTTTTCTTGATATTTTATCAATTTTGGCCTATATATTTGATTAGATTTTCTGAGTTTAAGATTACTTTAAAATTTCTGTATTTTGCTTTAAAACTGAAGTTTTAATACTATATGGGATCACTCTATATTAGGAAATATGTTTGCCTTGAAGACTGATGTTTTTTCTGGTATTAATATGGCTTTATTATCTTTTTGTCTTTGGTGTGTACCTAGCTTATCATTTTCCACGAGTATTATTGTTTTCACTTATATTATATATGTTCATATATTAATAAACATGTATGTATTATATATGTTTATATGTTATATAATTATATGAAATACATATTTATATATATAAGCAGATACAGATGGATGCATTTCTTTTTTAAAAAATGTATGAAAATCATATCTTTTGTGTGAAAGGTCAATATATTAAAGTTATTGATTATAATGTATTTGAAACAATTTATGCCATCTTGTTTTGTTATTTTAACTAGCACTACTTTAGCAATATTTAGTCTTTTGTCATCTTGTGGAAGATGGAATTTTTTTGTCATGTAACATTTTACCATTTATCAGTTTGCTAAAATTTACCAAAAAAAACCATTTTAGTGGTTGTAATAGTTACTTTGATATAAAAAATTAACTAATCAAAATCTAAATAATATCTAAATTTATTAAAAATAAATAAATTTCAGAATGCTTTAGCTGTGACCACACAAAATATTATATTATTCCCTCATCTGAAACAACCAGAATATATGTTAAACATATGAAACAATGTTTTGAAAGACACTTAAACCAGACAGTTAAGTACAGTGATCCCTGGGAGAAGAGAAGCAAAATAGTTGAATCTCATGATTTTCTCAGTTTACTGCCTGGAGAAAATTTCCAACCCATGGCTCAGGGTTGGCAAACCAAGTAGAGGCTGTCTGACTTATTGAGATGAGAAGATAGAGCTGAGAGTATGGAGAGTTCAAGCCATCTAAAGTCCTCAAGATAGAGTACCAGAGACAGAAAAACTACACAGAGTTAGAATCCTGGAGTTCAGCAGAAGGTCTCCCTCTAGTACTCAGTTGATTATTGATGAGTACGTAAGTAAGGAAACTACCCAAGGCTGGAGAGAGAAACACGAGAAAAGATGAAAAGTAGCAGTGACTGACACTCACGCAGCACCAGGAATAGTGCCTGTTTTAAGGGTCAGAATGGAAAGCCTCAACACTCCCAGCACATTGGATACAGTACATAGCATTGTCTTGCTTTGGTCATGGGGAATAAGTAGCTCCAGACTGGTGAGCACAACTCGGATTCTCATTCTCTCTCTCTCTCTCCCTCCCTCCCTCATATCTCTCTCTCACACACACAAACTCACAAACACACATCTTAAAAGCATGAACCAAAAGATTCAAACTGTGTCCAAGAAATCTGAGTCCCAGAATGAAGGTCAATGATATGTATAAGAATACAACACTATGCAGAACCCAAAAAGATAAAATTCAAAATGCTGGAATACTACTAAAAGTACCAGGTGTGATCAGAATTAGAAAAATATGAACCATAGTAAAGAAAATAATCATTCAATATAAATCATCTTAGAATTTATGTGTATGTTAGAAATAGCAGAAAAGGATACTAAAACAAATATAACTGAATTCATAACACATAAATCAATTTTAACTCGCTCTTTTAAGGTATTTCATTTTTATGAAAATATTGTATTTAATAATTTATGTACTCAAAAGTTTTTTGATGGATGTTTGTTTAGAGTTTATTTTTCCTATTATAAACAGTGCTCTGAGTTATATTCTTGCATCTCCATCCTTGGTCACTTATGTAAGTATATTTGTAGGATACACATTTTATAAAAGTCTTACTGAGATGCAAGTCACAAATCGTAAAATTTACCCATTTAAAGTGGACAATTTAGTGGGGTTTTTTTTAGTATATTCACAAGGTTGCATAACCTAATTTTACAACATTTTCTTCACCCTAAAAAGAAACACCATGCCCATTAGCAGTCACTCTCCCTTTCCTCTTTCCTCAGCTCCTGGCACTTATTAATCTGCTTTCTATACCCATGCATTTGCCTTTTCTGATATTTCATGTAAATGTAATCACACAATATGTACCCTTTTGTACTGGCTTCTTTCACTAAGGATAATGTTTACAAGGGTCCTCTATATTGTAGAATGTATTATTGATAGTACTTAATTCCATTTTTATTGATGAATAATATTCCATTGTACAGACATAGTAAATTTTGCTTACTCAAAATTACTCAATTAATTAGCTGATATACATTTGAGGTTTTTTTTCTTTTTGGCTGGTATGAATAATGCTAATATGAACATTGATGTACAAATTTTTTGTGGACACACATTTTCTTTTATCTTGGATGCATACGTAGTAATGGAATAGCTGATTCACATGGTAATTATTTGTTTAACTTTTTGGAGAAATGTCCAACTGTTCTTTACAGCAGATTTACCATTTTACGTTCCCACCATTCGTATACTGAGGGTTCTGATTTCCCCACATCCTCACCAACATTTTTTTAGTTTCTTTTCAAAAAAAATTTTTGCCATTCTAGTTGTGGTGAAATGATATTTCATTACGGTTCTGATTGGTATTTCTTTAATGACTAATGATGTTGTGTATATTTTTATGCATTTATTGACCACTTGGATATCTTCTTTGAGTAAATGGCTATTTAAATGATTTTACCATTTTAATTGGGTTGTCTTTTGTTGTGGATATATCTATGTGTATATATATGTCTCCACACACACGCACACACACACATATATACACACATATATAGTTGACATATTATGTTATTATGGTTTAAAAAGACATAACATTAAATTAACCATCTTAACCATTTTGAAGTGCACAATACAGCAATTTTAAGTATATTAACACTGTTGTGCAGCAGGTCTCTGTAACTTTTTCTTCTTGAAACAATGGAACTCCATACCCATTAAACACTGATTTCCTCTCTCTCATTCCCTCAGCGCTTGGCAACCACCTTTCCACTTTCTGTTTCTATGATTTTGACTACTTTAGGTACTTCATGTGAATAAAATCATAAAGTATTTGTCCTTTTGTAACTGGCTTATGTTCTTTAGGTTCATCCACGTTGTAGCATGTGACAGGATTTCCTTCTTTTTAAGGCTGCATAATATTTCATTGTATGTATTATCACATATATTTAACGATTCATTTGTTGATGGTCATTTGGCTTTCTTACACTGCTGGCTATTGTGAATAATTCTGTGATGAACATGGATATGTAAATATCTCTTTGAGGTCCTACTTTGAATTTTTTTGGACATATACTCAGAAGTGGGATTACTCAATCATACAGTAATTCTATTTTTAATTTTTTGAGGAAGCTCCATACTGTTTTCTATAATGGCTTCATCATTTTACATTCCCATCAACAGGGCACAAGGGTTCAAACTTCCCCACATCCCCACCAACACTTATTATTTTCTATTTTTTGGTAGTGATCATCCTGATAGGTGTGAGGCTATATCTTATTGTAAGTTTTATCTGTATTTCCCTAATTTTGAGTAATATTAAATATCTTCTCATCGGCTTATTGGCCATTTGTATATCTTCTTTGGAGAAATATGTAAGTCTATTACATATTTTTGTGCCTATTTTTCAATCAGGTTGGGTTTTGTTGTTTTTGTTAACTCCTTATCAGATACATGACTTCCAATTGTTATTTCCCATTCCATAGGTTGCCTTTTCACTCTGTGGATTGTTTCTTTTGATCTGCAGAAGTTTGAGTTTGATCTAGCCCCTTTTATTTATTTTTTTAATTTCTTGCCTATGCATTTGGTGTCATATACAAGAAATTATTGCCAAATCTAATGTCCTGAAGTTTTTACCTTACGTATTCTTCTAGGAGTTCAGTAGTGTTAAGTCTTTCATTTAGGTATTTTTTTCATTTTGAGTTAATGTTTAGATATGGTGTAAGGTAAGAGTCCAAATTTATTCTTTTGTACGTAGATCATTTTGGGTAGTACGGTTATTTTAATATTAATTCTTCTAATCTGCAAATATGGGATGTCTTTCATTTATTTATACTTTTCTTATCTTAGCAACTTTTTAAAATTTTCAATGTAAAAACACTTTCACCCCTTGATTAAGTTTATTCCTAAGCATTTTATCCATTTTGACACTATAGTAAATGAGATAGTTTTCTTAATTTTCTTTTCTGATTGGTTATTATTAGTGCATAGGAGTGCAAGTGATTTTTCAGTGTTGATTTTTGTATCTTGCAACTTTGCTGAAATTATTCATTAGTGCTAACTGTTTTTGTGAAATATTTAGTATTCTACATAAGATCATGTCATCTGTGAACAGATATAATTTTCATTGTTCTTTTTAAATCTGTATGCCTTTTATTTCTTTTAAAATTAAAGATGAAATTTTAATTATACATTTGTAGTAAATGCAAACATTTTCCCTTAATTTAACTAGTTTTTATATTTTGACACAATTTCTCATTAAAAGTTTGTGTTTTTAATTATCAAAATTTCTTAAATAATATACTGTTGATTCTTATCATTCTTAGATTCTGCATTTGTGACTTTGCCTACCTACTAAAATTTAACCCCAAAGTAACCCCAAAATTTATACTCACAGCACTTTGGTTGTTTATGAACATGCACAAAGTAGTGAAAAATTTGAGTTTCTCAATGTGTACACTCTGCCTTCTTGTTTTAGATGTCATACTGTAAACAAGTGTCTCTCAGTCTGCGTAGTGCCATAGTTTTTCACTTTTGTGCATTTTGTTGGTGATTTTGCTATTTAAAATGTCCCCCAAGTGTGATGTTGAAGTGCTGCCTAGTGTTCCTAAGCACTAGAAGTTTTTGATGTGCCTTATGGAGAACATACATGTGTGTGATAAGTTTTGTTCAGGCAAGAGTTACAGTGCTGTTTGTCATAAGTATAATGTTAATGAATCAACAATATACATATAATAAGTTCTTTTTAAAGAGACATACATAAAACAAAATTAGATACTGATTGGTTGGTGAAAATTTGGGGATAAAAGGCTCTCAGGAACCTAAATCTGAATTTCCTATAATTTATCCATGTAAGAAAAAAACACTTGTACTACCTAAATCCACTTTAATAAAAAATGAAAGAAAAAAATGTTTGTTTTTGTTTATTTTTAAATAGTTTCTCTATTCTCCCTTTCATTCAACTCTTATTTCCTTCCTCTGACTAACTTTGAGTTTAGTACATTCTTCTTTTTCTAGTTTTTTGAGATGTGTTATGGACTGAAAATTTGTTTTTCCCCAAAGTCCATATGAGAAATTATAACCACCAACGTGATGGCATTAGGAGGTAGGACCTTTGGGGGATAATTAGGTTATGAGGGCAGAGCCCTCACAAATGGAATTAGTGCCCGTATAAATAATGACCCAGAGAGCTCTTATCTTTTTTCTACCATTTGAGGGTACAATGGGAAGGGGGATGTCGGCAACCCATAAGTTGGCCCTTGCCTTAACTCAACCATGCTGGCACCCTTATCTCTAACTTCTATCGTACAAAACTGTGAGAAATAAATTTCTGTTTATATAAGCCACCCATTCTATGGTTCTTTGTTATAGAAGTCCGAACTGATTCAGACAAGATGTAAGGTCATGTTGTTTTTTGGGGATCTTTCTTTTTTTTTAATGTGAAGATTTAGTACTATAATCTTTCCTCTTAGTACTGTTTTGACTACATTCCATAATTTTGGTATATTGTGTTTTCATTTTTACTTATCTCCAGATATTATCTAAATTCCCTTATGATTTCTTCTTTGATTCATTGGCTGTTTAAGAGTGCATTGCTTAATTCCTACATATTTGTGGATTTTCTTGATGATGTCTTTTGAAAGAAAAAGTCTTTTTAAAACACTTTGATGAAACGCCATCATTTATGTTTTTGTTTTGTTGCTTGTGCTTTTGCTGTTATTTCCAAGAATTATTGTATAACCAAGGTCATGAATATTTAATCCCATTTTTTTCTGGTAAGTGATTTATAAATTTAGCTCTTACTTTTAAGACAATGGTCCATTTACTTAAATTTTTCCTTATGTTCTGAGATAGGAGTCCACTTTCATTTTTTTGCATATCGATATTCAGTTTTACCTGCACTGTTTAATGAAAAGACTATGCTTTCTCTGAGTTCTCTTTGCACACACATACACACACACACACACATACATATAATATATATATACATAAAATCATCTGCCTGAGGGTGGCATAGTCACTCGTAGGAATGAATACCACTATAATTAATAAATTTAAAATACACTGGAGAGTTTTAAATATCTCCATAAATGCATTAATTCATAGAATTGGTGTGACATTCATGCCTTGTCTTCATCTCTACAAAGCTACCTTATAACAATTTAAAATAATTCTGAAAAAGACATGAAATATGCCATGTTATCAGACACAAAAACAGCTCCCCCAGAATAAAGTGTGTTTACTGTGAGTGAATTCTGTTTTAAAGTCAAAAGAAGAGAAAGTTGCCAAGAACAAAGCTTTTGATAAAATTCTG
Organism: Daubentonia madagascariensis; assembly: GCA_023783475.1. Classification (NCBI taxonomy): domain Eukaryota; kingdom Metazoa; phylum Chordata; class Mammalia; order Primates; family Daubentoniidae; genus Daubentonia; species Daubentonia madagascariensis. The sequence goes on along the minus strand of JAKFHU010001467.1, from coordinate 275,819 downwards.
ATTTAAAAAACAATTAGTATCTCTGAACATCTCACAGTACTATGTTTACCTAGGATCACTGACAACCCAGAGCTCATAAGTCTTTCTTGATGTTCTTGCCTCAACAAAAACTTCATAAAAGATAATATTTAAACACACTGAATCAACACTTTGGAGAATCAGAATCAGTTTATTTCTTTGGGTTTTTGATCAAATCTCTGGTTCCCACTTTTAGCTTTTTAATCTTTAAAGAATTTATTTTTATCTCTTCACTACTTTTTAATTCTCATTCTTCTGTTAATAAAGCATTTCTGTTTATCTTTTTCACTGCTTAGGTCTCTTATAAGCTTTATTCTAATAACATTTTTTTTCTTTTTGAGTTCCTTAGTTGTTTCTCGACTATAAAAAAGCATAGTCATGTTTGTAGATCTATTAGGTACAAGAACTTTAAAAATACCAACGAAGTAGATTTATTGTCATTTTGTAGACTTTTTATGGGTAGGTAGATGGGGGATTATGTAAAAAATCCTGATTTGTATGGATTAATTAATAATTGACAAAGTCAAATGAATAAAGGTTTTCTTCCCTTTGCAAACTTGTAGCACCTAATAGAAATAAGAAAGTAGAGAATCCTCAGGGCAGCGTTCTTGGGCATGATACATCAAGGTCTATGCCCCACGAATTACATAATATTGAAAGTCAATTAATGACCAATGTCAACAACAAAGACTATACATAGGAACAATTCTGAAGTAAACTTCCTTATTCTATTCTTTCAAAAGATAGATTTTTCAATTAAATTTATTTGAAAAACCTAAATTCTCAGTGTTTTATTTTCACGTTTTTGAAAAGAAATACTGATAGCAAGTTAAACAGAATTATCTAATTCAAGTATCAGAAGTTCTGCCTATTTGTGCTATGAGCTATGTTCTTCCTCCAATATCTTCCAACTCTCTCTTTCCTTCTTTTTTAGAGCATTCCTCCCACAGATGCTTTGGGACTGCTAACTTTCTTAGTCCCAGAGTTACATTTACTTCCTGACTTCTCAGTTATCCAAAAGATCTCTCCTTGCATCAGATGTGACTTACCAGGCTCACCATGATTAATCTAGCAAAGGATGCTCAGGAGACAGAAATCTGAATATGAACTCCAAGAAATTATCAGTCATCTTGTTAGCTTAATGAGTCCCTTGGCTATTGTTCAAATACTTCATTTACAAAAAGTTTTGCTAGATTCTAAAACCTTGCCTAGTTATTTCATCCAACTCCTCTTTATATTTTCCCCCACTATCACTCAACAATCCTGTGTAGTGCTTTAACTATGCCCAGTGGGGCTTCAGTGATATGTGCTTTGAATGCAAGTTGTCTACATAATTCCAGGACTGAAATAACAGTAATGTTAGAATATTCCTAAGTGTACAATAAGAAGAAAATATCGGTTAGTGACTCAGTTGGATTTCCTCAGAAAATATATATCTATTTTCACCTGTCCAAAATTAGTGTCCATTAGTACACATAGAGACCAGGATATTTAAGTGTGATAGTGAGGTCAACTTAAAAGTTCAAGATCTTCAGGCACCATCTAGTGCTATCAGTTCCTCCAAGGCACATCTAATAAAAGGTCTTTATGTTAGATGAGTGCAATATTTCCACACTAGCACAAGTTCAGCTAAAAGTAAAATAGAGTCATTGTTATGTAAGTTTGGTCAGCTCTAAGAAAAATGAGAAAAAAAATGGAACTTTTTAAAATAGTTATGGAATTTGTAGTTACCTAAATTGATTAACATTCATGACACTTATCTTCAAGTTTTCAGTTCCGTATAATTGTTAAAACTCCTATTGTACTAGATATATAAATCTTATTTTCACATTTCTTTACTTCTTTTTAAAATTATTATACATGTCTTCTGAGGAAATCTAGAGACTTAAATTAAATTAGATTTCAATTATTTCGTAGTATTCCAATGTATCATTAACAGGGATTCTTTTCAGTGAGACCTCAGATTCATCGCTCCTGAATTGTCCCCACTAGAGAACAGATAATTGACACTGTCATCATCACAGTATATATAAACTCAGTTAAGAGTTTTCCAAGAATAAGCCTCAAAAGAGTATACAAATGTACATTTATTACTTAACTTTTCTATTTCATTCTTTCTTTTGATCTCTTTTGCATGCAAGCCTTCCTCACAGGTCATTTGATTAGTAATCCCCTCTAAATCAATCTAAATCAATAAAATGATTTACAACTACTTTTATATGCAATCTCCAATTATCTTTCATCTTTTTACTACACTCATACATTCCTCTACAGAGCTCTCAATCTTCATGCTTCCCATAAAATTTTGCTCTTAACTTCCACTTAGTTCTCTTGCTTTGAAAAGTTGAGATTCCCTGGGGCAACATTTAAACTCAGCGGGTAAGCATTAACGTTGATGACAATAGTTGTTAAAATCTAGAAAAATGCCCATAAAGAGAGATTACCACATTATCTCACTCATATGTGGAATCTAAAAAATTCAAACATATAGAAGCAGAGAGTAGAATGGTGGTTACCAGGGACTGGGGGCTGGGCGCTTTGGGGAAATGTTGGTCTAAGGATATAAAATCTCAATTAGAAGAAATAAGTTCAAGAGATCTACCATAAAACATGGTGACTATAGTTCATAACAATGTACTACATACTTGAAAATTACTAAAAGGCTAGATTTTAAGTATTCACACCACACATGAAAAACAAGTATATGAGATGATGCATATGTTAGCTTGATTTAGCCATTCATATACATATTTCAAAACATCATGTTGTACACCATAAGGTACACAATTTTTATTTATCAACTAAATATTTTTAATTAAAACACAAAAATATAGCTTTGTAATATATTTTGCAGTAAGGTAGTGTGATGTCTACGGGTTTGTTCTTTTTGCTCAGGATTGCTTTGGCTATTTGGGCTCTTTTTTTGGTTCTATATGAATTTTAGGATTGTTTTTTGCTATTTCTGTAAAAAGTAACATTGGTATGTTGATAGAAATTCATTGAATATGTAGTTTTTTAGGGTAGTATGGGCATTTTGACAATATCAATTCTTCTCATAAACATGGGATATCCTTCCATTTGTTTATGTCCTCTTCAAATTCTTTCATTAGTGTTTTGTAGTTTTCCTTGTAAACATCTTTCACCTCCTTTGGTTAAATTTATATCTAGGTATTTAATTAATTTATTTTTAATTTTTTTATTTATATTTATTTTATATATTTTATTTATCTATTTATTTAGCTATTGCAAATGGGATTGCCATCTTGACTTCTTTCTCAGCTAGTTCATTATTGGTACACAGAAACACTATTGATTTTCCAGACACATAAACCAAGGGAACAGAATAGAGAACCCAGAAATAAATCCACATATTTACAGCCAACGGATTTTCAACAAAGATGGCAAGAACATACCTTGAGGAAAGCACACCCTTTTCAATAAATGGTGCTGGGAAAATTATATATACATGTGCAAAAGAATGAAATTTGACCCCTATAAACATACACAAAAATCAACTGAAGATGGATTAAAGATTTAAATGTAAGACCAGGAACTATAAAACTACTAGAATAAAAAATAGAGGAAAGACATTGGTCTAGGCAAAGAATTTATGGCTAAGACCTCAAAAGCACAGGCAAGGAAAACAAAGATAGACAAATGAGACTATATTAAACTAAAAACCTTCTGCACAGCAAAGAAAACAATCAACAGAGTTAAGAAACAACCTGTTGAATGGGAAAAAATGTTTGCAAACTATTCATCCTATAGGGGACTAATATCCAGAATATACAAGGAACTCAAACAACTCAACAGTGAAACAAAACAAAAAAAATCCCATTAAAAAGTGGGCAGAGGACATGAATAGACATTTCTCAAAAGAAGACACACAGGTGGGCAACAAGTATATGAAAAAATGCTCAACATCACTAATCATCAATGAAATGCAAATCAAAACTAAATGAGATATTATCTTACCCCAATTAGAATGGCTATTATTAAAAAGACAAAAAATAACATATGCTGGCAAGAATGCAGAGAAAACGGAACTTTTCTATACCATTGGTGAGAATGTAAATTAGTACAGCTACTATGGAAACAGTATGGAGATTTGTCAAAAAACTAAAAGTAGAACTACCATATGATTTAGCAGTCCCACTGCAGGGTATTTATCCAAAGTAAAGGAAATTAGTGTATCAAAAAAAAAAAAGAAAAGAAAAAACCCATAAAAATAAATAAATAAAAATTTAAAATATGTACACAAAGATCCCCATACTTGTTTGTAAATAGTTGGTAGCACTTCAAATGCTACCTAAAGTCCCTGATTCTTGACTTATCTTCCAGACCCTCCAATAATCTAAAGACCAAAAAATTGTGACTGGCCACAGAAGGAATTCTCCATGACCCTTATCCTTGCTGTTGCCATTGTCCATTCTGATTGTCAGGGTCACTGCCAGTCAGTTCTTCAGAAATCCTGCCTCCTGAAACCACCATTGGTTCTCCCAAAGATGATAGAAGGATTAGTAGGGTGGACATTGCAGTGGCATCCACTACTTCCATCCCTCTTCCCATCTCCAGTGCTTGTAGGTCCATCAGTACATCAGCCTAGGCACTGTAGCTCCTGAATGCTGAATGCTGTTCATGATTGTCCCCTGTCCAGAGGTGTCCTTGGGCCTGGAACCAAGGTGAATATATGGCAATCTCACAGGCGAGTCAACACAACAGTTGACAAATATCTTGTGTCTTTATGGTAATGAAGAAGTTGCCATGGTGGCTGACCTATGACCTCCCAGATTAATACTCATGCAGCCCCTTGTGGGAACTGTAGCCTTCACAGAACTTGGGCCCTGAGAGGCAAAACAAGTGACTAAAAAGACATGCATAATGAGGGTGTTCCTGGCAGGCACTGACCAAGCTTTGTGGCCTATGCTGGCACAGGGTCACTCCTGGCCACAAGGAAGGCTGCTTGGAATGGAAATGGCCCATAACCATGACTTGGAACAAGGGGTACAGGTCCTTGTTTACACTGATGCTATAGGATTTCACCTCTACTTAGTGGAAGAAGATCATTACAAGCCAACAGTATCTGCTTACCATGGGAAAAAGCATTAATTGCATCAATTTAAAAATGAGAACCAACAATACTATAGCACTTATTTGGAACAGACTAACTCCTAACCTAAGTTTAACTAATTTGAGCACTAAATCTTATGTCATCATCATCAATTTATGGAAGAGAAAATGGAGGAGGCACACATAGGTAATTTTAACTTTGGTGCAAAGCTAGGATTAAAATCCAGGCAGCCTGGTCACTGAAATCACAGTCAACTGAATCCATGTGACACCTGGCTTGAAATGTCATGCTTGACCTAATTAAATGTGATAGTCCAATAGCAATTTTTTATTACTAGGGGAATAATAAACATAGTGAGAATGCAAACAGCTCAACCAAAATTATAAGGATGAGAAATAAACAAAGGGTAGTTTTTCTAAGTTCACCAGCAGCTGCAAGTGAATTCAGCACCATGAACAAGGTTTTTGGTTTTATTGACATTATCTAGTTATTTAACCTAGATTTACCTAATAAGTAATAATTTAGTGGGAAAGTCATTGGGAATGTTTGATATGGTTTCCAATGTGAAATATGACTCAGAGAACATTTGTTTAGCTATACATAGATATGACAAATTAAATATCACATCAACATTTTAAATAACCTGGAAATTCTTATGAATCATTTTTATAACTTGGACTATGGTTTATATTATATCAAAAACCAGTTTTATTATTGAAACTTAGATTTATACTAATATTTTATAAAACCAAAGGGTGTGGGATACATGTATGTGTGTAATTTATATCTTTAGTTCAATATTAATTTGTATCATATTATTATAGCAGTTGCTATTTTTTAAATTATCATCCTTAATTGGGATAAATTCTGTCATCTGAAAATCAACTTTTATTCAAAATTAAATAACTTCTCTGCTTGGTTAATGTGCAATGTTGACTATGTGATTAATAAAAGAGTAAGTGTATGCAGAAAAATAATAATGAAGATACATATTGGTTGACAAAAAGGAGAGATAAATAAATCCACCATCATAGTGACAATTTAAAACTATCTTTGTAAATTATAAATCACATGCACAAAAATAAGAACACAATATATTTGACAACATGTATACGTGTATGTGTGCATGTATATAGTTATCCCAAGAACTGAAAAATACACATTATTTCTACAAAAATTGGACCATTTACTATGTTATAAAAAGCATCAAATAGTTCAAAGATTTTATATCATAAAGCCCATGTTTTCTAAACACAATAAAACTATACATCAATTAAATTATAGCTATAAAAATTACATACTTAATAATTCAAATGAAAACTCCAGATGATTCATAGCTCAAAGGAAGAATCTCAGTGGAAATTAGAAAATATTTATAACAGAATTAAAATAAAAAATTACATTTGGAAATTAACTGAATAAAGTTTATATATTATATATCCATTTCAAGAAATGAGAAAAAGAAAAGCAAGATAAATACAAAGAAAGTGGAGGGATAGAAATATAAAAGGAACAAATTAGAAATTAATAAAAAAGAAAATATACCTAAAATAGTATCACCAAATATTATTTGTAAAAAAAAACTAATAAAATTGAGAAAATTCTGGCAAGATGACAAAAGATTTACTAGCCTTTATCAGTAACGATGCAAGCAGAAAAAAATCAGTTAGAAACTAGAAAATTTAAATACATAAGGTAATTCACCTAAGATATATACGTGATTCTTTTTTTAAGTGATTCTGAAACATTAACTAGCATTGAACATTAAGCAATGCACAACACATTTTCAATTAAAACCCCTATATACGTAGAATATTTTAACAATCTGGAAATCAATAACAAATGATAAAGGAAAAATCCTGATATGTTTTGAACTTGATAATAAAATTTCTACTTGTTCAAGCTTTTTGGGATTTTTGCAGGAAACGTGATTGATAGATGGATAGATAGATAACTGGAGGTTCAGTATCATCACATGATGGTTGTTGCATCTCAGGGATTCATATAAAGGCATACTAAAGAAAAACTTATAGCCATAGCCTTTAAATGCATATACTAAAAGAAGAAAATATTACAAATCTTCTGTAATTAAGAAAAAATGATATTTAGGCAAAGATAATAAAAAATGTTAAAAGGACAGACTAGAGGTTCCAGAAACAGATCTACACTTGATTTGTAACAAAGATGGCATTGCTGACCAGTTTAGTAAATGATGCTAGAAAAAAGGGAAATTTTACCTCTATTTCACACCATGAAAAGATAATATGAATTCAGCTACATTGTAAAATTTAATAACAAACTTTAAAAAAAAACTTGTGTAGGATATCATAGGATAATTTTTTTTATTTCAGTTAAGCAAAAATTTCATAAACAGAACACAGAAAGTATTAACCATAAAAATAAAGTATTGATCAACTAGATTATAAAACAATAAAAAAATCATTAAAAGAGACAATATCATGGCCAATAAAACTATGTAAAAATTTTAACCCCCTTTAGAAATCAGGAAATGCAAATTAGTATTACAAAGTAATACTGCTACTTAACAAACACACACATGCACAAACACACACATACACCTCAAAATGGATAAAATCAGGTGATTGCTAATATCAAGTGTTGGTGAAGATACGGTCCAGTGAGGACTCTAATTGCTGGGACCACATGATGGGAGAGCACCATGGTAAAAACTTAACTTCAGTAAAGGAAAGATGGAAGACACATGGCAGTCCATGTCCCATAGCAGCTATGAAATACCACCGGTGATAGTTTGGAAATCTCTTACTCTGGAAGATGTGAGAAATTCTTTGCTTGTGCTACATTTCTCTTTTCTTGAATGAGCTTGTTTATTCACCACATTTATCCTCCATATAGGGAAGCAAGCCCTCCTCAGGGACTGAACTATCTCTAAAGGTTGCAATCTGCTAATGAAAGTTTGCATACTTAAGGGTCATTTCACAGTTCAAACACTCTAATGTGCTTTTACTTTTGTAATTTTTGCTTCTCTTCAATACATGCTCTGCTAAATCTTCATAAGCTTCTGATCTATTTGTTTCCAGGGAATTGCATGTACAAGTAACTAAATCCAATGCTGTGCCCTAAATCTCAAATTGACTTTTATTTTTCATTTAACTATATTTCCATCTCATTGCCTTATGCAGGATGCCCCAGGACTATCAAGATTGAAGCAGACACAATTTAGCCCATAACACCATTAAATAAATATAATTTTGAAGCAGACTGTACAATATAGGGAATGTTGGTAATTATGGTAATTTTTAAAAGCATATCACAAAAATGGGGTGTGTGTGTATATATAGCCAATAAAATCATTAAAGAATCAATGGCTATTATTAATAAATATAATGTGGAAAAATTAAAAGAATTATATTGCAGAGATAGGAACAAGTATGTATTTCCTCCTCTTTTTAAAATATTTTTATGTTTTTCTAAAACTAGATATGGGTGAAGGCTTGCATGCATCAAAAGCAAACTAAGAAATAACAAAATAAAAGAATTAAATGATCTATAAACTTTAAAAAATGGAAAAATTAAGCTTCAAAAGATAACAGATTGTTATTCCTATAGCTTATGAGATATAAAATTCTAAATCTTATTTTGAACAATATCCTGGCATTTTATTAAAATGTCCTTGTAGCTCTTCATAATTAAAATATCAAAATAAAGTCATTTTTATCGTTCCAAAATTACCTAATCTTGTTTAAACTTGTGTGCATTCCTTTTTCTACATTTAATAATTTAATAAATTCTTCTTCTTCTCACATTTTCACTCAATCAATGACTCTCATTCTATTCGGATAACTGGTGTTAAATATTTTAGAATATATATATGTGTATATATATGTATTTATGCACATATATATTTAAATTTCCTTGCCAGTTTATAACAAGTACTACTTGATCACTGAGTGACATTAACAAGATGGTGGATTAGGAGATTCCAGCCCACATCCCCTCACAAAAGAATGATTTAACAAGAAATCATGAAAGAAATTTGATATTGGGAGGGCTTCGGAGTGCAGTACAAAACCTGCTGCAACCGAACAAATGGCTGCCTCAAAAAGCGCAGGAAACGCCTCACGCGCGTCAGGCCAGCCCCGCACGGCCAAGCCCAGCAACAGCAGCCACTCCCGCCTTGACCTTCCACCGCCCCTGGCACCTGGGGAAAGACAGCAGGAAAACCCCAGCAGACCTGGCCGGCAGCGCCCTTGGACACCTGCAGAACTTGCCACTGAGGACCTCCACAGTCTTGCCACACACTGATGCTAGGTGACGGAACTGCCCAGAGTCCACGCTGCTATGCACCCCCCAGCCACTGTATTCCCCCTCTCAAGCCCCAGAGCCACCATACACACCTGCATCCCGGCCCCCGGTGTTGTCGTTTCATCACAACCAGCCACGCCTAAGTCTATGATACAGAAATCCCACTTCTGGGTATATATCCATAGGAGTTTAAATCAGCATCTGAAAAAGATATCTGCAGTCCCACGTTCATTGCAGCATTGTTCCTAATAGAAAGGATTTGGAATCAACCTAGGTGTCCATAGAGAGATGAGTAAATAAAAAATGTGAGAGAGATATATATATGTACATATACATATATATATATATATGAGTGTTATTCATCCTTACAAAAGAAGGAAATTCTGTCCTTTAGAAGTGAAGTTAAGATAAAGAATTTCCCAGACAAACAAAGGCTGAGGGAGGTCGTCATCATCAGACTTGTCTCATAAGAAATGCTAAAGGGAATTCTTCAAGCTGGAGAAAGAGGATGCTAATTAGTAACAGGAAAAAATGTGAAAGTATAAAACTCACTTTTAATATTTTTTACTGTTTAAAAGTAAGTAAACAGTTTAATTCAGAATACTCTAATGCTGTAATGGTGATGTATAAATAACTATATTTTTAGTGTGAAAGTTAAAAGACAAGACTATTAAAATAATAACAGCTACAATAATTTGCTAATGGATGTAAAATATAAAAAGACGCAAATTGTGATATCAACAATTTGGAATGTGGGAGGTGGGTAGAGTAAAGGTTTAGCTTTTCTGGGGGTTTTTTGGTGATCAAAGTTAAGTGGACATCAGTTTAAAATAACCTCTTATAAAAATAAGGTGTTTTTTGTAACCTTCATGGTAATCACAAAAAATAAACATATAGTACATACACAAAAAATAAAAGCAAGGAATCAAAAAATCAATTAGGCACAACAGAAGACAATAGGTGAGAAAGAAAGGAGCAAAGTATTTATAAAACAACTACAAAACAATTAACAAGATGGCAGTAGTAAATCCTTACCTATCCATAATTGCCCTGAATGTTTATACATTAAATTCTTCAATCAAAAGACATAGAGCAGCTAAATGGATAAATAAACAAGACCCAACCATATGTTGCCTATATAGACTCACTTCACCTGTAAGGACACACATAGCCTGAAACAGAAGGGAAGGAAAAATATATTACTTGTAAATGGAAACCAAAAGAGAGCAAGAGTAGGTACACTTATATCAAATAAAATAGAATTTAAGTCAAAAGCTGTAAAAAGAGACAAAAAGGTAACTATATAATGAAAAGGGGTCAATTCAGCAACAGGCTATAACAATGGTAAATATACATGCACCCAATATTGCAGCATCTAAATATATAAAGCAAATATGGATAGATCTGAAGGGAGACCTAGAATGCAATACAATAACAGTAGAGAACTTCAACACCCCACTTTCAGCAATGAACAGTTCATAAAGACAGAAAATTAATACGGACACATTGGACTTAATCTATACTCTAGATCAAATGAACCTAACAGACATATACAGAACATTTCACCCAACAGCTACAGAATACACATTCTTCTCAACTACAAACGGAACATTCTTCAGAATAGATCATATGTTAAGCCACAAAACAAGTCTAAAGAAATTTAAGAAGACTGAAATCATATCAAGTGTTTTTTTCTGACCACAATGATATAAAATGAGAAATCAATATCAGGAGAAACTTTGGAAAATTCACAAATACATGGAAATTATACAACATACTCTTGGACAACCAATGAGTCAATGAAGAAATCAAAATGGAAATTTAAAATTTTTTTCAGACAAACATAAATGGAATCACTACATACCAAAACCCATGGAATGCCGTAAAATAAGTTGTAAGAGAAAAGTTTATACCAATAAACACCTACTTAAAAAAAAGAAAGATTTCCCAATGAAGCAGATTGTCTTTTATTCTTTTTTAATAAAAAACAAAAACAAGAATAGAGGAAAGTTTTTCATCAGTATTTCTTTGACCTCATAGCAATTGAGATATATAGTCAGTTCCCAATTTATGTAAGTAATTTAGATATTTGAGCTCTGAGTAATGAAAGATATCCCACCTTTTAGATTATGCTCTGCCCATGGAGTCACAGTGAAGGAAATCCTCGGCCAATATTCTGATTATCTGGGACCAGGCTTCATACACAAAATGTTATCCAGTTGCATTTAATACTTGTTAGGTTTTCTTTCTTTCTTTTGCTTGCTTGCTTTTTTTCTTTCTTCTTTCTTTCTTTCTTTCTTTCTTTCTTCTTCTTTCTTTCTTTTTTAAGAAAATCATATTTGAAGAGCATCAGTTAATATCACATGGAGCCCCCTATGAAGAACCTTCATAAATCTATTTACTATAAATAATGGTTTCAACCGTGGTGTCTGGCCAGTAGTAGATTCTCAATGAAAAATAATTGACTAATTATCATTCACTTTTGCTGAAGACTTATTACTGGCACATGCATTACTGATATAATCCTTGCAACAACCCTATGAACGCCTATTTTAAAGGACTGGCAACACACTGTCACTTGCTCCATCAGAGCAAAATAGAGTTGGACAGTCGTGACAATGTTTATGAAGTAAATAATGTGCTGAGTCTTGAAATTCACTGTTTAGGAATCTGTTTCGTGGGGATGATTAAGAATGAAGCATCAGCAAACAGTATAGGCTTATGTTAACTGCTCGTTTGGATTGTAATAAGTCATTGTGTCAAAATTAAACATTATTGTGTTCACTTTTTACTCAAAATTGTAATATTTAATTTATGTTAATTCGCTATAAGAAGAGACTTGGTTGATAAACGTTTTAAAAACATTCAGGAGTATATTTTCTGTTTTTCTTTAAGTCTTCCAGGAAAACAAAATGTATGTCACGTTGACCTCAGTATACACACACTTATGTATGTTTATTAAATGAAAATGCAATAAAAGAATGTGTATTGAATGTATGAATTAACATTATCAATTAGAAGCAATCAATAACACAAGGAAACAATTTGATAGCTATAATTCCGTAATTATTAAAAGTTTGTGTTAAATTTTTTGAAAAGTAAGTATAACTAAAGGAGCAACTAGAGATAAAAATATTTATCTATAGTAGATGTTAGTGTCTATAACTTTATAAAGACACATTCGAGTTAACCACAAATGTTATGACAGGGCAGATAAATGAACAAAATATATAAACAGATGATTTATACAACTGAAAAAAATTAAATAAGCATGTTCCTCTGCATGGTACACAAATATAAATTGAAGCAGTCCTTATAGCACATCTCTATGTGAAAAAATGCCCCGTGCAGTTAATATAGGAATGTAATTACAAAATTTGAATGGATTCAGTCCTTGTGGAAAACAAACACACATACATTCATATATGTGTGTATATATATATACACACACACATATAGTGTTAAGAAATATTTTCATGGACCTAATATATACTAAACATTATGAAATATTTGGAGACATAATTATGTGCTCCAAAGATTTACTTTAGAAAAATAGCATCATAAATACACAGCTCTACATTTCATAACATTTCATAAATAGTAATTTAGAACCTGGAAATCTGTAGTACAGATGCCACAGGAGAAAAACAAGTTATATATTCTTCCATGTTTATTTGAACTTAATATTTTATGTGATACAAGAAAAAACATGTCTAATACTAGAAGAAACATTGAGGAATTATGAGATATCTAGAAAGAAATCTATCTAGCAGAAAATCTACCACAGGGCTTCAAAATATAATTATAAAGACTAAGGGGAAACCTCAAAATAACTATAATTAAAGTAAATATCAATGTATATGCGTGAATCTTTTAAAACATTTTATTTATATATTTATTTATTTAGAGCATCAATAAAGCATAGTCATGTTAGGACCAAATAAAACATCAAAACAAATTAATATTCATTTCAATATCTGGCTTCAGTCATAGTTCCTCTATTCCTGTAGGATATTGACATCTTTCTCTGGCAAGACTCATTTAATGTATATTTTCTATTTGCCCTTTGACCAAAAACCCAAAATGATTATACAGAAGGAAAGATAACTTCTCATTCCAAAGAATTTTTGAGTAAGTTCACCTCATTTATTTTATTCCCCACAATGATTTAAATAGGCAAGTTAATGCATGGAATAAATATCAATAATATGACAAACAATTCTACAAAATTTTTAAAGTTCAATCAGTTATGTCATAAGAGAGTAGGGGTTAGGTTTTTTTGTTGTTGTTGCTGCTGCTTCTCTATTAAAATATGTTAATGTGAGATAATGAGTTCTAAACAAACATTCTTTCTTACATCATATTAAAAACAACTATTAATAGAATTCAGCTTATGAACACCACCCAAGAGGGGTTTGGAAAATGGGTCCATAATTGTAGAAATTCAGTATTTTACTTAAGAATAGACAAAATGTAACTAATTGCCCAAGGAAAATTCCTAATGAAAGAGCTGCTCTCATTTTTCTTTTAAAATTTTTACTTATAAAATTTGGAAGAAAAAATGACAAATTAATGGGTTTAAATTGTAGATGGCATCTACTACTGAAAGGAAAAATGTGAGCTTTTACTTTTTGGTGAGATTTCCCCTTATCAACATCCGCAGAGCCATCTTCATGGCCTTGTTTCTTAAACTGTATATGATGGGATTCAATGTTGGGGGCATCATAGTATAGAACACAGAAATGACAACATCAGAAATAGAAGGGGATCTTGAAGTTGGCTTCAGATAAGCAATGAAACCACCGGAAAGAAATAATACAACCACTACCAGGTGTGGAAAGCAAGTGTAGTAAGCTTTTGAATGGCATTCTGTGGAAGGAATCTTCTTGATAGTGGAGAAGATATAGACATAGGTAATGATGATGAATATAAAACAGCAGAAATCCAAAACCACATTAATGAAGATGGGCACAATTTCTCTTATTAAATTTTCTGAGCAAGAAATAGCTAATAACTGGGGGATGTCACAGAAGAACTGATAGACCGTGTTGCACCTACAGTAAGATAAGGAGAAGGTGCCAGCTGTGTGCATCACAGCAATGAGACTCCCATACAGCCAAGACACAGCTGCTGCCTGCACACATGTGCTCCTGCTCATGATGGTGTCATAGTGCAGGGGGTGGCATATGGCAGCATAGCGGTCAAAGGACATCACTGTGAGGAGGAGAAGCTCTGCAGATGCTGAAAAAAGCAACAGAAAGACCTGGGAAACACAGCCAAGGAATGAAATGGAGTTGTTGTTTATCAAAGAATTGGCAATGGATTTGGGGGCCGTGACTGAAATAAGGCAGAGATCCAGGAAAGATAAATTCTTCAAGAAGAAATACATGGGAGTGTGGAGATGATGGTCCAAAGTTGTGATCATGATGATGAGCACATTCCCCATCAGGGCACACAAGTATATCAACAAGAAGAGCACTGAATGCAAAATGTACATATTTTGATTGGTAGAAAACCCCACGAGGATAAATTCAGTCACAACTGTGAGATTTGTCATTATTGAAGGAATAATCTGTAGAAAAAAGAGGAGAATGGAATAAAATATCAATGTCCAGTATTTAAATGTAAGTGTGTATACACACACACACACATATTTTATTGTATACGGAAACAGGTATGTATATAGACACATACATATATGCTAATCACATGTCCCTCTACTATGAAAATTACTTCTGTCTATTCCTAAACAGTGCATTGATCACCAATCATTTCCTGATTAATTTTGTGTTATTGAACCAATTCAGTTTCAGTTCACATAAATGTGTCATTATAATACTGTCCAAATGCATCCTGTAAAAGGTGCTGAAAGATTGAAAAACTTCCTCTGACCTTAGCAAAACTTAGTAACAGAGTTTTCCTTCCCATCCCTCTTGAAAATTCAAATTGACAAACCAACAACTGCAACCTCGTGCCGTAGTCTTACTGTCCCTACATTCTTTCCCGTGAGGAACACAACCTTGGTTTCAACACACCTTCCAAGAATTTGAGCAATAAACAATTCTAAAAACACAACTTAACTAGTACAGACCTTCCTCGATCTAGTCTATAAAATCTTTAACCTACCTGCTGTCTACAAAACATTTAGTTTACAGATGTTCTCATAGTGTAAAATTTAACCAAGAGATTGAGCTAATGGTGACTTTTTTACTTCATAATTTGCAATCTTGTACCTATAGTTCCAAAGGACACATGCCCTGGTTACTGTAGGTATCAAAAATCCTACAAGATATGAGCTAAGATTGTTGGCCTCATATTCACTGAATTATTCACTTTTCTTTTGTAATCCTCCCTTTGAGTCTTTGACATTTTTCCCATATCTGGTAAGTTACAAAATGGTTTTTCCCACAAGCTTTTCCCCCCTCCCTCTTTTATCCTATCCACAGTTCCACTACTACAATGCATGGCCTTGCGTATCACAGTCTACCTCATTGCCTGTTCCCCTTTCCTGTGCTCTATTTCTTCTACTAAGATTATGGCAACTTCTGTGGCAGGGGAGGAGGGTTTCCTCATAATTGGAACAAAATTCAGATGATCTTAGTCTGATGAAATAGTGTGGTTGGCAGTGACATGTTGGTGCTTTCTATTTGTACAGATTGTATTCATCAACCTTAATGTAAATATAATAAATATTAAAACTGTACTTTACATTTTCCCCTCCCATATTCTGCCCTTTGGCTCCTTCTTTCAAATATTATGCCCATTCTCCCTCTGTGGTAACACACAGAGGAAAATCACAATGCAAATGTTGTTTGTTGGATTTAGTGATGTAAACTAATTTTAATCTACTAGAGAACAAAAATCCAAATATTTCAATAAAAATTTAAAAATAAGGGTTGGGATTTATTCCAGCCAAAGTAGTAAAAATATCTGGAGTGATTTTTTAAAAAATGATTTTAATGATAAAATTTGACTTGATTAATTTCTGTGGCTGTTCACGTTAAAATACTGTGAATTCTTCATCTTACAACATCACTCATACACCCTGGGTGATTGAGTAAAAAATTGTTTGCGGTTATTAGGACAGATTTCCATACCTGTGTGTCCCTCCAATTGTGAGGGAAATAAAATGGCCAGGGAAAACTGCTTCAAAGATAGTGGTTTTAAGGATTCTATCTGACTCAGCTATCTGTCATTAATATTTTAGGGGCTAAAACATATAGCATATCTTTTTAAAAAATACTTCACATTATTATTTTTAAGTTTACTCTTAAGTTTTTTCCCTCATTTATTTCTAGCTACCTCTCCTTAATTGTTATGATTTGATTTAACATTTAATACATCATCAACTTAGCGTGCTAAATGCTAAAATACATCACTAACAGTTACACCTGATATTAATCATATATACTCCTAAGCCAAGATGTTACAATATGCCCAGAGTATTAGAAATTATAATCCTATTGTGGAACACCTAAAATTAAGGAAATGACAAAAGAAATATTTTCTAACATTGAAACTTACCCCCAGAAAAAGCCAGAACTTTTACTTTCAATAATTTGAGCACAAGATAATAATATCTTTTCAAATTGTATTAGTTTTTATTATTTCCAAAATGAGGATTTTAACCTGTTTTTCTCCACAAACCTAAGATGAATTTTAACTCTAAAATCTTGTAAATCTAAAATGAATTTTCTTCTAAAAAGTAACTTACTCATATACCTCCAATTTGGTGCATGAAATTTTCAGCTGTCATCTGAGGCTTGCTGCTGGTGAAATTATTGGTGATCACAGTAACAAAATGATATTATAAAACTTAATTTCAGTAGAGGCAATAACATGTATTGATTCCTCTGAAAATTCATATGATGCCCAAACACTCTGGCTTTATGGATATCTAAGTAGGCAGAAATAGGGTACCTGAAGAGCTTTGCAATTTTACCTCTACTGCTTGTCTCCAAAGGGCTTAAAAATTGTCCAAGAATTACAATTTACCAAAGGTGCATTATTCCAAAAGGAAAATAGTGCTGTGTCTCCACTGATTTATTTAATTGGTATCAGTCTATAATTAAATCTTACTGAGTAATTAGTGCAATTAATATTTCATATGTTTGTTCCATTAGTGATTTGCACATCTATGGAGAGACCTATAATTAACCCTTGCTGTCAATGTTTTTTCAATCCATTTATTGAGTATCTACTACGGGACAGATTCTGCTGTTGGCACACTTCATTAAAAACAATGCAGTGAGTCAAATTCCAAAGGTGGGTGGGATGTGGGATGTCATTGTTTCAAAACACCAACATCTCCCAGTTGCGCCTTGAAGACAGGTAGAGATGTGTAAGGAGCAGAGGAAAGAGCTGTCCCAGGAGAGTGCGACGGGAGCTGGTCCGTGAAGAGTGCAAGGTGGGGGTGTAACAGGTGAACTCCAGGGTTTAGTGAAGTCTCTGGAAGAGACTAGGAGAAGAGAGAGAGAGAAAATGGCGAGCAGAGTCAGGGGACAGGGCAGGTCGCAGGAAGTAGTTAATGAGTGAGAGAAAAACCATGGATGGTTTTGAGTAGAGGAGCAGCATGATCTGACTTATATTTGAACTTTTTGGTCTCTTTTATTATCTATTTATTTTTATTACATATATTTAAGTGTGCAACATGGTTTTGATATTCATATCCACAGTGAAATAACTACAATCAAGCAAATTAATATATCCATCACCCCACACAGTTACTTTTTTTGTGTGTGTGGTAAGAACACCTAAAATCTACTCTCAGCTATTTTTCAGTATACAATAAAATATTAACTATAGTCCTTATGCTGTGCTTAAGATCCCTAGACTTATTCAATCTATGTAACTGTACCACTGATCTGCATTTCCCCATTTCCTCCCCCTACTTACTTTGGTGACTACCGTTCCATGCCCTATATTTGAATTTTTCAGGATTCCATATAGAGGTGAGATCATATATTTGAACAATTTAATCATATACCCTGACAGTGTTTGGAGGGCCCATATGGTTTGGGCCTTCATTACTGTAATGTAGTTTATCACATTTATTGATTTGGATATGTTGAATTATCTTTGCATAACAAAGAAAAATCCTAATTGATCATGGTGAATTTTTTTAATGTGCTGTTGAATTTGGTTTGCTATTATTTTGTTGAGGATTTTTGTTCATTAGGGATATTAAACTGTAATTTTGTTTTTCTTGCAGTGTCCTTGTCTGGTTCCAGTGTCAGTAATGCTGGCCTCAAAAAATGGTTTCGGAAGTATTCCTGTCTCTTCAATATTTTGGAAGACAGTAAGAAGGACTGATGTTAGTTTCTCTTTAAAGATTTTGGTAGAATTCAATTGTGAGATCATCAGTTCCTGGATTTTTCTTAGTTTGTTTATCATTTGGAAAAAAAGGAACTCTTGGTTTTGTTGATCCTTTCTATTGTCTTTCTAGTCTATGTTTCATTTACTTATGCTCTGAACTTTGTCATTTTCTACCCTCTACTAACTTTGGGTTTAGCTTGTTCTTCTTTCTTAAGTCCTTGACTTGCTATGTTAGGTTTTTAATTTGAGATTTCTCTCCTTTTTTGACGTAGATGTTTCTGTTATAAACGTCTCTGTTAGAACTGCATGGCTACATCTCATACGGTGTGGTATGTTGTGTTTCCATGTTCATTTGTATCAAGATTTTTTTATTTTCCTTTTAATTTCTTCTTTGAACCATTGGTTGTTTAGAAGCATGTTGTTTAATTTCAACATATTTGTGAAGTTTTTCAAAATTCCTCCAATTTTTGATTTCTAGTTTCATAGCATCATTTCAATCATATTAAATGTGGTAAGAATTGTTTTGTGGTCTAACATTTCATCTATCCCGGAGAGCATTCTGTGTGCACTTGAGAAGAATGTGTATTCTGTTGCTGTTGTCTGTTAGGTCCATTCAGTCTAAAGCGTAGCTCAAGTCCAGTGTTTCCTTATTATTTGTCTGTCTGGAAGATCTGTTCATTGTTGAATGTATGGTATCAAAGTCACCTATTATTATTTTATTAGAGTCTATCTCTCTTCAGATGTATTAATATTTTCTTTATATATTTAGGTTCTCTGATGTTAGATGCATATTTATTTGCAATTGTTATATCTTCTTGATTAATTAACCACTTTGTCATTACATAATACATACTCTTCTTTGTCTATCTTTACAGTTCTGACTTATACTCTATTTTATCTGATATAGCTACCCCTGCTCTCTTTTGCTGTCCACTTGGTTAGAATATCTTTCCACCCTTTTACTTTCAATCTATGTGTGTCCTTTAAGGTGAAGTGAATCTATTATAGGCAGGATATATTATATATTCACCTACTCTATGTCTTCTGATTGGAGAATTTAATCCATTTACATTCAGGGTAATCATTGATAGGTAAGGATTTACTGCTGTCATTTTGTTAATTGCTTTCTGGTTTGTTGGGGCTTTTTTATAGATTTTCTTTCCTCCTCTCTTGCTGTCTGTCTTTGTGATCAGACAATTTTCTCTAGTGGTATGCTTTGATTCATTACACTTCATCTCTTTTGTATCTACTATGAGATTTTGCTTTTTTGGTTAGCATGAGGCTTACTTAAAACATTATATAGTTATAATACTCTATTTTAAGGTATTAACAACTTAACTTTAACCACATTAAATACATTTTTAAAAACTCTTCGTTTTTACTTCACCCCTCATTTTATGTCCCGAATGTCACAATTTTTATATTTTTATGTTGTGTATACCTGAACCAATTATTGTTGCTATTATTTTAATAGTTTTGTCTCTTAATTTTCATACCAAAAACACAATTGGCTCATATACTGCCGTTACAGCCTCAGAGTTTTCTGAATTTGACTGTGTACTTGTTTTTACCACTGAGTTTAGATCTGCTTTGCAAGATCTAAGTAGTGTCATTTTCTTTCAGCTTGATGAACTACCTTTAGCATTTCTTGCAAAGCAGATCTGGTGGTGATGAACTCCCTCAGTTTTTGCTTGTTTAGGAAAGTCTTTAGCTCTCTGTCATTTTGGAAAGACAAGGTGGCTGTGTCAACTATTCCTGGTTGGCATTTTTAAAAATTTTTCTTCAACATTTTGAATATATCATCCCAGTCCCTTCTGGCCTGTAAGGTTTCTGCTTGAAATCTGCTGTTCACCTCAGCAGAATTCCCTTATATGTAATTCACTTTTTTTCTCTTGCTGCTTTTAGGATCCTCTCTTTGTCTTTTATTTTTGACAGTTTAATTATGTCTTTTAGTTTTGTTTGAATTGTATCCGATTGGAGACATTGGACCTTTCTGTACCTGTATATGTAATATCTTCCCCCAGATTTGGAAAGTGTTCATCTATTATTTCTTTTAATGTGCTTTATGTCCCTTCGTCTTTCTCTTCTTTTTCTTAAAGTCCTATAATTCAAATATTAGCTCTCTATGGGGATAGCACTGATCTCTGAGTTGTAGGTGCACACAGTGCAAGCTCAGAGCCAGGATCTGATGTGTGGGCTTGCACTAGTTTCAGTGACTCTGGGGCCTGGCGCATGAGTGAGTTCTCTATGGCAGCTGAGCTGGTGACTGGGATGCAGACATGTGCAGTGAGACCTTGGCTTCAGGGCCCAGGGTGTGAAGAAGCTCACTATGGAGAGGGGTCTGGTGTCTGAGATGTGGATGGTCACAGTACAGTCATAGAGCCAGGGTCTAGAGTGTGTGCACTTGGAGCAGCTGCAGCCTGGACATCAGGGTTGCGAAAGTTTGTGACCCTGGTTTTGATTGAACACAATAGTGGCTGCTTCTTGAATCAGAGGGTTTTTCCACTGCATCCCTCTCTCTCTCTTTCTGGGGTTCCCTGGCAAAAATGGCTATTGGTTACCTCAGTGGCACGAGATGCCAGTGTGCTCTGCAGAGCAGGCTACTGGGGACTATGGTGGTTCTCTCAGTATGGCTGATACCAATAGCTACCACCTTTCTTCTTTGCTCCTAGCCATCTCCTGGCATCTGAGGTATGCCAATCTCGCCCGTGACTTTTTCTGTGTGTGGCAGGATGAAGGCTGGTATCTCCTACTCTGCTATCTAGGTCAATCGGTATTATTTTTTAATCTCCTGTCTCCAACTTGCAATTTTTCCATTGCTTAGTTTTAGTCTTCATGGAAGTCGCCTCAATTGCTCTTCCAGCTTTTCTATGGATAGTGTTATTTCTGCTTTTATATATTCAATTATTAAGAACTTTATACTGATTCTCTTTAAAGGAATTCTCCTTTAATATTTTTCTACGAGAACTTTTACTATGACTTTTCATTTTTATTCTGTTCCCTGAAATGTCTGTTTCATCTGAGTTTCTCTTTTCTGCTAATATTGTTGTTATTTTGACCTGTGTGGTGGTCAGTTTTAGATGTCAACTTGACTGGATCGAGGGATGCCTATATGGTTAGTGAAACACTGTATCTAGGTATATCTTTGGGGTGTTTCCAGAGGAGACTGACATGCGAGTCAGTGGACTAGACAGGAAGACCTGCCCCAGAAGTGAGCAGGCATCATCCAGTCAGCTGAGGGCCCAGTTGAGACAAACAGGCAGAAGGGGGATTTTCTCACTCTCTCCTCTCTCTCTCCCCTTTGGAGTGGGATGTCTTTTCTCCTCTTGTCCTTGGACATCAGATTCCAGGTTCTTGGGGTTTTGGACTCTGGGACTGCACCATTGGCTTTTCTGTTCTGAGGATTCCAAACTAAGTCATGCAACCAGCTTCTCTTTCATTGCACATGGCCTAACATGGGACTTCTCTGCCTCTGTAATCATTTCAGCCAACTCCCTCTCATAAGTCCCTTCTCAAATACACTCTATTGGTACTTTCTCCCTGGAGAACTCTAGCTAATACAGATTTGAAATTACTAATACATATTTTAAGTTGTAGATTTTATATAACATCTAATAATCCTAAGGTCCAAATTCATAATTAAGAGTGAGGAAACTTATTGGGTATGCTAGGTACATAGATTGAGCTTGTCAGTCAGTAGCTGACCTTCATTAAGATGGGATGCAGAGGTTTTGAGAGGTCTTAAATATCAATTTTTCAAGCATTCAGTTTCCCCAGAAGGGAATTCCCCCAAGTATTTTTCTACCTGAATGTAAGATTGGTCACCTGAATTCTTGAGATAAAATAAAATATCTTGAGATAAAATTAGGGGCTTCAAAATATATAATTATAGTCACTAAAGGACCCTATTGATTTATACACCTCATTCTTACCAACTTCTTTGCAGTACCTGATATCTCCAAGGCTGATCTCCTCTGCTTCATTCCAGTACTTCTGCCAGGAGTTGGAGTAATTGCTTGGCTCTTGACATGGGTGAAGGATCTGGAGTTAAAATATCATTTTTGAACAAACTCTCCTACTATACAAAGTAACTGATCTTTCCCATCTTCAGTGGCTTCTTATTTCCTTCCTGTAGTCTTCGTGGGTGTAAACTTTTCTCATGACTTCACCACCATTTTATCATTTTGGGGAAGGAGACAGAGAAAAAAGTCTGTTTTATACCTGTCATTTTAATCAAAACTATGTCTTGCTTAATTTTGTTTCTGTTTTATCTCCTTTCTTAGTGCATAAAAATATTTTATTAATAATATTATAACAAAATAAAATAGGCACCACCATATCTAGCATGATAATTAAATAGTATCATAGTGCTGGACTAGTTCTTCAAACATAAATACAGAAAATGAATACAATACAGGAAAAAACTGTTTTCAGGCAGTGGGCATCAGACAGAGTGCAAAACTGTGAATTCTTAATGAAAATTAATGGGAAAAATACTACGCAACTATTTTTGACTGGTAAAGATTTGATAAATATGTATGTCCTATTTTGTAGTGTCCAAAACCTGAGGAGGCAAAAACGCAAAAGTTATAGCACCTTCCCAATCCAAAATTCAGATTTAATGATATTAATATCATAAAACTGAATTAAAAGCAAAAACATGAAAATGAATAAAATAATATTCATATTATACTAAATATCAGTTCATCAGACAAACTGCAAAATTAAACACTATCTCAACAATGCCTTTATATCTATATCATAATCTATTTCTGTTCTATATCTATATCTGTGACTATGTCTAAATCTACATTTGTAAAATTAAATAGATTACCTCACATTGCATTTAACTGTCATGTCCTTTTAATCTCCATTGATCTGGAACAGTTACTCAATGTTTCTGTGTTCTTCATGAGTTTGACATTTTAAAAAGTAAAACTCAGTTATTTTATAGAATGTCCCTCAATTTAATATTTTCTGAGGTTTCCTCATAACTAGAACCAGATTACTCACTTCTGGTAGGAATATTACAGATGTACACTATAAGGAGACACAGGATGTCATTTGTTCCACTGCTGTTGATGCTAACTTTAATCACTTGGTTAAGATGGTGTCTGCCAGGTTTCTCCACTATAAAGTTATTCTTTTTCTCTTTGTAATTAATAAGAACTTATGAGCAGATACTTTGAGTCTAGATTTCAGATGGAATGCTTTATACATTATCATTCTGTTTTCATATCTGTCGACTTCTTTTCACATGGAATATATTTTCCTGAAATTCTGAACCATATGCATGGTAATATTTTTCTAGATCACTTGTACAGTTCACTAATTATCCCTTCAGATTTGTTTGTTGTTTTATGTAGCTGTCCCTTTGAATTTTGTATCTTAATAATTTTAAACATTTCAACTCATTTAAATTCAAAACAGGTCTGCTTTTTGCTGTTCTTAAATAGGATTTTTAACCTTCAGAAACCAAAACAAATTATTCCAGCTTTTTTCCAAAATAGGACTTAATCCACAATTGAAGTTTTTGTTTTTCTAGACTTGAGAGGCTACTTGGAATTTGCACAAACACCTTTCACTTTAACACCTTCTATCCAAATAGAAGCACAACATTGGACTTGCCTTTCCTTCCACAGAATGCATTTTAATATTTGAGTCTTTATACTAATTAACACTACTGAATTACATTTATTGCCTATATTTTATTTGACAGAATGTAAAATGAAGTCATTTTCATAAGTTTTAGTTTCAATTTTCAAGATAAGACCCCAATCGAACATTTTATCCACTGACAACTAAGAAATACTGGTTTCCATTTATTATTTTTTTTGTGAAGCAACAGGGTTAACGTACTTTTAAAAAAAATTGGGCTAAATAAAAGATGTTAAAATTAATTTCCCTTCTTTTTCTTTTTACTTTTTAAATGTGCTATTGGAACATCTAAAATTTTTATATGGATCACATTTGTGGCTTACATTGTATTTCTTTTTTTTATTTCAATAGATTTAGGGGGTCAAGTTGAATTTTGTTAGATTTATATATTATAGTGGTGTAAGTCTGGACTTTTAGTGTACCCATTATCAGAATAGTGTACACTGTAACCAATAGGTAATTTTCCATCCCTCACCCTCTCCCAACCTCCCCCTTTAAATTTCCATTGTCCATTATACCACTCTGTGTCCTAGTTTAGCCATAGTTTAGCTCCCACTTATAAGTGAGAACATGGGACATTTATTTTCTGTTCCTGAGTTATTTCACTTAGGATAATCATCTCCCATTCCATCCAAGTTGCTGAAAAGGACATTATTTCATTCTTTCTTATGGTTGAGTAGTGCTCCATGGTGTGTCTGTGTGTGTGAGTAGTGTATATATACACACTCACTCACGCTACATTTTTTTATCCACTCATCGCAGGGTGAGACAAAAGTTAAGGACGAAAGAATTACCATATCTTTCCTAAACTTATTGTCGTTATCATTATTAAATGTATTAGTCCTTCTTAAGGGTGGAGAGATCGGTCAGATGGCCAAAATTTACTAGTTACTGAATTGTGTCCCAGGACACCCTTCCTTATAAAACTCGGCGGAGAGAAGCGCCAGGTTCCCTTCAGAGTCGAGGGTGGGGTCCTGGGCTCCAGCCTTGGCCACCAGCATCCCCGAAGGCGCTGCAGGGCTCCTGACTCCAGGACCTCCCGTCATCCTGTACGTGCGACCTCTCATGCCCGCCGCAAACCCCAAACCCGACCACTTGCAGTCTTCCCGGTGTGGCTTGGACTGCCCAGCAAACGTTTGTTATTTGCAAAAGTACAAGGTTCAGTCTGCCAAACTGGGAAAACCAAACACCAAAGTTCAGGAGCAGCTGTGGGAGGGCGAGCGGGGTTGGCGTTGAGACCCGCGCGCGGCAGAGCCGGACTGCGGGGCCGGGGCCCGCGAGGCCCGAGGCAGGCCAAGGCGCGCCGGGGCCGTCGGGGCTGAGGGCTGCTGCGCAGGCCACACGGCGCGGGGCGGAAGGCCTGACCGGTGGAACAGGCAGCAGCAGGCGTGAGCACGCACCCGGCCCGCGGTGGGCGACACTTCCGGTCCCGACTGGCCACCGGCGACCCGCCTGGGACCCAGAGCCCCTTCGATCCCTTTGTGCTGTGGCTCTGGGGAGGGACGAAGCGGACAAGCGGACTGCATATGAGGGAGCGTGGAAGGAACGTCTCCCTAACAGAACCAGCTCCGTGGCGTCCCGTGGCCTTGGGTTGCTAAACACGTTCCCGAGCCCCGTTCCCGCCTGGTGGATTCCTGCACGCCGCCGGCCCCCACCTTGCTTCTCACTGTCGGACAGCCCCGGACGCGCTCAGTGGGCAGAGGGGACGGCCACCTGGCACAAAGCTGCGGCCACGGGCCTACCCCGCGTTCCTGCCAAATGTCTCTGCCCAGCAGTTGCAGGGAACAAGGGGTTTTGGCTCTTGGTGTGCCGCCGCCGCCGTAACACCGAACAAGTCATTACTTTTGAGACTCATTTTCCTTTTATGTAAAATGGGACTGACACCAACGCTAGTTTTCCTACCCACGTCAGAGGGTTTTGAGGATCCTGTGAAACAACGGTATGAAAATACTTTGAAAACGGTGAACCTTGGTTGTTGTTATAACTCACATGCTAACCCCATTTCCTTCTTAAACCTTCCCAGATTAAAGTAGGATTGACCTTGCCATTGGGTTTTCTAGATTACCCCTCCCTTATCTTGACACTAATTTTAAATTTATCTTTGCTTCCCACTCCCAAAAAAAAAATCAGTTGACCTGCGGTTTCATGTTTCTAATCTGCTGTTTGTAAGTCCCTTATCTGTGTATACAGCCTCAAGGCCCAGGACCAGATATAAAATTTCTCTGGACAGGGCCTTCTTCAGACCACCTTAATATTCTGTTCGTCAAACATTTAGAATTGGGTTGATGGTGAAAACAATTCCAGGTATTTTAATCCAATTTTAAATGGGTTTTTTTTCTTTTTTCTATGTATAAAAATAAGTACATAGTTGAGATTACTCTATGTAATTTAACTCATAGATTAACTGTATACAATTTCGTGTCCCTACATTTTTCATTCAGCATTATAACATAAGTGTTAATATTTTTACACATCATTTGAAAGTCTGTATGTAATGGCCATTTTCCGATGTAATAGGCTACCTCATATTTTATTAAATCTACTGTTAGACATAGGAGTTGTTTCCAATTTTCTACTATAATAAATAATACTGCAATGAAAAAAATTCAATTTCATATGACATAAGTGACTTTAATGCTTAGCTAAGATGCCTGACCATGCCTGCATGCCTGGTGGTTATTTATAGCTTCCTAATTTTAGTGAGTCCTTATTTTACATAATTAACATTTTAACCTGTGCTTGTCTCTGCCATATTTGGACATTGGCCATTCAGATATCTGTATAGTTTGGAATCTAAATTTATGATCTGTTTTTTTGTTGTTGTTGTTGTTTTTCTTAAACTGAGACATGGTAGACTTCCTTTTTGAGTGTACAGTGGTCTTTCAATGTGTATATAGATATTTACAAAGCTGGTACTTATGAAGTTACTGCAGGTAACGTCAGGACACTTCAGCCATCTTTAGGCCTGAAATGGTGCTGGAAAGGATTAAAATAAAAAGGAGAAATAAAGAGATGTGTGAAAGTGCCAGCTGGTGAAGCTGCAAGCTTCAATCAGATTATGCAACCAGAGGGAGAGACCTTTACAAAAACAGAGCTGCAGATTAAACACCTCAAACAGAATTTAATTACCCCTATCTGCTCTCCTGCAAGTTCTCCTTGTTGGCCTGGTTCAACCAGAAGCCAAGGGCCATAGGTTTGTTGTGGGGTTGAGGAAGTTTATACTCCAGCCTACAAAGCAAGCTGGAGGAGGGTTAACAGTAGATTCTTTTCTATCTATTTTGTTGGGATAAATTATTCTTCAATTTATGTCTTTTACAGTTTTGAAAAAATGTCAGCCATTACCACTAAAACATTATGTCTCATACTTTTGTTTACTTATTTCCTTCTTTATTTTCCATACTCCTAACTTAAGAGTAACTTACTCCTAAAGTCTGTGTGTGTGTTTGTGAAATTTCATTTTCTTCTTCTCTGTTAAATGTTCTGGTCAATTTTTTGTGTTCAAGTTAATTAACTATTTTAATCTAATATTTTCTATTAAAATGTTATTAAAATTTCAGCTTATATAATTATCTGCTTCCATTGTTTAAGATCCATTTAGTTCTTTTTCTAAATCTGTGTGGCCAATAATTATTTGTATACTTATTTTATTAAACTATTTTATTATTTCAAGTGAATTTTTACTTATATGGTGTATTAAACTTTTTTATTTTTTCAATGAATTTTTATATATATGGTGCATATTTCTTCCTTAATATCTCAACTTCAACAATTGCAATTGTAATGTATAGACTTCTTGCATATTGAGAACACTTTTTAACAAATCTAAAAAAATCAGGAAAACATGTGCATATTTTATAATTTAACACACATAATTATATGAATATGAAACTCTTTAAGGTCCATTATGTAAATAGATAAGAATATAAAATAATTTATTAATACTAACTCAAAATGAGATAAAATGAGAAATCAATATAATTATGGATAATTGAGATGAAAAAAATTTGAATACATACAACCTTGAGACATCATTTAAGGTTTTATTAACTTACTTAAATGCTTTTATTACATTATTCAGTCAAAGTTGACAAAAATGTTAGCAATGAATACTGTCTTAAATATTTCAAATTGTCTAATTTTTATTTCAATATATTTATTGAATTCTTATTACATTTAAGTACTTTTGTAGGTAATATAATTATAATAGTAATATGCATTAGGATTAACAAATAAAAATGATTTCCAAGCATAAAAAAATAAAAACTTGAATCATTGAAAGTAAAACTTACAGTGTGGCAGGATGGCAACACAACACATTCAAAAGATAAAGATTTTATTATCTCCTCTAACCATTCATGGATGAGATTCAAATATCCATTATAGCCCTCATCAAACTCAGTATTTTGCGAAAGTCAAGGTCAAAGCCGAATATTGCCATTATAGGATGAACTGTTTGAGAATGAGTTCATATTATCTGAAATGTAATTAGAACTATATTTTTATTATGAAATATTTTGGCAGTAAATTTTCAAATATTTAATGTCAAAGAATAGAAAGCAAATGTCTCAGCCCAGTCAGCATCTAGACAGTTTCAGGCATCATGGTGGTACACACTTGTGGTATGTTGAAGGTAATTGAAGGTATGCCTTCAATTGAGCTGGGAAGAAAGCAATAAATAATGAGGGTCTTTTATTTTTCCTAAATGCTATTTATTCATATCCTTTACACTTCTTCATGTCTGCATTGAACAATGACATTTTATGGTACATAAATTCAAAGAGTTTTCTCCTTGTAAAATGTTAATGTAGAAAGTAGATATTCTGCATAAAATTTATCATCACATAATTAAATATTCCAAAAAGGATGTTTTACTTAACTACCCATGGCCTACATGTTATGAAATAAATGAAAATAGATATAAATAAATACAAAGTATAATGTGATCTTATAAGTAATAGTCACCAAATATTTCTGGAAATGTTAAAATTATGGTATAGTCTATTATCCATTATGTTGCTTTTACCATTCTTAACCAATTACTTTCTCTTATTCTCAAAAATTTTCTTATTCAGTAGATTTTTGCAAGTTGTTAGTAATTGCTCTGCACATAAAGTTAAGGACTCTCTCAATAATTACTTAATATAATTACTTAGCTGGCTTTCATCTTGCAATAAATGTATGTTTTATTTTAAATCAGTGATAGAAATCTCATATATAGTGCTTATATGATGCTCTCATTCAAGTAATGTCTATAATCCTTATCTATATTTGAAAGTTATTCAAATGGTAGCTAAAAATCATAATGTCATGCTTATTTATGTTACTGAAGTTGTTATTGATTAAATAAGGTGGTGATCTATGTTAACCAATGGCCACTGATCACGCAAATAATCAGTGGTATCAATGACATCAAAACAGGAGGCCTTTTACAACTTAGGGATGAAGCTAAAGCCAATTGGGAAATTTTTGCTAAACACTGAGTCTTAAACCAAACTTTGTTGCATCTTTAGATCTAAATGTATTTGTGTGTTTGTGTGTATATATTATATAACTGGAAAATATTAGGAAGTTTCTGATTCTACCCCATTTGTAATAGTTATATATGGAGTATGAGACTCAGAAAACAGGAGAGGAAATGTCCTTCTATGCTTCCGACATAGAAAATCCACATTTTACCGATACCCAAAGTTTCTGACAATCATGTCTTGTCCTCCAAAGTTTATTAACCCCAACCAAGGGCCATTTTCTCTCACTTATTTTTATACTGTTCATTATTTCTTACATTTACTTCCATGCAAATAACCAAAGGGCTTCCTTTAGTAATTGTACAAACAGCCTTCAATCACTCCAAAAAAAAAAAGACTTCTTTTATTTTTGTACAAAGGGGAAAACAACACTCCAATAAAGCTTAAAGGGAAAAAAAGGACTCTTTAAAAATGGAAAGTGCAGAAAAACAAAAGGAGAAAATGAAGTCAGTGCAGAGGGACATTCTAAATTGGGTTTTATGCTCATCAAGCAACATTTTTTTAATTAAGATAAAATTCATATAATATAAAATTTACCCTTTTTATCATTTTAAGGTGTACAGATCAGTATATGCACAGAGTTGTGTAATCATTAACACTTTCTAATTTTAGAATATTTTGTCACCGCAAACAGAAATCCTACATATTTTAAGCAGCCGTTTCCCACTTCCCCCTACATTTAGCTTCTAGCAATCACTAATCTGTTTTCTGTCTCTGTGAATTTGCCAATTCTGGACATCCCATATAAATTGAATCATGCAATATGTGACCTTTTGTGTCTGAACTTTCCACTTAACATAATGTTCTCAGGGCTCATCCATGTTGTAGCATTGTATTGGTATTTTATTGATTTTAATGGCTGAATAATATTTTATTGGATGGATATACATGCATCAGTTGATGGACATTTGGATTATTTCCACATTTTGGCTATTGGAAGTAAGTTGGCTATGAATATTAGTATGCAAGTTTATGTTTGAATGAGTGTTTACAATTATTTTGGTTATTTATGTAGGAATGGAATTGCTGTGCCATATGGTGATTCTATGTTTAAGATTGAGTAACCCCCAAGCTATTTTACACAGATGCTGAACAATTTTATATTGCCATCAGCATTATAGGAGGGTTCCAACTTTCCACATCCTTGTCCACACTTGTTATTTATTCTTGTTTGGTTATAGCCATCCAACTGTATAAAATTGTATTTCATTGTAGCTTTGGTTTAGATTTTCCTAATGACTAAGGATGTTAAAATCTTTTTATGTGCTTATTGGACATTTATATATCTTCTTTGGATTAATGTATATTTAAGTCCTGTGAGTTTTTAAAAATTTTCTTTTACTTTAACTGATGTAATTATTGTACATGTTTATGGATTACAACATGATGTTTTGATATCTCTATATGTTTAAGAAAGATTAAATCAAGCTAATTAACATATCCATTGCCTCACCTACTTTTTTTTTTTTGATGTGGTGAGAATGTTCAAAATCTATCCTTTTAACAATTTTGAAGTATACATTATTTCATTATTAACTACTGTCATCAGACTGTGCAAGAGGTCACTAAAACCAATTCTTCCTGCCTAACTGAAACTTTGTACCCTCTGATCAACATCTTCCCTTGCCCATACAGTCCCCCCAAACTTGGGAACTATCATTCAACTCTTTGGTTCTATGATATCAACTTTTTTAGATTCCACATATAAGTGTGATTAAGCAGTACTTGTTTCTCTGTGCCTGGCTTATTTCACTTAGCATGGTATTCTCCAATTCCATCCATGATGTCACAAATGACAGAACATCCTTCTTTTTTAAGGCTTATAATATTCCATGTGTACATACACTGCAATTTCTTAATTCATTCATCCATTGACAGACACTTAGGGTGATTCTCTATCTCAGCTCCTGAGAATAATGCTGCAATGAGCATGGGAATGCAGATATCTCTTCAACATACCAATTTTAATTCCTTTAAATTTATACCCAGAAGTGTATATGTCCTGAATCATATAATAATTGTATTTTTAGTTTTTGGAGGAACTCCCATACTGTTTTCCAGAATGGCTATACTGATTTACATTCCCACCAACAGTATACAAGCATTCCCTTTTCTCCGCCAACACTCATATTTTGTCTTTTTAATATTAGCCATTCTAACAGGGAATGTGATAGCTCACTGTGGTATTAATTTGCATTTCCCTGATAGTTAGAGATGTTGAGCATTGTTTTCATATATCTGTTGGCCATTTGTATATCTTCTTTTGAAAACTGTTCAGGTTTTTTGCCCCTTTTAAAATCAAGTTATTTGTTTTCTTTGTATTGATTTGTTTGAGTTCCATATGTATTTTGGATATTGGCTCCTTATCATATGTGTTGTTTGCAAATATTTTCTCCCAGTCAGTGGGTTGTATCTGCACTGTGTTCATTGTTTCCTTTGCTGTGCAGAAGCTTTTTAGTTTACTGCAATCCCATTTGTCTTTTATTTTTATTGCAATTCCCATTTTTGCTTTTGATGCCTATGCTTTTAGGGTCAAATCCAAGAAACCATTGCCCAGAACAATGTTGTGGTACTCCTCCCTGTGTTTTTGCCTTGTCATTGTACAGTTTTAGGTCTTATGTTTAAGTCTTTAATCCACTTTGAATTAATTTTTATAGATGGTGTGAGATAAGGATCCAGTTTCATTCTTTTGCAGGTGGGTATCTAGTTTTCCCAGTACCACTTATTGAAGAGTACCACTTACTTTCCCCATTGTGCATTCTTGGCTTCTTTGTTGAAAATTAATTAACTCTAAATGTGTAGGCTTATTTGTGTTCCATTGGTGAATGTCTCTATTTTTATGCCAGTACCATGTTGCTTTGATTACTATAGTTTTATTATATGTTTTAAGATCAGGGAGAGTAATGCCTCCATCTTTTTTTCTTTTTGCTGAAGTTAGCTTTGGCTATCCAGGGTGTTTTGTGGCTCCATACAAATTTTAGGGCTGTTTAGTGTATTTCTGTGAAAAATGACATTGAAAAATTTTGAAAGGGTGATCACATTGAATCTGTAAATCACTTTGGAAAGTATGGATATTTTAAAAATATAAATTCTTCCAATCCATGAACATGAGATACCTTTCCACTTATTTGTGTTATCTTTAATTTCTTTAATCAATATTTTATAGTTTTCAGTATATAGATCTTTCACCTTTTTGGTTAAATTTATTCCTAAGTATTTTTTGTATACTGTTATAAATGGGATTGTTATCTCACTTTCTAATTCAAGTAGCTTGTTGTTGGTGTAAAGAAATGCTACTGATTTTTGTATGTTGATTTTGTATCTTGCAACTTTAGACTTCATTCATTAGACCTAACAGTTTTTAGTAGTCTCTGGGGTTTTCTTATATATTAATATAAGGTCATGACATCAGCAATCATAGACAATTTAACTTTTTCCTTTCGTATTTGTGCACCTTTTATGTATTTCTCTTGACTAATTGCTTTGCAAAGTCTTTTAGTACTATGTTGAATAGTCATGGCAAGTGCGAGCATCTTTTTCTTGTTCCCGCTTCTAGAGCAAAAGCTTTTAAATTTTCACCACTGAGAATGATGTTAGCTGTGGGCTTGTTGTACGTGGTTTTTATAATGTTGAGGTAGATTCCTTTTTTAATTGATTTGTTGAGAGTTTTTGTCATGAAATATTGTTGAATTTGGTCAAATTCTTTTTCTGCATCTATTGAGATTATTATGTCTTTTTTTCCCTTCCCTTTGGTAATGTGGTACATCACATTTATTGATTTGTGTTTGTTGATACATCATTGCATCCCTGGGATAAATCTGACTTAATCATGATGAATGATCTTTTAACGTGCTCTTGAATTTAGTTCGCTAGTATTTTGTTGAGGACTTTTGTATCAATGTTCATCAGGAATATTGGCCTATAGTTTAAAATTTTTTTTCTTATAACAAGCAAAAAGCCCTTTGTGGCTTTGGTAAAAGGGTTAGGATGGCCTCCTAAATGAAGTTGGAAGTATTCCCTCCACTTCAATTTTTTGAAATGGTTTGAGAAGGAATAGTAGTAATTCTTTAAGTAATTGGTAGAATTCAACAATGAAGTGATCATGTCCTGGACTTTTCACTAATGGGAGACTTTTTTTCTACTGATTCAATCTCCTTACTTGTTATTGGTCATTTCAGATTTTCTATTTCTTCCTGATTCAGTCCTGGTAGGTTGTATATTTCTAGGAATTTATCAACTTATTCTAGTTTATCTCTTTTGTTGGCATATATTAATAATTGTTTATAGTAGTCTCTTACGATCCTTTCTCTCTATGTGACCTCTGTTGTAAATTTTCCTCTTTCATTTCTGATTTTGTTTTACCGTCTCTTTTTTTTCTTTGTTAGTCTAGCTGAAGACATGTCAATATTGTTTATCTTATCACAAAACCAGATTTTAGATCTGTTGATCTTTTCTGTTGTTTTTCTATTCTCTATTTTATATATTTATGCTATTCTCTATTTTATATATTTATGCTGTCATCTTTATTATTTTCTTATTTATTATTTAACTTTGGGCTTAGTTTGTCCTTCTTTTTCTAGTTCCTTGAGGTATAAAATTAGATTGTTTATTTGAGATCTTTCTTCTTTTTTGATGTAGATGTTCATTGCTATAAACTTCCCTCTCATTGACTGCTTTTGCTGCATCCCATAAATATTGGTATGCTGTGTTTCCATTTTTGTTTGTCTCAGATATTTTTAAATTTATCTTGTAATTTCTTCTTTGGCCCATTGGTTTTTCAGAAGCATGTTGTTTAATTTCTATAAATTCTGAATTTTCCCACCTGGCTGGGGTGGGGAACCTGTGGCCTCAAGGCCATATGTGGCCCTCCAGACCCCCAAGTACAGTCCCTCAACCAAATCCAAATTTCACAGAACAAATCCCTTTATTAAAAGTATTTATTCTGTAAAATTTGGATTCAGTCAAAAGGCTGCTCTCAAGGATCCAGAGGGCCACATGTGGCCCCAAAGCCTCAGGTTCCCCACCCCTTGGACAAGTATAGTTTGGACATGTTCCTAATGTCCAGTGTTTTCTTATTCATTTTCTCTGTAGATAATATGGCTGTCCATTATTAAAATTGGGGTATTCGTGTCTCCTACTAATTTTATATTCAGTCTATTTCTTTCTTCAGATCTTTTCATATTTGCTTTATATATTTAGGTGTTGCAAAGTCGGGTGCATATATATTTACAATTGATTAATTTCACTCTATCATTAAGTAATGGCCTTCTTTCTCCCTTTTTAAAAATTTTGACTTAAAGTCTATTTTGTGTGACGTGAGTATTGCTATCTCTGCTCTCTTTTGGTTTACATTGGCAAAGAATATCTCCTTTTATCCCTTCACTTTTAGTCTATGTGCATCCTAAAAGGTGAAGTGAGTCTATTGTACATAGCACATAGTTGAATCTTGTTTTTGTTTTTGTTTTTTTTAATGCATTCAGCTACTTGGTGTCTTGATTGGACAATTTAATCCACTTACTTTAATATAATTATTGATATGTAAAGACTTACTAGTTCCATTGTGTTAATTGTTTCTGAGTTAATTTGTAGATCCTTTATTCCTCTCTTCTTCTCTTTCTGTCTTCTTTTGTGACTTGATGATTTTTGTAGTGATATGCTTTGAATCCTTTCTATCCTTTCTATCTTTGTATACTAATAGTTTTTACTTTGTCATTAACATGAGGCTTACATAAAAATTTCTTATATATATACCAAGCTATTTTATGCTCACAGCAACTTAAATTTGGTGACTTGCATTTTACTTCTCCCCTCACATTTTATGTTTTTATGTCTTTTACATAAAAAAGATATTTTACATCTTTTTATAATTTGTATTACTTAACAAGTTATTATAGCTTTACTTCTTTAATAGTTTTGTCATTTAACCTTTATATCAGAAATATAATTGTTTCTCACATCATGATTACAGTATTAGAGTGTTCTGAGTTTGGGTATGTACTTACTTTTACCAGTGAGTTTTACACCTGCATGTAGCTTGAAGAACTCCCTTTAGCAATTCTTATAAGGCAGGTCTAGTGGTAATAAATTCCCTCAGCTTTCATTTTTCTGAGAAAGTTATCTCCCTTTCATTTTTGAAGGACAGGATTGCTGGGTATGTATTCTTTGTTTGCAATTTTGTTTCCTTTAGTTTTTTGAATATATCACTCCATTCCCTTCTAGACTTCAAGGTTTCCACTGAAAGTATTATGAAGGTTCCCTTGTATGTAACAAGTCACTTTTCCTTTGCTGATTTCAGGATTCTCTCTTTGTCTTTAACTTTTGACAGTTTGAGTATGTGTCTTGGCTTGATTCTCTTTGGATCCATCCTATTTGGTTTTATTGAGCTTCATGGATCTGGATTTCTATTTCCTTCCCC
This sequence comes from Daubentonia madagascariensis, assembly GCA_023783475.1. NCBI lineage: Eukaryota > Metazoa > Chordata > Mammalia > Primates > Daubentoniidae > Daubentonia > Daubentonia madagascariensis. Next base: position 239,533 of record JAKFHU010001467.1, on the reverse strand, counting down.
ATACTTAGAATATTTTCTACCATTGTTTTCTTTGAGTGTGTTTCTGTCTCTTTCTCTGTTTCTTCTCCTGAGAAACCAATAATGTGTATATTATACCACTTGATGGTGCCCCAAAGTCCCTTAAACTACTCTTTCTTTCTCTCTTTCTTTCTCTCCTTTCCTCCCTCCCTCTTTCTTTTCTTTTCTGTTTCTTTTCTTTCCTTCCTTCCTTCTCCTCTGATTGGATTCCAGTGACTTATCTTCAGGTTCACTGATTCTTTTGCTTAATCTAGTCTTCTGTAGAACTCTCCTATTGAATTTTCTCAGTTCAGTTATAGTATTCTTCAGCTCTATGGTTTCTGTTTGGTACTTTTTTATACTTTCTCTCTCTTTGTTGAAACTCTCAGTTTGTTCTTGAATTGCTTTCCTGACTTCAGAGAGCATGTTTATGACTATTCTTTTGAATTCCTTTTTTGGTACATTACATATCTCCATATTATTAGGGTTGGCTTCTGGAGATTTATATTGTTTTTTTATTTAAAACATTTTTCCCTGTTTCTAAATTTTTCTTGACTCTCTCTGTTAATTTCTGCACATGAGATATTATAAAATAGCCATCTTTTCCAGTCTTGTTAGACTGGCCTTAGGTATGAGAGATTCCTCCTTAATCAGCCTGGCCAAAGATTCTTGTTACCTTTCAACTTTGTGCTTGTCTGACCCACTCTTTGTATTTAGTGTCCACAAGTTAGGGTTTGCTAAGTCATGCTGTTGTCTTGGGACAGTTGAGATAGAAGCCAGTCTCTCGGGATGTAGTGGAGAAGATTGGGGTGTTAGATGTGTGTTCCAATTTCTTATTTCCTTGTGGAAAATCTAAGAGCCAGAACTAAGTGAAGGAGAGGGTCTGTGACAGATACCTGCACTCTCATTCAGACTGCTCACTTTAAATCTGGTGAGATTTCTACTGAATGTTTTCAAGATTAAAAATACCTTTAGGTTCTCTGTAGTCTAAGGAACTCAGGAATGCAGAGCTCTTTCAACTCCCAGAACTAGTTGATTTAGAAGCTAGTCCCTCAGGTGGGGATGTTGAAACACTCATTGCATGCAGAAACTAATTTCAGGGAGAGTTTGTAGATCTGAATTTATTGCTGAAACAAGCCATAGATGAAGGTGCAGGGAGTGTTGCTCCTCTCATTCTTGCTTGCAAAGGCCACCAACCTCTTTCCATAGAGAGATTGCAGGAATGGAATTATCATTTGAACAAGCTGGGGAAGAGGGCAAGGGGAGTACTCACTCTTCTGTTCAAGCATCAGTGGTCTCACACTCTCCTTGTAGGGGAAGATTTCTTGTTTAGAGTTATTACTGGAGCAGGCTGGGGAAGGAAGTGCAGGGAATGCCATCCTCCCATTCAAGGAGGAGAGCTCTCTCATCCTTCTTTCAGTGAGAGAGTGCAGGGATTTATCACTGGAGCCAAGCCAGGAAAGAAGGCATAAAAAGTTTCATTCAGGCTCAAGGAGATTCATTTTTTATTTGGTAATTATGCTCCCAGATGCATGCTTGTTAGAATCAGAACGACAGAAAGCTCACAGAAAAGTGTGCACTCAAACCTTTCTAGGGAGAGGTTGAAAGCTGGGCTGATCATGGCAGCTACAGCTGCTGCAATGCTCATGCAGTTGCAAACCCACTGTGTTTTTTGTGCTTGTGGGAAATCCTCTGGTGCCGAGTCCCTGTTACTCCTCAAGCAAGATGATTTAAGAGTCAAGCTCTCCAGCAGAGACAGTAAACATATGAGTGCTATATGTGTGGTACAAACTCTTCTTGCCTTAGGAAGAATCTGGATGTGGGGATTCCTTGATGATTTCAAGGTGCTGTGCTTAGGGCGGGGTTTGTGCATGAGTATATCTCTGTTTATTCTACCCATTTTGATATGGGTATTTTCTCAGACTTTCAGTGTATAGGAGCCTTTCAACTAGATTCTGGCTTTGTCTTGGAGAGAATGGGTCCACGTGTAGATGTTTACTGTGTGTGTCTGTGGGGGGGGGATAGTCAGGGGCCTCCTATTCAACCATGTTGCTGACCCATAAATGTTCATCATCAGTTTGAGGAAGTTACCTTGTAGTTCTAGTTTGTTGAGAGATTTTTTTTTGATCTAGAATCTATGTTGGATTGCTTTCAAATACTATTTTGCAAATACTCAGATTATAATATAGTGTTTAGATTTTGTCTGTTCATATGGTGACTTATATTGATTTGTTTTATATACAAAAAAAAAAAAAACAACAAAACTAGCCTTGAATTTTTAGAGTAAATCTTACTTAGTCATGATGCATCATGCCTTTTACCATATATAGTTGCATTTGATTTGTCAAAGTTCTGTTAAGAAATTTTCATTTATCTTCATGAAGATTATTGGTTTGGTTTCTAGTATTTGGATCTTTTGTTGAAATGTCTTTGTCTAATTTTAGTGACAGGTTTATATTTCCACCAAATTATTTCTCTTTGGAAATAATTACTGGAAGGATTTTCTGGAAGGATTTCTGTAGAATAAGTATGATTATTTTTTCCAAATATTTCATCAAATTTAGCAATGCTACTACTCAGACACGGCATTTATTTTTGGTTTGTCTGTATTTGCTTGTATAAAGTCTTGTAACTATAAGTTTAATTATTTTAATAAAGAGGTATTCAGCTTAATTCATTTTTTATGGAGTTTGAGTTACCTTAGTGTTTTATTCAAGAACGTTTATTTCCCATTTTATTCAAGTTGTTGAATTTATTGGCATAATATTCCCATATTACATTTTAATGTCTATAGAATCCTTAGTAATGTCACCTCTCTCATTGTTAATAGTGGTAATTTGTATTTTTCTTCTTTTAGCCTGTTCAGTATTGTTATTTATCATTTATATAGACATTAATAGGGAACCAGTTTTTAGTTTATTGATTTTGACTATTAATTTATTGTTTTCAATTTTATTGAGTTAGGCTCTTTTTTCCTTTATTTTTCTTACCTTTGATTTATTTCTTTTTGTCTTCTATTTTCTTATTGTGGAAACGATGTATTTGATTGTAGATCTTTCTTATGTTATAATATAGAGGCTATCTTCATCCATTTGGCTTCAATAACTAAATACCATAAACTGGGTAGCTTTTAAACAGCAGAAATTTATTTCTCACAGTTCTGGAGGCTGGGAAGTCCCATGATCAGGGTACCAGCATGGCCAAGTTCTGGCAAAGGCCGTCTCAGGGGTTACTGACTGCTGACTTCTCCCTGTGTCCTCACCTTGTGAGTTCCCTTGGGCTTCTTTTATAAAGGCATTGATTCCATTTGTGAGAGCTCTGCCCTAATCATCTAATCACTTCCCAAAGGCCCCAAATATTAACACTGTATTTTGGAAGTTAAGATTTCAACACATGAATTTTGGGGAGGGACACAAACATTCAGACCATAGCATATGTTTTGTTCTGTACATTTCTCCATGGTTATTGTTGTAGCTGCATGCCACAAATTTTCATAAGAGGTGCTTTCATTTTAATTAAGTTCAAAATATGTATTAATGTTCTCATTGATTTTATTGTCTATTCCTAATGAAGCCAGGTCCCCCTAATTTCCTTAAAAGATAATTTCTATTGCAGTATGAAGCTATAAGAATGTATGGGAGAAGCTAAGAAATAAATTATTATTTTTAAAACAATAGATTTTACTTGTTGAAGAGCTTCCTTGTGAACAACTCCTCCCATCTCATGTAAAATGCATTAATCATTTCTAGTGCATCTTAGGTGAAAAATATCATAAACAGTACAGAACTTTCTGTATATAAAGTTTCTAGTTTATTGGTCAAAAGTATCTCATGCTAATAGGAGTTTCTTGAATTCTTAGCTTTTCAGTTTTTCAAAGAATTATGTTTATAGTGCTATCTAGGAATATAGCTAATTTTACATTATGCTTCTCCCTAGAACAGTTTCCCCTGGAAAAAAACAGCCAAAGAATTCAAAGGAATCTTACTGTATGTGACAAAAAAAAAAATCAGCAAAACAAAACATAAGAGACCCATCTTGCTGATTCTCTATAATGTAAGTCATCTTGCTTTGATCTTGTTTATCTATTTTATTACTTTTATAAGTAACTTCATTTTCCTATATTTGTTTTTGAATTAGTATGTGAAACATTTAATCCTCTTCATTTGATGTTACCTTCAATAACTTCTTAATTCATGCAGAAATTATCTTGCTGTTCCTCCAACATTTTTCTCATTTTAAATTCTTCAATTTCTTTATTGTAGGTTACATATGATTAGAAATTCTTAACTGCTGTTTTTTCAATTATGTCCATTTAACTGTTTTGCATGTTTACTAAGTTTTATATTTATATGTTAAAGTATCTGTAATAAACTGTCAATATATGCCATTATATAGATAATATTTTTATTATTTAGATGGAAATATTCAATATATGTAATCTTTGATGTTAATTATAATAAGAGATAGGAAGGACATCTACATGCAAATCAATCTATCTCTATTAAGGTTCTCTTTATTCTGAATAATATTTTTTATTTCCAATTACCTAATAAAATGTTATACTCAAATATTGACTATCAAATTTAAAATGTCTACATATAAATCATGCCAAAAGAATTCCCAATTCTTCTTTTTTAACAGTTTTGAAATGATGCCTTTTTCATACCTTCCCCTTCCTTCCATTCTAGTCAGATACTAAATTTCCATTTCCTTACTTAAAGTATTTATAGAATTCATATATCAGGAACACATTTGTATATCTGCTGATTGTGAGTTTTCAAGAATGCTATAAATGACTGCAGTCTTCAGTACTATGTCGTCTAAATCACTCTAATACATAAGATCATCTTTTCTTAATGAAGATGAAGAGTTCACAGATATTTAAATTTTTTAGACAGAAATATTCAATTTGAATTATTTATCTTTGTTGTAGCTACCCTTGAAATGTACAGAGTGAAATAAATAGTAAGTATTACTGTTCTTAATTTATGAATTAGAATAATTTTTTTGATGAAGAAATTTTAACACATATGTGTTTACTTATCTGTAATAAACACTATTGCCAGTATAAATTCTCACACTAAAATCTACTTTTGCTGGGTGGTGTTTTGTGTATAGTAATATCTTCCTGTTTAATTTGCTTGCAGAAAAATTATGTTATTCCAAAATCAACACCATCTAAGAATTTTACAAGTATTTCATGCACAAATTTTTTTAAAAATCTACTTTTAAATAGGATATTATATCGTCATGTGGTTATAGCTGCAAAAAACATTGAAACTTATTTATATTTCAGGAAAAAAATTGATCCTACAAATATAGGGTATAATAATGAAGTATTTACTAAAAAGAAGAAAAGACTTTAAAGATACAGAATTTTGGGCGACTCTATCTAACCCCATATTCTATATTATGTTGTAAAAACAAGACACACTAGTAACATATTTAGCAACAATGGCATTGTATTATACACTCTTGATACATTTTGTAAGTAATTTGGCATATTTTCCTTTTTTTAAAATTTTTGAGATGCAGTCTCACTGTTTTGTCCGGAATGGTCTCAAACTCCTGGGCTCAAGTTATCCTCCTTCCTCAGCCCCATGAGTAGCTAGGATTATAGGGACATGCCACCATGCCCTGCCCCTATATTCTTGATTCATATATTAGCCTTTATTTCTGCAGTGTTTCCTGCTTATAACCTACATTTCAATCTGAGTACATCAAGTATTTGCTTCTTGTTTTTATATTTAAGCCATTATGTTATGATGCATTGTGTTTAAATTGCCAGAGATCTCCAAGTTTTATCACTGTCGTGTACATTTTGAACTATAACCAAATATCAAGCTTAAGACACAGGTTATTTTTCTGCACAAATCTTAAAGAAAAATGTGAACCAAAATATATGTCTTAATTTACAATAGTTAACACTAACATGATTTAAGGTGTCAACCTTAAATTCCACAAATACCACGTACAAAATATGTTAATAGTGAAGGTTGTTATGCATACTATAGTAAGAGAAAAAAATCTATCAACTTGACAATTATGTCTCAAAGTGGAAAATCCTAACACGATGTTTTTAGGGCCTCCATTGGGTGATTCTAAGGAAGATATTGCTGGAAGAGATGCAGTTGGGAATGGGCAGGGTTAATAACATAGTAGTGAGATGTATCTCTTAAGGTTAGTTATAAAGAGCAACCTTTGAGTTTTAATAAATAAATGTTGTAACTGTGCCACAGTGTTAGGTTCCAGGATCAGGTAATTAATACAGCTATTTTGGAAGACAGTGGGGAGATTCTTTAAAAAACTCAGAATACACTTACCATATGATTCAGCAATCCCACTACTGGGTATATGGCCAAGGGAATTGAAATCAGGATGCCTAAGGGATGTCTGCACTCCTGTGTTTATCACAGCATTATTCACAATAGGCAAGATATGGAAACAACCTAAGTGTCCATCAATGAAGCAAAAGACTAAGTTATTTTTTCTTGTTCCCTGAATTTTTTTTTAAGAAAAACACAGGGCAATGTGAATGTTCCACATATTATGGAAGAGTGAGAAAAGGAATTGTTTTGCATTTCACATACCCCTCTCCCTTTTGTACATGCTTCAGCCTAAATTGGAAGATACCTGTTTATATCTTGAGGACATTCAATCCAGATATATCACTGTGGGTTGTGAAGTGGTTATTTGTATAATTTATTACGGTAGCCCTTCCAACCACTACAGGTGTCACAATTATTCTTTTTTGTGGTAAAATATAAATAATATCAAACTTAGCATTTCAACAATTTTAAATGTGTGGATCAGTAGTGTTATGTAGATTTACACTGATTCCACATCTTTGCGATTGTGAATTGTGCTGCTATAAACATTCTAGTGCAAGTGTCTTTTTGATAAAATGACTTTTTTTCCTTTGGGTAAATACCCAGTAGTGGGATTGCTAGATCAAATGGTAGGTCTACTTTTAGTTCTTTGAGGAATCTCCATACTGTTTTCCATAGAGGTCGCACTAGTGTGCAGTCCCACCAACAGCGTAGAAGCGTTCCTTTGTCTCCGCATCCACCCCAGCAGCTCAAAGTCACTAATCATCAGAGAAATGCAAATCGAAACCACAGTGAGATAACATCTAACCCCAGTGAGAATGGCTTTTATCAAAAAGTCCCAAAACATGGTATGATTTCTATTTTTTTGAATTTGTTTAGATCTGTTTTGTGGCCTAGGATGTGGTCAATTTTAGAGAAAGTTCCATGAGCTGATGAGAAGAATGTATATTCAGTGTTATTTGGATGGAGTGTTCTGCAGATATCTGTTACGCCAAAATGTTCTATAGTCCTGTTTAGGTCTTTTATTTCTCTATTTGTTTTTTGTTTGGAGGATCTGTCCAGTTCCGTCAGTGGGGTGTTGAAGTCCCCTGCTATTATGGCACTGCTGCTTATTATGTTGTCTAGATCTAGCAGTGTTTGCTTTATGTACCTGGGTGCTCCTGTGTTGGGTGCATAAATGTTTAGGATTGTTAAATCCTCTTGTGAGATTTTTCCCTTCACCACTATATAGTGTCCATTTTTGTCCTTCTTTACTTTTATTGCTTTAAAGTTTATGTCATCTGAAATGAGGATGGCTACTCCGGATTTCTTTTGGTTTCCATTAGCCTGAAAAATTGTATTCCATCCTTTCACCTTGAGTCTGAATGCGTCTTTGTGTGTAAGGTGTGTTTCCTGAAGACAACAGATACTTGGTTTGTATTTTTTCATCCATTCAGCCAGCCTATGTCTCTTCAATGGGCAGTTCAAGCCGTTTACATTTATTGAGAGAATTGATATTTGGGGTAAATTTCTGATTATTCTGTTGGGTGGTATCTTTTGTTTTACCTCTTGCATCATTGTGGAATCTGGTTTCTGGGGTTTTAGCTTTTGCATAGTTTTACATAGGTGGGTGTCTGTTGCTCTGTTTAGTGTATAATGCAAGGCTATAGTAACCAAAACTGCACGGTATTGGCACAAGAACAGACACGTAGACCAATGGAACAGGACTGAGAACCCAAATATAAAACCAACCTCATACAGTCACCTGATCTTTGACAAATTCCAGAAAAATGTACACTGGGGAAAAGAATCCCTATTCAACAAATGGTGCTAGGAAAACTGGATGGCCATATGTAGAAGACTGAAACTGGACCCACACCTCTCACCTCTCACAAAAATCAATTCACAATGGATAACAGATCTAAACCTAAGACACGAAACCATAAGAATTCTCAAAGAAAACGCTGGAAAAACTCTTATGGACATTGGCCTAGGCAAAGAATTTATGAAGAAGACCCCCAAAGCAATCACAGCAGCAACAAAAATAAATACATGGGACCTGATCAAATTGAAAAGCTTCTGCACAGCCAAGGAAACTATCACTAGAGTGAACAGACAACCTACAGAATGGGAGAAAATATTTGCATGCTACACCTCTGATAAAGGGCTGATAACCAGAATCTATACAGAACTTAGGAAAATCAACAAGAAAAAATCAAACAACCCTATTAAAAAATGGACAAAGGACATGAACAGAAACTTTTCCAAAGAAGACAGAATAATGGCCAGCAAACATATAAAAAAGTGCTCAACCTCTCTAATCATCAGGGAAATGCAAATCAAAACCACAATGAGATATCACTTAACTCCAGTGAGATTGGCTCATATCAAAAAATCCCCAAATAACAAATGTTGGCGGGGATGTGGACAGATAGGAACACTCATACACTGCTGGTGGGACTGCAAATTAGTACAACCTCTATGGACAAGAACATGGAGATACCTCAAAGAATTAAAAGTAGAATTACCATTTGACCCAGCAATCCCACTACTGGGTATTTATCCAAAAGAAAAAAAGACATTTTATAATAAAGACATCTGCTCTCGAATGTTCATAGCAGCACAATTCACAATTGCAAAGTTGTGGAAATAACCCAGGTGCCCATCAATACACGAGTGGATCAATAAAATGTGGTATATGTATACCATGGAGTATTACTCAGCAATAAGGAACAACAGTGAATTAACACATCTGGTATTATCCTGGTTAGAGCTAGAACCCATTCTTCGAAGCGAAGTGTCACAGGATTGGAAAAACAAGCACCACTGGTACTCACCATCAAACTGGTACTAACTGATGAACACTTACATCACACAGGGCAATAACATTCATCTGAGGGCGGGTGGGCGGGAGGGGGGTGGAAGGGATGGGAAAAACTCTCACTGAATGGATGTGGGGAGCACAGTTTGGGAGATGACCACGATTGTGGCTCTGACATGGGCAGAACAGGGGCAATGTGTATGGCCAAAGTGTTGTACCCCCATGATATTCTGAAATTTAAAAAATAAATTAAAAAAAAGTCCCAAAACACAAATTTCTTAATATCCATCATGGCTGGAGTGCTTCTGAAGTTTGTTAGAATGAGTTTCTTGTATGATGTTAAATTGCTGTCTTTTTCAACTGTTGTTAATAGAGGAATTACATATTTGAGCAACCTCATTTTGTCTCATTTTAATTCTTTTCATGCTTTTTATGTATTTTTCTGTCTGTATTAAAGACGACTTATCATAAATACCCATTGGTAGTATCTTAGAATTTCTCCTTTTAAAAATTGTTGATGTGACAAAAGTAATATTGTGCTTAAATTTATCTTTACAAAATGTGAGAGAGTCCCAAATTGGATATTGTGGTTAGTGGCTCAAAGAATAGAGTATGATCTAATCTGTGTTATCTTGCTTTTTATTATTATTTATATTCTTATTAATATGTATTTTCAGAAGGTGAAAAATATTTTCCATATAGTTACTTAATGCATTTTCTCTTGATATTAATATTCACTGAAAGTGTATTTCTTTTTTTCTTTAAATATTTGTAAATACTTATTAATCACTTTGGACATTGTTGCAAACTATAATTGCTGCATTTTTCTTTCACAATAATAAATACATATACTTCAACTAATTAGAAGAATTTCAATGTATAAATTTATGCAGCAATTTCTTCTCCAGTTAAAATGCTTACTTACATTAAAAAGTGACCATTATTAACACTAAATCCAAATGGTAAGATTTATTTCCATCATCAAAATTTTAATTCTGTCTGATATCTTATCTTATGGACATATGATTATAGACTCATGAATAAGCATTTAGCAATTCACCAATCCAAAGACTGAGTTTGAAACTGAAACCAAACACTATATACTATACTTTGTCAGAATACTAAATCCAAAGAAAACTTTTTGCATCCCTAGATATAAAATCATCCAAAATGTGTAAATTCATTTTAGATTTTAAGTAGAAAACAAGCAATAAAACAAACCAACAAAAGATATTACATGATGGTATAATAGAATATACTTAAGCTCCCTGAAATTAAAATATCAAACAAACTATAACCCCATATGAAATGAAATCACAGTTCTCATGTTTTATCTTGAATTTTGATGCATTTGCACCTAAAAATAATGCATATCATTCAATTTTGGTTAGAATGGTCTATAAATTTCAATAGAGATAGTAAATGATAGGGTTGTACATGTCTTCTGTATGCCTAATAATTTTTTCTACTTTATAAGTTATGGAGAGATAAATGTTGATCCTTTCAATTATAATTGTTGGATTCAATATTTCTCTTTTATTTATTTGAAGCTCTGTTATTACATAGATATGCATTAAGATTTTTATGCCTCTGAGGTAAACTGACTTTATCATTACCTAGTATCTCTCTTTATCTCTGGAAATAATCCTTTCTCAAAGTCTACTGTAATAACAATTTGAATATAATTAGCATTATTGTTCCTTTTGTTTTCCTTTGATTGATATTTTCACAGAATATTTTTTCATCTTTTTGCATTTGCCTTTATATTTATCTATATTATGTAATTAATATTATATTTATTTACATTTATCTTTATATTTAAAGTCAGTTCCTTGTAGACAGCATATAATGGGGTTCGATGATTTATCTAATATGCATCTTATTTGGAGAGTTATATTTAATATGATTCTTGACATGGTTGGATTTAAATATTACATGTTGCCATTTGTGTTTTTTTCCCCCATCAGTTCTTTGTTCCTTCTTTTTTCCTCTCTGACTTATTTTAGATTAACTTAGCATTTATTATGATTTATTGTATTTTCCATATTGGCTTATTAGTTATATCTCTTTGTTTTATTTCCTTAGTAGTTGCTCTAGACTTTACAATATACATCTCTTAACTTACCACTGTCTACCTCATAATTGTATAATGTCATTTCACTTATAGTGTAATAACTTTTCAATATTGTACTGAGGTAAGAAATGATAGTACAATATTGCAAAGTTGTTTGTGCTGTTGTTAGCAAATATTTATGTATCTCTACATAGTTTATAAACCCAGAATGTATTTTATCATTTTTTACTTAAGATTGTACATTATAATTTAAAGGTGTTAACATTTAGGAGAATATATTTCATATTTACTTCCATTTTTTATAATTTCTAGAGCTTTCCTTTAATTGTGCCCATCCAAGTTTCCATCTGGTATCATATACCTGCTGCCTGAACAAATTCCTTTAACACTTTATGTAACATAAATCTGCCAGCATTGAGTTCTTTCAGCTTTAGTTTGTCTAAAAAAAATGTATTCTGTCTTTGATTTTTAATGATATTGTCACTGGTAAAAAAGTCTGTTGCAATGGTTTTGTTTGCTAGTTTTTTAATTCAGCACTTTTAATAATTTGTTCCCTTATAGTCTGTCTTACATAGTTGCTGATCAGAGGTCTGCTGTCTGCTCCACTACATGTAATGTTTCTTTTTACACTGCCTTCAAAATTTTCTCTTTATGTTTGTTTTTCAGCAGTGTGATTATAACATTTGTGATGTGATTTCCTTTTTTATTTTGCTTGGATTTCCTTGAGGTTCTTGGATCTGTGGTTTGTTCTTTTCCATTAATTTTGAAAAATGCTCATTCATTACCTTTTCAGTGATTTAAATCTACCTTGTACTTTGTATTTTGTCTTTCTCAGACTCCAATTACTCTGTTCTTCCACTTCTTTTTCTCCTTGACTTTCAGTTTGAACAAAATCCATTGTGTTCTAGTTTTAAGTTCACTCATTCTGTCCTCTGTTCTGTTCAATCTGCTGCTAAACTCATTAAAGGATTTTTTTTTACTCACAGATAGATAGATTTTTTAATTTATAGCATTTCTTTTTTTATACTGAAATTTTACATCTGTTTATGCATATTGTCTGCCTTTCCCAGAAGACTATTTTAACATATTAATCATAGTTAATTGGCCTAATAACTGCAACATCAGTGGTATTTCTGCATCAGATTTTGTTCTTTTTCTTATCTCTTAAAGTATGTTAATTTTGTTCTTGCCATTTTTGTGTGTCTCATATACTTTTAATAGAATGGTGGTCATTGTGTATAAAAGAAGAATGGTAAGTGAAATAAATATTACATATATATGGGGGAACTGCCTCTTCTTCTGCCTTTACATTAGTGTTAGGAGTTAGGTCAATAGTTGAGCTGAGTTTGGGTTTTCTTGTTTGTACAGTTACCTTCAGTGCTCCAAGCACTGTAGATTCTTTTATCAGTGGGCTGCAGCATGCTATATATGTCACTTCATGATGGGGATATGTTCTGAGAAATGTGTCCTTGGGTGATTTTGTCATTGTGTGAACATAATAGAATGTACTTACACAAAGATGGTATAGCCTACTACACACTTAGACTATATGTGTAGTGACAGCTTGTTACTGTACTGAACACTGTAGGCAATTGTAAAGCAATGGTAAGTATTTTGTGTGTCTGAAGATATCTAAACAGAAAAGTTACAGTAAAAATACTGTATAAAAGATTTAAAAAATGGTATACCTGTATAGGACACTTACTATGATTGGAGCTTGCAGGACTAGATGTTGCTCTGGGTGAGTCAGTGAGTGAGTGGTGAGTGAATATGAAGGCCTGGGACATTACCATATACTGCTGTAGACTTTATAAACACTGTATACTTAGGCTATACTAAATTTATAAAAACAATACTTTTTCTTCAGTAATAAATTAACCTTAGCTTACTGGATGACCACTGTCATATATGCAGTTCATCATTTACCAAAAGCTCATGGCCGTGTGTGTAGCTATAAATAATATAATAAGATGTATGTATATATAAACCGTTCCTTCTCGACCTTCACCTGTTAGCATGCCCTGTGTTGTCAAAGTCTAAATTTGTAAATCCATTCAAATAAATATCAATACTTAAAGATACTCCCCCTCCTTTTTTGTACCACAGTCAAGGACTCTCTGTGATCTTATTTCAGGTGATTACTGGTAGTTTTTCCATGATACAAGGCCTGTGGTAAGAACAGAAGGTTTTCTCAGTTCTACTTGTCCAGACTCATTCTAAGCAGGTCCTGTGGGCCTGAGCTTCAGGGATGGGGCTTTCTGGGCATTTTATCTCTCTCCTCCACACCAGGGTAGTAAAATCTGCCTTCTATCAGTAGCAGGACTTGAAGGGGAATGTCTGTCTTGTGCCTCCACCACTGATAACAGTCTTCTGCTATTTACCTATAAATACACTTAGATTAGAAGAAATAAGACAGTATTCGATAGATCGGTAGAGTGCCTATAGCTAATATTAATCAATTGTACATCTCCAGGTAGCTAGAAGAGAATAATTTGAATGTTCTTGGTATAAAGAAAATATGAATATTTAAGGTTACAGACATCTCAGTTACCTGATTTGATTATATGAATATATCAAATTATCACATGTACCCCAAAAATATGTACATCTAATATGTATCGATAAAAAAAAGAAAAATCTTGTATTGTTTCATGTTGGCTGACAGCTTTTGTTTCTCTCCTCCCTCAGCAGCAACAGAATTTTACCTGGTAGTAAGAGTAGGAGGGTTTTTAACTCTTTATCCATAATAAATGGCATTTGCTTCCACTCGGTCTCAGATACATCAGACTTTTGTCTGATATTGGAGGCAGAAGAGTTTCCTGTTTCTCATTCAGAAAGTAACAGTTTTTGCTTCACATGTGAGAAGTTTCTGGGAGCCAGGTGAAGTTTCATGGATGTGAATAACCAAAGGGGGATTTCTCAGGTCTTCCCGTGAGTCCTGATGGACCTATAAGGGAGAAACTGGCAAGTGAATGCAAATACTGTTTTATTTGAGCTCACAGTTATATGACCTCTCAACCTAGACCACATTAATCCTTTAATAATTCATTTAAATTTTATTTTCTTCTTACTTGCTTTGATGGCTGCTGCTTCAGCCTCCCATAGCCTAACAAAGGAGAAATCGTACATGTATACTGTGTCCCCTTGGAGGGGTTTGTCACCTTTTGGAATTCAGTTCACCTCACAGTTTTAAAATATTAGCTCTTTGAGAGATCACACAAAAATATGACTATGTAGATTGTTAAGCTTTTTCTCATTATCAGGATGTGAGTACTATTCTCTTGGGGATTTTTACCTTCTAAGCAGAAGCAAAACTTTTATTATCTTTTTAATATCTACACCAACCCTAGTGTTTGGCTTTTATATTCTCTCTAACGTATTTATCCCTGTTTTATTAGCTTTACCGTCCCTTTTTTAAATCAATTTTTCCTTTCTTTTAAAGGAAACTGCTTCATTATTTTTAGCTTTTTAATATAAACAACTAAGGCTATCATTTTATTCAATATAGTACTTTAGATGAATTTTACTAGTTTTTATGTAGTATTTTCTTTATACTTCAGTTCAAAATATTTTCTAATTTTAGTCATGATCTATGTTTTGAGTTATGTGTAACCTAGGAATATGTTTTCTAATTTCTAAATGTAGGAGTGGTTTGAGATATTTACTTTTTATTTTATATGTATGTTAACTTTGGTTAGAGAATTTCGAATATATGGCCTTTTTTCTTTGAAATTTCTTAAGAGTTTCACTGTGAATCTATAAGCTATTGCTAATTCATAAATGTTTGGTCTATTCTTTAAAATAATCTGCATTATGCTTCAGTTGGGTGCTGCATGTAACCATTATATTAATACATATATTTTACGTATTGCCATTAACTCATTGTTTATTTTTCTCAGATCTTCTCTATTGTTACTGTTTTCTTTTGATATACTGTGGTATGCTGAAACTAGAAATGACTTTTAATATAATGTGGTAGCTCTAGAAGCTGGAAAAGGCAAGGAAAAGGGACTGTTTCCTAGAGCTTCCTGAGAGAGCACAGTCCTGCTGGCACCTTGATTTCAGCACAGTAAAACCCATTTCTGACTACTGACCTACAGAACTATAAGATAATAAAAGGTATCTTGTATAATTTTATATAATAACTGTTATCCAAAGGTATGGTAATAAATTTTAAGCCACTAAGTTTGTGGTAATATGTTACAGAAGTAATAGGAAACTAATTTGTCTATCCATTACCAACAGAAATATATTAAAACACCCCTTAATAATAATAATTTATTTAATTTCTGCAATTTCTGCTTGTGGTTGAGTCACAAATTTAGATTTGCTATATGATCCTTCAAAATAAAATTTTCATCATTATATAGTATCTATCTTAATGTAAATAACATTTGATAACTTACATCTATTTTGTATGAAAATATAATTGTTCCATCAACTCTCTTTCTTTTGGTTTCTCATATATATATGTGTGTGTGTGTGTATATACAAAAATCCCTTTTTTATTATTAATAATTCTTCAGCCTTATATTATGGATATATGTATTATAAAAGGTTAAGACTAGAATTGTTTTAATCTAACAATTTTTTGTAAGGGAGGCTTTTATTTGAATTGCACTTATTATAAATATTAAGATGTTTCTAAGTGTTGTACCCCATAATATTCTGAAATAAAAGAAAAAAAAGATGTTTCTACAAGGTAATTTTTAAATGATATTTACTGTAAGTAAGTAACATAAAGCAATTATGATGAAGGGTGGATTATACTTTTTTGTTACTTAAAATCAAAATTATAGCTCCAGAAATATATACATTTTAACCAATATGTACATTGTATATTATGGAAGAAATATTCACTACATCATTTGATTGTTGTAACTACAAATTATTTTTAAATATGTTATTATAGCACTATACTTGTGAAATTATTGCTTCCTTTTACATATCCATAAAATGTAGTTAATATTTTGTTTTGTTATTTATATTAGATTGTTTGGAAATGACAAGGTAAATAATAAGAACATAGTTAAGAAAATGTTTAAGCAAAATATGTGAAGAAAAAGAAATCATTATATAAATTTCCTATTTGTCTTTCTTTTTTTAATCAAAATATGTTTCAGGACAAATTTCCTGAAATGATTTTTCATCACATTAAGCTAAGAATAGATACCTATTGTCAGATAGCATTCAAACATAATTTTTCTATGTTTGTTTCTACCACAAAAGTATGAGTTTACAGGTTTTCTCATTGCTTATCAAAATTAAGTTTTTCTGACACTTGAAAAAAATCTAATGATGGAAATATTCCTCCTTATGATTTCTTCTCTATATTTCTGCTTCTCATTTAATTTGGGGTCAACTATTACATATGACATGGCTTTGACAAAAGTCTTGGTTATAAAACAGGATAATGCCTCAGTATATACCAGGTAAATTTGAAAAAATGCCCATCTTGGGTCCCTTAGCTCCTTGATTTTACAATTTTGAGAAGAAAAGGAACCAAATAATTTGTAATTTTTACATGAGCTCATTTGGAAAATAATAGTTAAAAGTTTCTAAATAGTTCTTTTGTATTCCAGTTGTGTAAATCTATTGTATTTTTAAATTTAATCAGATGATAGTTTCAAAACCACAATAGATATATCTACATTGACAAAAATATGTTGTGGTATTAGTTTCGTAAATGTACTTGATAGTAAAGTATAAGTCTAACTATTTTCCTACCTAACTGACCTTAAAATATCTCAAAAAGTTCCAGGTCTCTTTAACAAATAGGTGTAATCCTAATCTATCAAGTAGTTGTATTTTTACTTTTCGACTACATTGATTTTAGACACTGTAGAGAAATATACTTTAAAATAGGCTCTTTTCATTTTTTTTCTGTATTTGATGGTACATTTTCTTAAGAGATACTTTCATTTCTTTATTCCTCAGACAATAGATGATAGGGTTCAAGGTGG
This sequence comes from Daubentonia madagascariensis, assembly GCA_023783475.1. Classification (NCBI taxonomy): domain Eukaryota; kingdom Metazoa; phylum Chordata; class Mammalia; order Primates; family Daubentoniidae; genus Daubentonia; species Daubentonia madagascariensis. Next base: position 222,370 of record JAKFHU010001467.1, on the reverse strand, counting down.
GTGTGATGATGGAATAACATACAGCAGCCAGCCGCCCTTGGATAGGAGAATAGCTGGCTGTAGATCTCAGGTACCTGAAACTCCCAGTTCCATAGAACAGAAGAACAGTGGTCAGGTGAGATGAACAGGTGGAAAAGGCTGTCCAGCAGCCCTGCACATGTTGGATCTTGGTGATGGTGGAGATGATACATACATAGGAGATTAGATGCAGCTGCTGTATATAAAACTCAATTCTTCATTTTCATGGTAATCAGCACAGGAGAGCCTCATAACTGGTGGAATGTCACAGAAAAAGTGATCAATGACATTAGGTCCACAGAAGGGGAGGGAGAAGGTATTGAAGGCATGGAAAATGGAATAGAGAGCACCACAAATCCACGCAGTGGAAACCAGCTCCCAGCAGACTTTCCTGTTCATAGCGAGCCCGTAGAGAAGGGGCCTATAGATGGCCATACAGCGGTCATAGGCCATGGCAGTGAGCAAAAAGCATTTGGTGGCTGCCAGGGTGAAGAACAGGTAGAGCTGGGTGACACATTCTAGGAAAGAAATGTCCTCAGAACCCGACATGGCATTGGTGATGGCTTTGGGCATGGTGACCGAAGTATAGCACACATCCAGGAAGGACAAATTCTTTAGGAAGAAATAAATGGGTGTATGGAGGTGGCTGTCTTTGGTAATCACTGTGATGACAGAGATGTTTCCCAGAAGACCAAAGGTGTAAATGATCAGAAAAATACCCGCACATACAGCATTTACTGGGGGGTTGTCTGAGAAGCCCTTGAGGATAAATCGTGCCACTGTGCTCTGATTTGTCATCTGAATTACATGGAAGAAATTTTAGAAAGAAGTTATTTTTATCTTAGATTACATAAGGTATAATCATCATGCTGACCACTCTTAGGAACTGTAGTTCTTTCCTTCAGAAGTGCTGCCACTTTTCTAGCTTCTATATACATCGTTAATTCGAATTACTGATTTAAGAACAGAGAAAAATGTCTAGCCCAGATTTTCACACCCAGTAAAAATGATTTGAAATAAACAGAACCAAAAATAGCTCTATTTTCACTACTATTAATAAAAAGGTAACATTTATTGAGTACATATTGTGTGTGAGACACTTCTCCAAAAACTATACATGGACAAATGCATCTTGTCCTCACAAATATTTTATAAAATAGATAAGTTCAGGTCAATTTTTTTGGCAAATAAATGGAATCTAGGAAAAGTTAACTAATTTGCTCAAGAGTGTAACTTAAATAGCAAAGCTGGGATACAAACACATATAGGCTTTGATCTTAATATACTAAACTCTCTCCATTAGCTAGAAGAGCAAAGTAATCCATCTGAAGTGAGAAGAAATATTGGAAACACTTCCATCACCAAAGTCATCAGTGTATAATTATTCAAGCTTAGACATCTGTCTGTTGGGAAGACCAGAGCACATTATCTACTTCCAGACCCAGGACACATTGTTTTCTTTCTTGCCCCAGGTCACGTGAACTTGGACTACTTTCTGTTCATTTCTTAGGTTTCATCCTAGTACACCAGTTTCTTGTTTTCTTGATTGCAACCCCCCCCAAAAAAATGACATCTCAAATTTAAGGCTTTTTTTTTTTTCCAAAATGCAATAGCTTGTCTTCCACTTCTGACAACGATGGAAAAATAAGGACTGGACCTAACCTTTCACCCTAAACAACTAAATCTGGACAAAATACATGAAATTATGTCAGACAATTAGGCAAATGGCAGTGCAGGAATACGTTACCTGAGTGAAGAAAAAAAAAATAGTTAAATCCTATGATCATCCTTGCTTTTTTCCTGGGGGCAATTCCTTGACTGTAAGAAAGAGAAGTGAATGCAGAGACCAGTAACATCCCTGGTTTGAAGAGAAAATTGGCTTTGATGGAATCTGAGGCAGCTGGCAGTTGTAAAGCAGCATACAGAAAAGGGGGAAGTTCTACAGAGGAAGAATAACTTCAGAAATCTGCACAGAAGTCTTGTTGAGCCTTTGATGAACATTAGGTCTTCCATGTACAGAATAAAACTTCACAAAGTCAGGAGAAGAGTGACCTTGTAGTTATAGGAGATCACACAAGGCAGAAAGTTATTTAAACTTCAACAAGCAAAAGTGGAAAATCCTAGGTGATTATGTGAGGCATTGAGTGGAGACCTCAGAGACAGCAAATCTTAGTAATATAAAGTAATGGAGCTGAACTCTAGCTGGAGTGATGGGTATTTTCTATCCAACCTAGCAAGCTTAAAATTATGCCTCAAAGATATCAAATGAATTTGCAAGTAACTTGTCTGTCAAAATGAAAGCATAAGACTCTTTCAAAAGAAGATAAAATCCAGACATGGATATGGAATATTTTTATCTCCCTTCTTTTCCCATATTGGCATAGATATAAACCCCAACTCCTTGAGATATCATACCTAATAAGAACCTCTTTTGTGATTTAAAGAAAAAAAAAGAGAGAATGCTTTTTGTTTTCCTTTTACTTTTTTCCCCAGAACAAACTCACAAGCACTCTAACTGCCTGGCTCAGCATTCAGGTGTCTTCATTATTTTCTGCAAATTGGTCAGGGGAGGGAGTCATGATATATAAATCAGGTTAAATATCCAAGCAAGAGTTGGTTAAAATCTCTAGCTCAACACTTACATCTGGCCTCCTAGAATTATTAAGTTTATGTCAAAGCCACTATTAAGCAATGCTATTTTTACATTTGTGGGGAAATACTCACTTTAGTGAAACTGTGTATCTATATCGATGGAGCGATCAGTCACTCTCAGCCCTGTCATCTCAGTGTGATGACACTAATACTAATAATACTAATAATGTCAGAGATGCTGCCATTTCCTCCAACCAAAGGGTTCTGGAACTGGAAATGGTCAGCCTTTTAGTTATATCTAGTAATCTTACTCTCTCCACTAAAAATAATTCTAAAAACGTACTACCACTTTTTCTTGTTTCAGACCTATCATCCCTAGGTAGGTTTCCGATGCTCTCTTTTTTTTCCCCCCGAAAAACTTCAGCTGGGTGTAATTTAGAGACATATCTGTTCCTAACCCATCATTCTCTACCTCTTGGATGTTGGGACTCAGGACTGTCCCCAAGAAGCAATTGTCATCAGGTGGCAATGCTCCAAGTCCCTTCAAGTGGGACAGCATTCATGACTAAATGCAAAATGCTCACTTTGAGCCCCTACCTTGATGGCATCATGGAGTGAAATATTTATGCTCTTCCAGAGTGTCTAGCCCACCTGCCAGTTCTCATCACAGGATGCAGAGCCATTGTGAGAAAGTGGGGCCAGGAAAATCATCATAATAACTGCAATCTGGGCAAAATCACTGTGTTTTTCCACTCACTGTACTGCACACTTTGCATACATCTTTATTTTACCTTCAGTTAATCCTATGGGTTAAGTATTACTGCTCCCACTTTAAAGGCAAGAAAATTAATGTCCAAAGAGTTTAAGAACTTCCAGGGTCAAAACAAAGTTTTAAGAAACCATATTTTGCCTTCCCAAGTCCACAAGCTGCAAGACCTCTAAACATTTCTAGAGTTGCTAGAAGAGTCAGCCTCCTTCTTTGCAGGAAGTTTTCTGGGGTCATCCTTTCTTTTTGGTAGAACTCTTTATAAAAGGCAGGGCTGTGTATATCCTTGAAACTAGTGTTGGGGTTCAGTCCTCCCTAACTCTATTTATTATTGTGTTTCCTGACGCCAGGAAATAGAAGGTGCACATGACCCATCAGCCTATTTCCTTCCTGGAATTCAGCAGCATTTATACTAGCCTTAAAAAACAAAGATGTTTACATGTTGATTTATTTCTAAACTTGCTCAGGTAAAGGAATGAACTGTTGCTTTTTTTGATTAAAATAGTAACTTTCCACTATTTTGTACATGTTTCCCCAAATTTGCCTTGCAGTGGGGAAAATATCCACTGTGAACCATATCTGCTTATCTTTATACTGTAAGTTCTCAGCATTTAAAACTGTTTATGTTATGCTCTTTTGTTGTAGCTAGCACAGGGTCTAACAAGGAATAAGTGATCTACTCCTAATTGTTGAATTAATGAATACTAGTATAATATGTTTTAAAAACAAGTTTAGCTTAATATAACTTTTGACAGCATTACATCAACTTATCATTTTATTTTTTTCATTTAATTTATAAGATACTGGCATCTTGTAGATATAAAGCTATTCATTTTAATTTTATACCTATTACCTTACTCTTGACAATTGGAACAGTGCACAGTAAGTCAAAAGTATATCATACCTTAAGGCAAGAGTTTGATTTGAATTCAGGAAACCATAGGACATCAGATTTCAGGAAATTCTGTATTGTCAGCCTGAAGGAACTGACACAGCACGTAATTGAAAAAAGAATGAAAAAGAGTGATTGATTGAAATCAAATTGATATCATCTTGAGTAGCTCCAGGATTTAAGTGATAAAGTAAAGGAGGATGTGAGGGGAAGGTGGACTTTAGTGTATCTGTTCAGGTGTCCACCGGGCACTATAATACTCTTTGTGAAGATATTACATCACATGGTGGAATAATACACTTTTTCTATACTCCTTGAAGAATACATAAAGCTCTCTTGCTGCAAATAGTCCCCTAGGGACCAACTACAGCATATTCCCAGTGCGGTATTTCAAAGGATACATGCATTCTCCATATTAGGTTGTTTTACATGTGAACATAGTCTTCTTTGTTAGATTTTCCTAACAATTGCACATTGTGTAATCCTATAGATGGAAGAGCCTCAGGTTTTAATGTGCTGCCGAGTCACATGGGGAACATGTTCAAATGTGGATTCCAATTTAGTAGGTTGGGGCAAGTCCTGAGATTCGGCATTTCCAAAACCCCCAGGTGATGCCGATGCTGCCCATTCTGAGGACCCCACTTCAAGTAATAAGGCATCAGTCACTGTCCTTCTTTCTTATTATTTATTTATTTTTATTTCAAAATATTAAGGGGTACAAATGTTTTTGGTTACATGGATTGCTTTTGTAATGCTTGAGTCATGGCTCTAAGTGTGCCTGTCACCCAAATAGTGTTCCTTGTACCTGTTAGGTAGGTTTTTGGCCCTCCCCTCCTCTGCCATCCCTCTGCTTGATTTCCAATGACCTTGACTTCCCTTTGTGTACTTGTGTGCCCATCGATTAGTTCCAATTTATTAGAGAGTACAAGTGGTGTTTGTTTTTCCATTCCTCAGACACTGCACTTAGGAGAAGAGTCTCCAGTTCCATCCAGATTGTTGCCAAAGGCATTAATTCATCCTTTCTTATGACTGGGTAGTACTCTATGGTATATATACACCAAATTTTGTTAATCTACTCATGAATTGATGGGCACTTGGGTTGATTCCACATCTTTGCAATTTTGAATTGTGCTGCAATAAACATTCAAGTGCAGGTGTCTTTTTGATAAAATGACTTCTTCTCCTTTGGGTAGATACCCAGTAGTAGGATTGCTGGATCAAATGGTAGGTTTACTTTTAGTTCTTTAAGGAATCTCCATACTGTTTTCCATAGAGGTTGTACTAATTTGCGGTCCCACCAATGGTGCTGAAGCATTCCTTTCTCTGTGCATCCACTCCAGCACTATTGTTTTTTGACTTTTTTATTAAAAGCCATTGTGACAAAGGTAAGGCGATACCTCATTGTGGTTTTAATTTGCATTTCCCTAATGATTAGGGACATTGAACATTTTTTCATGTTTATTGGCCATTTGTTTATCTTCTTTTGAAAGGCTTCTGTTCATGTTTTGCCCACTTTTTAATGGGGTTGTTTGTTTTTTTCTTGCTAGTTTTTTTGAGTTTTTGGTAGCTTCTGGATATTAGCCCTTTATTGGATGTATAGTTTGCTAATATTTTCTCCCATTCTGTAGGTTGTCTATTTGCTCTGTTGATTATTTCCTTAGCTGTGCAGAAGCTTTTTGATTTAATCAAGTCCCATTTATTTATTTTTGTTGTCACTGTAATTGCCTTTGGGCCTTAGTCATAAATTCTTTGCCTGGTCTGATATCTAGATGAGTTTTTCCAACATTTTCTTCTAGAATTCTTATGATTTCATGCCCTATGTTTAAGTGTTTTATCTGTCTTGAATTAATTTTTGTTAGTGGTGAGAGATATGGATTCTGTTTCATTCTTCTGCATGTGGCTATCCAATTTTCCTCATCTTCTTTCTTGTAGAGATATAAGCCAGTACCCTGATTAAAAAGGTGTGCTTTCCATACATACACACTTTCAAAACTCAAGGTAAACCTCTTTTGGCAGAAAAAAATACATGTTATACTCCAAGAAACAGACTATATTCTAGCATTGAACTTTGTAACAGACTGGGTAAACCCCGTCAGATTATAAGGGGTAGGGAGTGCAGTGCCTAAAACATATTGTTCAATGTGGCTTTCAACCCACCATCATAAAATGAGGAGGAGAGAGGAGACGGGAAAAGAAGCCATAATTCTGTGCATGAGTGGGCTCCTGACATGGTGATATATGAAAAGATGTCAATAGAAACAATTAAATTAAATTAAGAGGATTTAATTAATTTAATCAAGATGGTTGGTTTGGCCGGGCGCGGTGGCTCACACCTGTAATCCTAGCACTCTGGGAGGCCGAGGCGGGAGGATAGCTTAAGCTCAAGAGTTCAAGACCAGCCTGAGCAAGAGCGAGACCCCATCTCTTAAAAAAAAAAAGATGGTTGGTTTGGTTTGGTTTGCATTGTTTTTAATGTTCTTTAGTGGAAATGAATGTAGAAACATATTGCCATGGAGACAGCTACACAAAGCAAGAACACAGCAGAGTAGGTTGTTGCAGGAGTCTTCTCAGTTCTGCCACAGTTTTCATACATAGGATTACAATTGCTCAGTAATGCCACCCATTTGGTGGCATTCCAAGGATCATCAACAGTCATACTATTTTGCCTTTCTAATTATTTTAGTATACTTCTGGACACTCCTGAATATTTTGGAGACTGATTCATGACTTCCAGATCATCAAGTGTAAGTTATCAGTTAAAAAGTAAATCCAAGCACAATCCTGACCATTGACTGTAAGGTTGGGTGAATCCAAGGTAAATTTCTCTGTTACCTCAGGTTTATTTTATACCATAGTAGGATGAAGCCTCACATTTGCCTGGGCTTTAATCTACAGTCTGCCTTCTAAGAGTTCAGCAGGTTTATTCTTCTCTATTGCTCTCTCAAGATAAACTACTTGAACTGTTAGTGAAGAGAAAGTGTTGCATTAATTAGATCCATCATTATATCCCTTATTTTTTTTAGCAAAAGTTTGCAAGACCAACTAATTGAATGTCATTTGTACTAAAATATTTTTTGACAGGAACTGGACACCAAACATTTGATTTATGTAGGTAGGTAAGATGTACCTCTAGATATCATTTTATTATTTTTATTTTTCAGCATTATTCCCCAAGCTCAAATTAGCAAAAAAAATTTGTCTCCATAAGCAATCAATATTTTTGGATGCCCAAATGTTTATAGTTTGGGGAACTGCTGCATACTGTCTACTTTATTTTGAGATCAGACATATTTGCATTAATTAAACACATGGCTGCATCCTTTATTCTCAGCAACCACTTTGAAGAAAAAGTGGTTTTCTTACTATCTACGAAAGCTGAGAATATATTACATGACCACCTAATGCCAATTTTTATTGTATACCCCCCAGAAATGCACATATGTTCACAAAAAGACATATACAAGAATGTTCATAACAATATATTTTATAGCCTCAAAGTGGAAACCCTCAACTAGTCCTCAAGAGAAAAATGAATAAATTAAGAAATTTTGTTTATAATGGAATACTTGTCAATAAAAAAGAAAATTCTACACTGAAAATCTATAAGAATACCACAAATTACAAATATATACCACAACATGGATAAATCTCATACATGACCATGAGTCATGCCAAATGCAAATTTCAAATAAGTGCATATTTATAAATATGGATTTATCAATCAGGATAGTGGTTAATCTTGGGGGCATAGTGATTACAAGGAGGCATGAAGTACACTGAGTTATTGTTAACGTTCATTTTCTTGATCACAGTTTTGGTTACATGAACTTTTTCACATAGCAAAACTTCATAGAGCCTTAGACTACTGATTTGTATACTTTTTTTGGTGTTTATATTTACATAAACAACTTAAAATTCAAGAAACAAATTATGTAGCAGAGTAGACACATCTGAAAAAGAGTCAATAAACTGAAATATGTATACATAACATACATATATATTTGTATGTACATATATATATTCTGTATAGTCAAATTATTTCTCCTATGATTTCCTTCATTATATATGGGTTGCATTTACCCATTCTGAGCTGAATTAAATATCTCCTATATGTATTTTTTGTTATTCATTTAATTTAGTTTTTTTAATTTCAGAATATTACAGGGGTACAAACACTTTGGTCGCATAAATTGCCTTTGCACTGCCTGAGTCAAAGCTACAAGCATGCCCATCCCCAAGACAACACGCACCACAGCCATTGGGTGTGAATTTACCCATCCCTTCCTCCCCCTAACCTGTCCCATCCCCCATGAATGTTATTTCCATATGTGTACATAAGTGTTGATCAATTAATATCAATTTAATGGTGAGTACATGTGATGTTTGTTTTTCCATTCTTGTGATACTTCACTTAGAAGAATCGGCTGTGGTTCCATCCAGGATAATACAAGAGATATTAGTTCCCCATTTTTTATGGCTGAGTAGTACTCCATGGTATACATATACCACATTTTTTTAATCCACTCATGTATTGATGGGCACTTAGGTTGTTTCCACATCTTTGCAATTGTGAATTGTGCTGCAATAAACATTCAAGTGCAGGTATCTTTTTTATAGAATGTCTTTTTTCTCTGGGTAAATACCCAGTAATGGGATTGATGGATCAAATGGTAGTTCTACTTTTAGTTCTTTGAGGTATCTCCATACTGCTTTCCACAGAGGATGTACTAGTTTGCAGTTCCACCAGCAGTGTATAAATGTTCCTATCTCTCTGCATCCACGTCAACATTTGTTTTGGGACTTTTTGATAAAAGCCATTCTCACTGGAGTTAGGTGATATCTCATTGTGGTTTTTATTGACATCTCCCCGATGATTAGAGATGTTGAGAATTTTTTCATGAGTTTGTTGGCCATTATTCTATCTTCTTTTGAAAAGTTTCTGTTCATGTCCCTTGCCCACTTTTTAATGGGGTGGTTTGATATTTTCTTGCTGATTTGCCTGAGTCCATTACAGATTCTAGTTATTAGCCTTTGTTGGATGTATAGCATGCAAATATTTTCTCCCATTCTGTAGGTTGTCAATTTAAGCTAATAATTGTTTCCTTGGCTGTGCAGAAGCTTTTTAATTTGACGGATCAGCACAATGACAAACATTTTCTATGTGGGCCATATGGTAATATTTTAGACTTTGTACATCACATGGTCTCTATCATAACTACTCAACTTTGCTGTGCTCTCACAAAAGCAGCTATATAAACAAATAGGCATGTTATGTTCCAATAAAACTTTATTTTAAAAATAGATAGTGAACCAGATTTGCTTGGTTGGCTACAATTATCTGATCTCTGATCTAGATCAAGAAATTATTTGATTTACTGAAAACTCTAGTATACATAGTAAAATATACTTTTATGGATAAGCTTGATATAAAAAACCAAAAGACTTTATAAGTGATCATTTCTAAATTTAAAACAATGTTACTGGGACAAAAGATATTTCCTGTTTTTTATCATTATTTCTCTGCTCCCAAACAGCATAGCAATTAAAGATAATATGATGCTTTGCTTAAAAATAAATAGTTCTTATATATTTAATGAAACATATTTCCACATTAACATTAGGTTAAATAATAGTCATAATTGTAATTATTATTTTGACAATAGTGCCTAACAGCTTTCATAGCTTCATATATAGTGAGTCATTTAATCCTAACAACCCTATGTACAGATGATATTGGAATCCTTATTTTTCTGAAGTGGCACACAGAGTTTAAGTAATGTGCTAAAAAATTACCAATAAGAAGTGGTAGATCAGGGATATAAATATTATTTTTAATTGTGGAAATTTGATAAGAAAAAGTTTATAATTTCATAATCATCCTGCCAATTCATCCTCAGTAGAGATATTCAGGGGAGAAGGGAGTTCCAAGGTACTAATAAATATATTGTGGGAAGAATGGCTGAAACATTATTATAATGTTATATATTCCTACTAATTGTTTAGTTACTTTTCCTATTCTTCTAAAAGATGCATATCTAATTCAATATGTACTCCACTCACTACAATTGTGGGAGTTGAAGGGGGCTGAATAAATTACTACAAGACAGTTTATTATGAGACTTAACAATGACATGTAAAGTATATAGTTTATTCCATTTTTATTATTATTCTAAGACACTACAATTCTTCATCACTTACTAGATGAAGTGATTTGAGTGAATTTAGGAGTTCAAGACTCAATATTTTAACCTTTTCAATATTGGTTAATTGACAAAGAGGTAGATAAAGGAAAATATGTTAAGATAAAAATGGGAAATCTAAGTTTAAACTGTCATGTACGTTCCATTGCCAGAACTGAAATATGAAGGTGGATGGTGTAATCCACAAAATTCCTTTTTGCTTACTTTGTTTTTTCATTATTGATATGCATTAGTTCAATTATACCATTTATATAAAATAATGAAATAACCAAATAATAAAAAAGGCAACATGTGCAAACATAGAAAAGCATCATTTCTTATACCCTGATGATGTCACACAATATTTAAATGAAAATATTTGAAGTGTGTTGCTAATTGGATTCATATGTCTGTAAGAATCAAAATTAGGGACATGCTAATGCATTTAGATAATATTTTATTTACATTTTATAATAATCAGTAAGAGAAACATATTTAATAAAAATAACATTCATGAGAAATTATTTCCCAGTAGAAGGTAGAGGGAACTAGTGTAGAATGCCACTTTCAGATGAAACAAAAGAAAATTTAACATGGGCTTAGGAAGAAAGAAAGAATAGACTGTTTTGTTGTTAGGAAACATCATTACTTCCTGAAACTCTGAATGTTATTTCTAATTTGCACTGCAGTGTTGAAAGAGTATAAAATTGATGTTACCTCCAAGTATTCAGCAATGTATTAAAATTTGTACTTGATTAGAGCCTACAGCAAAGAAGAAAGTTCATATCCCCTCTACACAATCATGCACACACAAAATCATACACACACACACAAATAAAAACCACAAGGCTGGCCTCCCTTTAAGACAGAAAGGATCAAATTAGTGGACCTATAATTTATCTGATTTATTTAACCCATTAGCTCATCTCAAATTGCCAAATTGATTATGTTTAAAGACTCAGCCTCATGTTTAATTCTGTAAAAATGTAATCTTCATTTGTGTGTGACAGTGTGTTGAGCTGAAATACACAAACTTCTTTGCCTACTATAATCTCATTAAGACTTCTAGGAGAACTACTCTGTGATTACTTGAGCAGAAATTTTGTCATAAGTAATCCTTAGGGAAACTAACTTCACTCTACATTATATTCTTATAATTGCACTTCCTTGGCCATTTGTATTCTTGCCTATGATTTCCAGGAACAGACATGTTAGTAAAATTGTTTAAAATACCTATATCCACCTATTTTAAACCACCAGTACAAAAATCTGTTTTTCCTAAGGAAGCAAAAAATTTGTCAGAAATTTGTTGTCATAAAATGTGAGAGAAAATTAATCATATATTTTTACATGATTAAGTATGATTAAGTAGAAACTTTAATCAAAGCAGGTTTTTTCCCCCAAATGTGTTTGTTTTAAAGAGTCTGTAATTAAATAAGTTAAATCAGTAGATTGTGAGTTTCTTATATTTGCGTGGAATAGTAACAAACAATGGGGACTTCTAGAAAACTGATAAAATTTATCATCTCAGGGAGCTTTAATTTAGAGTAGCTTGGATTGGGAGAAAATATATGCAAGACATGCATCTGATAAGAGGTTAATATTCAAAACATATGAGGAATATAAACAACTAAAAAGCAAGAAAATAAATAACCCATTAAGAAATGGGCAAAGGACCTTAATAAACATTTCTCAAGAGAAGATATGCAAATTGCTAACAAATATATGAAAAAATGCTGAACATCACTAATCATTGAGAAAATGCAAATTATAACACAATGAGATATCATCTCACAACTGTTAGAATGGCTATCATCAAAAAGACAAAAGGTAACAAGTGTTGGCAAGAGTATAGATAAAAGGGAATCCTTGTACACTATTGGTGGGAAAGTAAATTACTACAGCCATTATGGAAAATGTTACGGAGGTTCCTTAAAACCCTAAAAATAGAATTACCACATGAACCAGTAATCCTATGTCTCAGTATATATCTTAAGGATTTGAAATCAGCATGTCAGAGAGGTATCTGCACTTGCATGTTCATTGCAGCATTATTTACAAAAGCCAAGTTAAGAAATCAACCCTAAGGGTCCATCAATGGATGAATGGATAAAAAAGTGTTGTATAGTTACAGAATGGAATACTATTAAGTCTTTAAAAAGAAGGAAATTCTGTCTTTTCCAACAAAATGGGTGAACTTGGAGGACACTGTGTTAAGTGAAATAAGCCAGGCACAGAAAGACAAACATCACATGTTCTCACACATTAATGGAAATGAGCGAACTCACAGAAGCAGAGAGCAGAATGGTGGTAACCAGAGGCTGGAGTGAGGGAGGAGTGGGGAAATGTTGGACAAAGGACACAAAGTTTCAGTTAGACGCAAAGAATAAATGAGAACTACTTAAGGTAATGAATATGTTAATTAGCTTAATTCAATAATTGAACATCACTGTTTACCCCATAAATACAGATGTTTATAATTTGTTAATAAGATAATTACTTACATAAGTAACAAAAAATACAAAAAAACATATATTGAAAAACATAATAATTTAGAGCTACCTAAGCATTGAATGTGGGATATAAATTGGTGTGAATGGGGGAGGTTTGTAAGGATTCACTGAATAAATTTCTTTTAATCAAGGTTAGTATTATTAATCATGGCTATTGCTTCAAAAACAATTTAACTGATGCCATTTAAAAATAATTTTACCTAATGTCATGTTAATTTTGAACAATAACAGAAACAAAACACACCTGATTATTGCATATATATTGGTTCTGCATTCACTTGACCACCACCAAAATCTCCCACAATATTCTTGCATTGCTTGCTGCATGTAAGGCATGGCAGAAATGTTCACAGAAAAATGGAAAAATGAACTTGTAATGAACTAAGAATAGCCTTCTCCTCTTTTTCAAGGCACATAAAATGAGGTCCAAATGTTTATGTATTTTGGGTTGAGTCAGGATTTCAATTCAGGTATTCCTAATTGAAACACACTCAGTGCTGTTTGCCCTTCAAATTATTGCCACAGGATGTTCAGCTGCTGGAGCAATGATTATGACTGTTAGCTATGGTGCCATTTATGAAAATTGTATTTTGAAGATGGCAACAGTTTGGATCACAACAGCAATAACACAAGTTTAAAGAAAAGCCACCAAGACAGAGCCACTGCAAAATGAACACACAAATGCAGAAAATCAGTTTCATGCACGTTTGTACGATGTTGCAATAGAGACCTAGGTATTGCCGGCAATAGTACAAATCAGGCACCTACTGCTTCACTGTACACCAAGAGGATTTTTTTTTTCTCATGTAGCATCATATATCAGAATAAAATAAAGTTTTAAGACACAGAGGAACAAATCCTGATTCTTGGATATGTTTTCATTAAATTTCTTCAAAATAAGCCAAAGCGCTTTCACACAAGGAAGAGCAGCAGTTATTCTCTTGGACACAGTCAGACATCGGACTTACGGGAGATATTAACTGCTTCAGGCCTCGTGTTTTTCAAACACATGGGTAAAACCTCAAAGTTATTATAAGAGTGGTTTGGAAAGAGAAATTTATACTTCCATGGAAAATCAATTTCCAGCAGTAATGAACAAAGACAGTCTAAAAAGTTATCTATTTAATAGAATGGCTTCACATTTCTTTTCTTTCCATGAAAGTATGAAATTCAACACAAAAATCTAATTATTTTTCAAAAGCATCTTGAAAAAGATAGCATCTACTATGCATTTAACCTTAAACGTTCCAAGTATGTTACATGTGTTTCACCTTTGTAACAACGTGTATATTAAAATTCCTGATTCCTCAGATGGAAAAATGGAGAAACTGTGCTCAAGGACATACACCTACTAAGTGATTGAGCCTGGAATTAACCCTGCACTCTAACTTCAAATTCCGTAATATTAAACTCATTAGTATATGGCTCCTTGATAAATCACAGTTATAAATACATTATAACAAATATGTTTAAGTAACTATAGTGTGAAGGAAATCAAATGACTGTTAATATTTATTTTCTAATCTATGTTACATATGGATCTAACTAATGTTTAAATAATTAAGAAAGTTTTATTTTTAAATTTAAAAAAATATATCCCCTTACTAAAGTTATTCAAAACAAACAAACAAAAAAAGATAAACAAAATGTAACCTCCCTAAAATTTAAGGAGTGGGTCCTACATTCCTTTAAAAAGTTCTCATTAATAATTTCAAAGATATTTACTCCTATAATATTTAGTGGTGTATGCATTTCTGAATTTCCATTTCCTTTCTGTCTGTCTTGGAAATTTCTGAGACGTACATTTTCAATAGATATATCCCCAAGCACGCAGAGCTGTTTGAGTAGGGAAGGGCACCTTATCTAAGTTTAAGGGCTTGGAAAATAATGAAAAAAATAAATAATGAAGTACTGTAAATGTAGTGCCTGCAGGTCATGACAATCATATTGACAGTAAGTGCATGGCTGAGTTAACAAAGTATCTCATAGAGCTGACATGGCAGGAGCACAGCCATGCTTGAATGGAACTAGAAAAATAAATACTTTCACTTCTCTCTCTTTGTACTTCATTTCTGCCCGTGCCTTCCATTAGCCAAACCCAACAAAAAGTTAGAGAGCAAAGGAGTGTGTGCCCCTCTTCACTCACCCTGCCTTATTTACATAAATTAAGGATTTTGTCACCTACAGCCAAATTTGGAATTTGGTTTCTAAAATCAATGTACCTCCAGTAATAGTTCCAAAACTATGAAACTAACAATATCATAGTATAACAACAAAATCAATGAGGATTTATTATGTTAAAGACTGGACAGCTGCCAACATTTGTAACACATGTATACACCAATTTGCTAAATTATCATGTATTGTTTCTGGTTGTTCAGATATTTTAAATGAGTCTGAAACTTTCAGCATTTTTTAGGAAATTTAGTACACTTCAGTGTTTTGAATAAATCTTGTGCCCTTTAGTCAGAGAAAGAGAGAGCAGAAGAGTGAGCAAGAAAAAGAGAGACAGAGACAGAGAGGAAGCTCTAATTATTCAAACTGGCACACCCAAAAGAAAGGAAAACAAAAGGACTTGGTTACAGCATGGATAAGGAAATACCTTTCCACTCACAGGTAGGGTTAAGTCATCATACATATCCAGAAGCTAAATTTCTTGTGAAATTGTACAGTTAGCATTCAATTATGAGAGCCTAGCCATTGTTACTGAAAAATCTGGGCATTCTAAAACACATCTTAACTTTCCCAGACCAAGGAGAAGAAACAACAAACCAGGTTGGGGGGAACATCTCTGCCTCACTACACCAACTGATCCTTATCATCACATGGAGGCCAGGGAGAGTCTGAGCCCCAATTAAAGAAGCTGAGACTTGGGGCTTATGTATAACCCTGGGCGTGGTGATAGAAAGCCAAAGTGCAAGGCTCACATATAAAGGAAATAATAATTTAGCAATTTTTCTGATGTTGTTCATTAGCAAACTGAATCCCTAATTCTCATTCCACCCTTTCATCAAGAAAATTAACTAGACCTCTAGCCAACTGCGGTTTCTATGAGCCGTATAAGCACGAAAGGTGGTGCTGGGGCATTGACCTGTTAGATGCTTGATGCCTGGGCCCAAAAGACAATCGAACTTGGAGCACACTGTGCAGATTCCAGTAACACCACCAGAATTTCCTTTGGAAATTTCTTTTTCAAAAATGGACTTGAAGAATAAAGAAAAAGAAGATTTTAAAAGGAATAAAATCAGGATTAGTCAGACCAAGGGAATGATCTGAAAGAATATGGTCACCAAATGGCTATGAAAATTTCCCCTATCCAGCAGGATACGGTGGACACTGTGGAAGATTTAACACTCTATTAGTGCCTACACATTTTCCCTCAACAAGATGAAGGAGAATTATTTCCTTCTTCAACCTACATTATGTGTTTCCCAAATCTTTGGGACCAATCATTTGCACCCAAAGTGGTAGGACAGGGAAAAGATACTTCTGGGTTTCCCCAGTAAGAAAGGACATCACCCAGTGGTCCTCATTTGGAGGTGAATGCCATGTTAAATGGCTTTGTGGTCTTTTATTAATAATTGACCACAAGACCAGGTATGCCATGAGAAAGTTCTCCTTTGAAACTGTCTTATCCCAGATAAT
Organism: Daubentonia madagascariensis; assembly: GCA_023783475.1. Taxonomy (NCBI): domain Eukaryota; kingdom Metazoa; phylum Chordata; class Mammalia; order Primates; family Daubentoniidae; genus Daubentonia; species Daubentonia madagascariensis. The sequence continues at coordinate 205,765 of JAKFHU010001467.1, read as the reverse complement.
TACATATGGCATTCCATTTTGTTCACAGAAGGAGTCAAAATTATACAATAAATTAAACTTTCACTTTATCTACAGTGAAAAGGTTAGATTAAATGTACTGTTGTATATATAACAATACAATTATATGAATCAATCTCATGGCTAAAGTCAGACAATCAAACTGTGTCCCTGGGAAATCTCAAATTTGAGCCAAGTAATCCTCTCTGCATTCATAGATGTAAATATAAAACTCAAGAACTGACTCTGACTTTGTTACATACATGTGAGCAAAATCAGCCTGCTACGTTTCTGAAAAGTATCTCATTCAAAGAAAAAACAGAGACAAAAGATGGCAAAACATTTAGGCACCAGTTGTTTCCCTTTTGAGTTCTTGTCTAGTAATGCACTTAAGTATTTTTATGATAAAAGCAATGCTTTTCCTGACATGGACATTATTTGTTGGGGAAAGATAAAAATCAAACAAACAACTATTCTTAAAGTACCACAAAATTTTAAAGGGCAATTGCACAGAGATTGGTGAGGTTAATTTGACATTAGTTGTCTCTTATATTTCTATACTGGTGAAATTTTTAGTGCAAATGTGTGTCAGGTACATTGGGGAAGGAAGTCTTTCTAACTGGAAGAGAATAAAGACTTCATGTCGAAGATGCTTGAACACAAAAGAAATATGCAAATAATGAGAGGAAAATATATGGAAAAGGGGAACACAAAAATATAACTGAAATTAATTTAAAAAACTATGTTGTTAAGGTTAGTCAATACTAGATTACAGTTGAAGTATAAATACCTCAGAATTTAGTCTTTAATTAATTATATTATATCATGTGTATAACTATGTAAGTGTGTGCCCTTCTTACAGGGCCATAGGGCTGACAGTTTCTTTTTTCCCAAATTTGGAAAATATAGGTTCAAATATTTAATATACATACATATAGGCCTCCATTGCTGCACAACTATGACTTTGACCACATTTAAGCAACAGTACTGCTACCACCACACCGATAAACTATTTCATGTAGTACTACAAATGTCACAATCACCAGTATAAAATTTTTCTTTGTAATACTTAATTGGTCATCTTAAAAATAATATGTACATGAATCCAGTTTAACTATGTTGTTATGATTATAAATAATGTGAAGACATAACATAGTCATCTCCCATTTATAGTATCAATTTTTGAACTCATTCTCTGAAAGGCTGAAAATACTAAAGTTTGGGATGGTTCTCAATCATCCTATCACTTGGACTTCATCTCCTTGAGCAAGTTCTGTCCCTTGGCCAACATGTCCTTCAGCGCATCTTTCATGGTTTCGTTCCGTAGGCTGAAGATGAAGGGATTCAGGAGGGGTGTGATGACACTGGAGAGGATAAAGAGGATCTTGTTGAGGTGCAGGCTGCTCTTCTGTGAGGGGCGGACATAGACAAAGATGGAGATCCCATAGCCCATGGAGACCACAGTGAAGTGAGAGGCACAGGTGGCAAAGGCTTTGCGTTGACCTTGGCCTGAGGGTATCTTCAGAATGGTGGAGATGATGTAGACATAGGAGACCACTGTGAGTGAGAGGGAGCTGATGAGCAAGACAAGGGAGCTGAGGAAATCCAGCAGCTCAATGGCACTAATGTCAGCACAGGCCAGGTGGAGGAGGGGTGCACTATCACAGAAAAAGTGATCAATCACATTGGGGCCACAGTATGGCAGTCCTGCCTTAAAGATGGTGGATGGGAGGATTAGTAGAAAGCCACCCACCCAGGAGAGGATGACAAGACGGGCACAGAGTGAGCTGGTCATAATCATAGGGTACTGAAGAGGGCTGCAAATGGCCACATAGCGGTCATAGGACATGACAGCAAAAAGAATAAACTCAGTGCATCCAGACAGAAAGTAAAAATAGGACTGGGTGAAGCATTCACCAAATGAGATGCTCTTTCTGTCTGACAGGAACCCTGCCAGCATCTTGGGAACAGCACACGTTGTGGTTAATATTTCACTGAAAGAAAGATTGCTGAGGAAGAAATACATGGGTGATTGGAGCCTGTAATCCACAAAAATCAAGGCAATGATGAGGGTATTTCCAAGGACTGTCACCAAATAAGCCAATAAAAAAATCACGAAGAGGAGGCCCCCAAGGGCTCTGGTTGTAGGTATCCCCGTAAGAGTGATCTCTGTCACCATAGTCCAATTCCCCCTCTCCATGCTGGATGGGGAATCTCTTCTCTTAATTTAGTCAAGGAAGAAAAAGAAGCAAGAAATATCACTCATGAAAACACAATATTCTAAGATATATAGAGTTGGGGTTATTTATTTATGCTTTATTTCTAGTAAGAATATACAACACAATTGAAAAATATGATTGGGTTCAATTTTTCTTACAACTTCCAAATAAAAGTATGTTAAAATTGATGTTCTTAATAATTAGGATATATAAAAATCAATTTCCCTAATGAAGATTTTTTAACCCCCACATTCTTATTTGATAACCCAAAATGATAAAAAGTCAGTAAGTACAATGTACTTATAGCCCATGTATACATAGTATTAATACGATTTGTAAAAAAATATTTTGGTCTATGAAAGTGATAAATAGATCTCTTTTAAATAATTAAATATAATTTAATCTTGTAAATGAGTCTTCCTTTCAGAAGACCTGATTTGCACTATGTATTTCAGATGTTATCCAGTTAACATAAGGCTTTAGTTCTAAGTCTGCAGGACACACATCAACTGGGTGCTGCATCTAAATCTTCATATTTACCTCTTGAGAGTGAACAGTACACTTCAACCAATACTGGCTGGTAGATTGTAGAAATCAAAATGAATTTGTTTATCATTCTTTAGATACTTAAAGTGGTCAACTCTACAGAATCAAAATTTTTACTAATACCCTTTTGAAAATTTATTGTAGTTAATAGATAATCTATGAATGGAGATTTATAAATGGTAAATGAGTCAATAGCTAAGGTAAACAGAAGAGGCTGAATATTAAACTTTAAAAAGATTTTTTTCAGAATAAATTTTTACAACAAACCAATCACTCTTTGATGATATTTTTGGAAGAGCTCCATAAATGTATGTGCCTGCATTATTCATCAACTGGAAATGTTTAAGACAACCCTTATCCTTATAGAAGATGGAGCCAGGACTATAGCCAAAGTGTTGTACCCCCATAATATTCTGAAATTTTTAAAAAAATTACATGATTAAAATAAATTGTTTGACTGAGGGTACAGAGAAAATTCCGGATTCGAAGATGACATTAAACACTTTGTCTCTTAAAGGAAACACATTAAAAAATGTATGTGATTTTGATAGTACAAAAAAAATCAGAGAAGATCCTCAAGCCAAAGATAATATAGGAAAATCAATAAAAAATTTTCTGAAAAATAAATTAAAAATAGGAAAGAATAAAGGAATATTAAAAAAATTAAGCACTCCATGAGAAGCCAAGGTATTAATTGTATCAAAAATTTGAAGGGATTAATTTTACCTAGTCTAACTATCAGATTAAATTTTTAAAAATCTGATTATGTTCATTTTCTAAGTAACACACATATAATAAATATATCAAAAAGTTAAATATATAATAAAATGTATCAAAAAGTTAAAAAAATTGATGTGACTATCTCAAGAAAATTATAAAATAATGAGAAAAGCAGGTATTCAAATACAAATAGCAGACAAATTAGAAATCCCAGGACAAACTATATATAAGGTAAGTTAATATTGTAGAATAAATAATTAATTTCTAGTGAAGATACAAATATCCATGAATTCATGAGACACGTGGTATTACATCATGATTATCAAACTAGATGTTAGAAAAGAAGGAAGTATTATATTACAAAATAATGAAGTAATGATGAAATAATTTGACACATTCTCTACATTGTGTGACCAGTAGGGCAGAAAATAAACAGAATTAAGGTGATTTTAATACTAGTAGAGGTCAAGCATTTATAATTAAATTATGGAAATACACCCAATGCTATGAGTGAGCATATGTTAATTGACCAAGTGAATAAAAGGTTTCTATTCCTTGATTTGGAATCAATATTGCAAAAGTTAAATTTATTCAAAATTTGTTAATCAATTATCTGCATGGTTTTTCATTTGGTCAAATAAATTATATATTATAATTCCAATAAATATCAGCATGATTTTTAGAAATACTCAAAATAAATTAAATGTAGTTTTGTAGAGTAATACAGTTTTAAAATCTATGAGCTATGATAATACGCTAAACTACATCAATTTAGGACAAATATTCACATCTTCATGAAGATATCTGTAATATTATTTTATTCTACTTTTGGTGGAAATGGAAAGAAGAAAGATTTCAACTCACACAAAATCAGGTTCCAGAGGCACATACCCTGCCATACATCAGGGCCTTAGGAAGTTGGGCTTGGAGACCATACACAAGAAGGTAGTGTAAGTCATTATCAAATGGGAAGAAGAAACAATACTCGCCAGTCTCTTAAATATCTCCCATGGTGCTAAAGCTACAGTGCTGAGTGAGTCAATGTCCTTGATAATGTCATTGGGTTAGAAGTCAAGGGAAGTAGGGGAAGAAGGAGAGAGAGAGAGAGAGAGATAGGAGACTGCTTGATTCAAGGAGGACTTGTGGAATAAAAGTTGTAGGCTTAAGGCCTTTCAGTGGGGTTAAAGAAATTAACAAGGTAGAGTGACTACTACAAAAGCCAAGCAGTGGGCTGATGTCATGAAGCAAGAACCTGTGAAATTCTATATATTGTGTGATCACCGTTATAATTTCTTTATGGGTAATATATACTAAATCTTCAAATAAATTTATCAAACTTGCCGAACTATGTAACTTTCCCTGGCATCAAGCCCTCAAAGAATTCTTAGACATCTACTATGGGTCGAGGGCATTTTCTCTTCATGACAAAGGTGTTACTATAGCTTAAGAAATATCATAAATAGTTTTCTAGTATCTTTTTCTAGGACATTCAACTTTCTTCTTAACAATCACTAACCTTGCTTGATAAGATGTCTTTTCTGACCAGTGGAAATTTCTTGGCTCAGGAAAAAGCAAGAGAGTGTCCTGAACTTGATTCTTTTCCTTTCCTTTGTAATTGGGCTCCAGAGCCAAGAGGATGGGGTTTCCATAGAAAATGCTGAGCCCAAATCCCCTCTGAGGTTGCCAAATTACCTCAGGACGGTTCCACAGTTCTCACGTGGAAGAAGGTATGGCTGAGAATAACACAGATTTAAAATCACCCCAGGCTCCCACAAGGGGAACCTTACTGAGAGAGGAAAAATAGCCTAGTTTCTTCTCACCCTGAAAACTTTGCTTTGTAAACTCATTAATAACTCTTTTCCATAGAGACTCCAATAAGTATATGAAACTTTATTTTCCTAGGAGACTTCTTAAAGCAAAAAGCCAAGGGTTTCCAAAAATGTGAAAAACATGTTCTAGCCTATATAGACATAGAGAAAATACATTCATATTATTGTGTACATGTATATCCAGATGGATGGATTTATGTGTGTTTATATATAATCTATAATTACGCCGTATCTCAGAGCTGCAGTGATTCATCCCCCAGTTTGAGTGAGATTTGAATTCAATCCCTGCTCGTTTGCATTGGATAACACTAATGAATATGAAGGATTATTTCATAGAATTCCATGCTTGTGAAATCTTAAGCTCTACCATGAAGGATACCTCTTATAGTTGAGCATATTGTGTCCTGCACAAGTATGAGGGATGTGAGGGGGGCTGAAATCTATTTCCTTCACTTCTTAAGCAGGTCAGTTGATGCCTCTGAGTTAGGGCACTGGAGGTTTTTTGTTAAAGAATTTGTTCAAAGGGATACTTTTAAAATGTTTTCTCTTATAAAGTGCACATTGTTTCTAATTCCCACAAAACTTCTGTGCTAGCCACAACACTGCCTAACATGTCTGTCTTCTTTGTTTTTTCCCTTTTCTTTAAAGTTTTATTTCCACTTACAGCCAGCCATGCACTATAATATTGATTCACTAAGAATTACTTATCATGGCATATAAACAACCTTCTCTCTGTTTTGCGTATGCATTTTCTTCTTCCTACAGTATTCAACGGCTCCTTTCCTCTACGAATAGAATATGAATAACTTTTTTCAAGTTCCAATATTTATTTAAATCATATTTTTTATCTTGCTCTGGTCACAAGTTTAGTTATTAGCCACCTGCTGTATGTCCCTATACTAGTTTATACACACATATTTTTAGCATTTGGCATATAGATGATATTCTATATGTTTTATCCCTCCCTCCTTCATACTTAACTGTGAAGTTGTTTAGAGTCAATAAATCATCTTATTGTCTTTTTAAACATCAGCATTTAGAAGAGTTTCACAGGGTATGTGGTTAAATATTTGATAAATGGGTAAATTAATGAGTGAATGAATTTATAAAAGAAAAAATGGGAAGGAATATTAGATCGGTTTGATTGCTGATATTCTTACAGAGTATTAAAATCATGGGAGCTTAAGGGTCTGTTTTGAAGAGAATTCTAAAGGACTACTCTGCATCTTAGAATAGAAAGCTTAATTCTATTTAGTTTGATGATCTCATCCATGGAGAGAGGGAGTTTGGGAGTTGAGGAGAGATATTATGCAGCATATGATGATTCGGAGATAATATACCCTTCAGGATCTGTGTGTTTATTATTACACAATTTACTAGATAACACATGCTATAAAAGAGGGTCACATAAGGAACTTCCTGGCATCACTAAAGGACACTAGAAGAATTTATTGTTAAACAAAGTAGAATAGGATGATAAATATACTGGATGGATAGACCATTTATACAGACATTGAAGGATGCTAGCAGTTGAACGTGTGAAGATGGTGAGAAGCAAAGGTGTATAATTTAGAGAAAAAAAAAGGAAAAGGTAGAGGTGGCAAAAATATATTGAACAGAAAATAGCTGGAAGAAGAGAAGTGAGGCAAAATGAGTGAAAACTAATTATTTAATATCATTTATATATGAGGTATATTTAAATGAAATCATTAAAACTTGTATATATAATGTGAAATTTCCAACAAAAATGGGGGGCATATTATATTGCGGAAATTATAATGAGAAATGTGAGCACTGCTATATTATTAGTAGTATAAATAATAATTATTTTGAATTAATAAATATCTTTTATACAAACAAAATTGGCAATAATAGATAAAAATAAATTTTCTATCATCAGGTTTTAAAATGAATGTATATAATTATATTAACATATGTCCTGGTTTGTTATATAGATGTCTATCTTCTATTCCTGTTTTCCTCGTGTAATTAATACAAAAGTTTTCATTCCTCATCAACTTATACAAGTTTCCCAGTATGAGACACTTCACCTAATTCATCAGCAGATGTTTTCCAATTTCATCAGAGGTTACCTAACATATTAGAAATTATCCCACATTATACAAATTCCCCCATTCCTCACAGAAAGTCTCCTGATATTATATGTGTCCATATTCATCATTTATAGCACACCAATATCATACCAGTTTCCTCATTCCTTATCAGAACATTCGCATGCATGCTGGTGCTTCCATTCCCCACTAAAAGTCCGTCTCCATTCCATGTTTCCAAATATGCCAGTGCCCCCATTTTTCATTGCGAATGTCACAACATTATATATACCACTACCTCTATTCCTCACCAGAAGTTTGTGGATATGATATTATTGCCTCCATTCTTTATTAGTTTTCCAGAATTATAACCAGGCCTCTATTCCTCATCAAAATTTCCTCATATCATATCAGTGTCCCCATTCCTCACCATAAGTATCCAAATTCAGCACTAGAGTGACTCTTTCTAATTAGAACTTCCCCATATTATGAAAAATGGCCCACTGTTATAATATGGGAAAACTTCTGATAAGTATTAGAGGCAATAGTATGATAAGGGGAAATTTTTGATAAGTAAAGATGTCACTAGTATAACACTGACAAATTTCTGGTGAGAAAAGGAAAATTTGACATTTCCTAATATGTTTCCATTGCCCTTGTTCTTCATAAAAATTTTCCGAATAAGATACCCGGGCTTCTATTCCTCATAAAAGATTGCCAACATTGTCTCACTGGTCTATAACATTAACGAAACCTCCACTTGTTTGGCACCACACCTATTCCCCTTCAGGAATTTTCCCCGTGTGATTCAAGTGTGCCTTTTCCTCCTCAGCAGTTTCCTTTTATTATATTACTGCTCCTAATCCTCATCAGATATTCTCCAATATTATTACATCAGAATCCAACAATATTGTATGATTATCCTCATTGCTAAAAAGAATTTTTCCCTGTAAGATACTAGTGCCTACATGACTCAGCAGAACATTTCTAAAATTAAACCATAATCCCCATTCCCCAGGAGAACTTCCCTGAAGTATACTTGTACCCCCACTGGTGTAATTACTCATCAGAAGAGTCCCGATAATATAGCAGAGCCCCATTCCTCATCTGAGTTTTTTCACATTAAACAAGTGCCTCAACCTCTCATGAAAAGTTGCCCGATATTATACCATTGCCCCATTTATCATTGGAAATTTCCCAAAATTATACCAGAGAAAGCTGCACTCATCAGAAGTTTCTGCATAATATACCATTACCCTTAATACTAATCATAAGTTCTCAAATATTATACTAGGACCCCATTCCTTATAGTAAGTTTCCAAATATTATAATCAGTGCCCCATTCCTTATTAGAAGTTTTTCCATTTGATCACAGAGCACTATTTCCCTTTGGAAGTTTTTCAGCATTTTAGCAGGGCCCATGTATTTCATCATGTTTTTTTCAAAATTAAACCATTGCCCCCACTATTCATCAGAAGTTTCTCAGTGTTATAACACTAATCCCATTCATTCTTCATGAAAAGCTTTCTAGAAATATACTAGTGTCTCTACTGCTCATTGGATTTTCCAATATTATAACCCAAATCATAATTTTACCATATTTCTGCATATTATATGAGCACCTCCATTCCACATAAATTTGTATTAGCTTATATCAAAATTGTATGTGGAACTCCATTCCTCATGCACATTTCCAAATACTATAGAATGCCCCATGTCTCACAGAGTTTACTGATATTCTATGAATGCTTCCATCCCCCTTGTAAGTTCCCAATATTGTAGTATTACCTCCACTCTTCACGGGAACTTCCTAATATAATGCCATGTCCTCATTCCTACCGGGGTTACCAATGTTATATCACTGCCTCGCCTCCACTGATGTTCTCCAATACTATACCAGTGCGCCCATATGTTATAAAAAATTATTTATATCAAAGTATTATGGGGGTTCAAATGTTTTTGGTTACATGGATTGCTTTTATCATGCTTGCGTCAGGGTTATAAGTGTGCCCGTCACCCAGATAGTGTTCATTGTACCCGTTAGGTAGGTTTTCACCCATCCCCTCCCTGCCCCCGCTTGATACCTGTTGAGTTTTTCTTCCCTCTTATGCACATGTACTCACTATTAAATTGGAAAATGCCCTAATATTGTTGACTCTTGTCAACATTTCTCATCAGAATGTTTGTAATATCATACCATGCCTATATTTGTCATCACAAGTTTTTCTATATAATTTCGATGTTGCATTCTCCTCCAAAGTTTCTCAATATAGTACTTTTCCCCTTAATTCTTTAGGCCATTTTCTTTACTATTCCAGAGTTCCTGTACTCATAAGATATTTGTTGATATTATTTCAGTGTTCCTTTTCCTTATTAGCATTTACTGTATTACTGACCTTTTTCTTCTTAAGAGTATCCCAATGTTATTTCAGAGCTCACTCCTCTTCAGAAATCCCTCCGTGTTGTATCACTACCCCCACTCCTTGTTAGAGGTTTATACTTATACCAATGCAGCCATTCCTTATACTATTCCTCCCAAAGGTATACCAGGGCCCGATTGATCACTAAATGTTTTCTCAGTTTATTTCTATGCCCCCATATTTATGACATATTTGTTAATATCATCCCTGTGCAGGTATTCCTTATTACTATTTTTCAGTATTATACCACTGCTCCCAGTCCTCTTCAAATGTTTCTCAGTATTATAGCAATACCATTCGTCTTTGGAAATTACCCCATATTATATCATTTCCCATTTGTGATCACAGGTTTTTCCACATTATACAAGTGCCTCCTTTCTCATAAGAATTTTGCCATTATCAAAAGTTTCCTTATAATATAACACCTCAGGTCTTCATAAAATGTTCAAAAATTTCTTAATTGGTCGCAGAAATTTTCCATTATTATACTATTGCCACTATTCCTCATAAATATTTTTTCATAGGATACTAATGCCCCCATTTGTCTTCAGAAGCTTTGCAGTATTATACCTGAGCTTGCTTTTCTTATCAGAAAATTTCCCCATTATATCAGTGTCTTCATTTCCAATCACATTTTTCCATAGTATAACTCTGACCCCAAATTTGTCAGAATTATACTAGTGTTCCTATAACTCATTTAAAATTATTCCATATGCTATCAAGGCCTCTATTCCTCATCAAATTTCCAAATCACGTCAGCATGTCCATGCCTCATTGGACTTTTCCGAATATTATTATTTCCCTCTATTTCTCATCAGATATTTCTGTATATGATACTAGTGACCCTATTTTCTTTCAGAATTTCTCCAATATTATATGAATGTCTTCATTCCTCACTTGAAATTTTCCAATATGACACTATTATATTACTCCTCTCCAGAAATTTCCCAACATTAAACCAATGGTTCCCACTCTTCAGCCAAAATTTCATCTATATTTTACTACTATCCCAATTTATCATCAAAGTTTCTGTATATAACAGTAAGATCTCCACTCCTTGCCATCATTCTTGATCATGCATCTTCTACTATACATAAAATTTTTTTCTCATCAAAAGTTTTAAATTATTATATGTATCTCCATTCCTCAAGAGAAGTTGCCCATATTATATCACTGGTCCCATCTCATCAGATATTTCCATTTTTATTCCAGCATACACATTCTTAATCAAAATACTTAAGAATATTATAATAATGTCCTGAATCTTCATCAGAAATAACCCATAATATACCAGTAACCCCATTTCTCGCTGAATGTTTTTGATATGATATCAGTGACCCATTCTTCATTGAAAATTGACAATATTAAACAGTGCATGAACTCCTAGAAGAAGTTTCCTCGTAATGTCCCAGTCTGCTTATTCAACATAGGAAGTTTTCCAATATTAATTCAGTGCTCCAGTTATCATTTAAAGATGTCAAATATTATATCAGTGCCCCACTTCTCATTCTTCATCAGTAGTTTCCCAGTACTGTACCATTACTTTACTTCTCAGGAGAAGTTTGCCAGTATATCAATGCTTTAATTTCTCAGCAGATTTTCTCAAACTTACACAAGTTCTCATTAGATGTTTTGCAATAGTATTCCATTGCTCTCATTTCTAATAAACATTTTCCATAATATATCAGTGTTCCCATTACCTGAAAAATGTTTTCCAATATTTTACTATTGCCCATTTCATTACAAATTCCTAATATGGGGTTATAGCAGCAATATGTTTGAATAGGAAGCCCCAGATCTCATCTGCCCACAGAGACAAGTACTTAACAACAGCATAAAGTCCAAAAAGCTTTCATAAGAACTCCAGAAACCAGTTAAGAAGTTGCAGTACCTGGGGAGTGATGTCAGCAAGATGTGGAATAAGAAGTCTCAGGCTCCATCTTCCCCTCAGAAAGTTCAATTAGCAACTATACACAGACTATAACATCTTTCTGAAGACCCCAATCCATGTAACAAGCCTGAGATCACTGCATGGTTCTCATAACAGAATGAAAACTGACTTAGAAGGGTAAGAATAAAACCTTGACCATGTGGCCCCTCCTTTCCTCAAGCAGCACAACACCAAGTGGAGAGGATTTTCTTGGGCCCAAGTGGAGAGGATTTCCCTGGGCCTATGATTTCTACAAGGAGAAATGAGATCTGGAGGGAGTCACCTACCTTCCTTAGTGTTTCCAGATGTTTCTCAGGAAAGCTACTCTGGTTATTTTACAGGGAACACTGGGAGAAATGACATGCCTACACTGTCTGGGGTCAGATAGAAACAAAGAAAGGAGGCAGAGGTCATAGTGACCAGTACATGGATCTTGGTGGTACCTCTGCATTCTTTCCATCTGTGGCACTTGATCAGAAATACCTGCCAACTTTATAGCCCATGTACAAAGCTAGCTGGTTACCTTTAGATGTATGGTGGGATGTTCAAACTAGCTTGAGTCCCTAGATGGCTAGTCTCCCATGCGTAGCATCATAGCCCACCCCAATGACCCTGCTCAGGCAGGAAAATGCCCACTTCAGCCTATTTTGGAGAAACATAGGATCTCGACTTGCTTGACCTGGGATGTCAAGCAGTGACTCTGCTTAGCCAAAAACCCCACCAAAAAACCCTGCTTAGGTAGGAAGACTCCCACCTCTACAATGTTGGAGAAGCACAGGGGCTAGACCTGCTTGACCCAGAAGATAAAACAGCAAAAGACTTATTCCTAAGCAAAAGACTTATTCCATGGCTCCATCCTGACAGCAAGGCAATCCTCAATCATGCATTTCTAAGGAACATAGCCTCTAGTCCCACCCATCCTGAGGAGTGACCCTGCCTAACTTCAGAGCCCAGCCTGCAGCCCTGCCCAATTGAAGATGCCAAGTAGCAGAATTGCCCAGACAGGGAATACATGCTGTTACTGGCTTCACCACAAGCCATCAAAGTACTCAGCCAGCAGCTCTGCCTGATAGCAGAGCCCAGACAGTTATCTTTCAAGACATTGAAACTCAGCCAACAGCCCCACCCAAAAGCAGAGGAAATGTGGCAGCCCAGACAACTATAGAATCTACAACAAGCTATGCCTCCCTGGAGTTATCACCAGATGGTCCTTTGAGAATCACAAGCTGGACTATATAGTGAATGTCTATCCCTACCAAAGAACACTTGTAAAGGCCAGAAGAGGAGCCTGTCTCCTCAAATGTGGAAGGATTCCAAGGAATCAGGGAATCAGGACACCTCCAAAAGAAACTAATAAGCTCCAATAACAGACCCCCAAAGACATGGAGGTCTATGAAATGACAAAGAATTCAGAATAATTGTAATCAATAAATTCAGTAAACTAAAAGATTATATAAATTAAAAATTTAATGAAATTTGGAAAACAATACAAGAACAAAAAGAGATGTTAGACAAATAAACAGAAATAATAGAAAAAAATTTTTGAGAGATGAAGAACATGATGACTGAATTTTAAAAAATCAACAGAAATCTTCAACAGCAGACTCATTTGGGCAGAAGAAATCAGTGATCTGAGAAACAAAACACTTGAAATTATTCAGTCAGAGGAGCAAAAAGACAAATAATGAAAAAGAGTAACAAAAACCTGCATGACTTATTAAACACTATCAAGAGACAAAAGCTTTGCACAAAAGGAGTTAAAGAAGGAGAAGATAAAAAGAGAATGAAAGTATATTTAGGAAAATAATGGATGAAAACTTCCGTAATCTTGGGTAGATGCCAACATCCAGGTACATGAGGTACAGAGGTCTCCAGTAAAATTCAACCCAAAGGTGAGTTCACCAAGATCTATAATGATCAAACTCTGAAAAATCAAAGACAAAGAAAAAATTCTTAGAGCAACAAGAGATAAGAAACATATGCCAATAGTGCCAATATGACTATCAGTAGATTTCTCAGCAGAAATTTTGCAGTCCAGGAAAGAGTGGGATGATATATTAAAAGTGTTGCTAGAAAAAATAAAAACCTGCCAACCAAGAGTACTTTATCTAGCAAATTTGTCTTTCAGGAAACAAGGAGAAATAGAACTTTCCCAGACAAATGATATCTAAGGGAGTTCATCACCACTAAACCTACCCTACAGGAATTGCTGAAGGAAGTTCTTTAAGCTGAAACAAAATGCTGCTAATAAATAACATAGAACATATAAAAGTACAAAACTCACTGGTAAAAGTAAAACAAAGCCATATTCAGAGCACTCTAGGACCATAATGATGGTGTAGAAAGCAAGGTAATCACTAGTATGAGGATTGAAAAACAAAGCTGTTAATAACAACCATAGCTACAATAAATTGTCAAGAAATACACATTACAAAAGGAAGTACATTCTGACATTAAAACCAAAATAGGGTGTGGGAGTAAAAGTGTAGAGTTGTATGCAATCAAAGTTAAGTTATTGTCAACTTGAAATAGGACATTATAAATATAAGATGTTCTAACTAAGCCTCAGGGTAATTATACAGCAAAACTTTTTAGTATACACACAAAACAAAAAATAGAGATAACTCAAAGCAAAACATTATAAAAAATCATAAAACCACAAAGAAGAGAGCAGAAGAGAAGGAAGGAAACAAAGTATCTACAAGACAGCCAGAAAACAAAAATTGGCAGTAGTAAGTCCTTACTTATCAATAATTACCTTGGATGTAAATGAAATACATTCTCTAATAAACCAAGTGACTGAATAGATTAAAAAAGCAAGATCCAGCTATAATCTGCTTATAGGAGACACGCTTCACTTTTAAGGATGCATATAGACTGAAAGAGATGGGATGAAAGAAGATATTCTATGCAAATGGAAACCAAAAAGAGCAGGGGTAGCTATACTTTTATCAGACAAAACAGATGTTAAATCAAAACCTATAAAAAGAGACAAAAAAGAAAATTATATAATGATAAAGGGGTTAATTTATCAAGAGGATGTAATAGTTGTAAATATATATGCAACCAACACTGGAGCACCTAAATATATAAAAATATTATTAAAGGATTTGAAGGGAAAGAAAGACTGCAATACCATAATAGGTGACTACAATACCCCACTTTCAACAATAAACAGATCATCTAGACAGAAATTTAATAAGGAAACTCTGGATTTGGACAACACTTTTGATCAAATGCACCTAACAAACATAAACAGAACATTCCATCCAATAGCAACAGAATGCATTCTTGTCAAGTACATATGGAAAATTCTCTAGGATTGATCACATTAGGGCACAAAGTAATCATTAGTAAACTTAGAAAACTGAAATTTATATCAAGTATCTCTTCCAAACACAATGGTATGAAACAAGAAATTGATAAGGGGAGGAATTTTGGAAAATTTACAAATACATGGAAATTAAACACCATGCTTCTAAACAACCAGTAGGCCAGTGAGAAATAAAAAGAGAAATAAAAAAAAATCTTGAGATAAATAAAAATGGAAATACAACATACCAAAACTTATGGGATACAACAGTTCTGAAAGGAAAGTTTGTAGCAATTAACACCTACATTGAAAATTAGAAATATTTCAAATAAACAACTTAGTATTACTCCTCAAAGAACTAGAAAAAAAAACTAAGCCCAAAGATAGCAGTAGGAAGAAAATAATTAAAGATCAGACCAGAAATAAATGAAATACAGACTAGAGTAACAATAGAAAAGATCAACAAACCAAAGAGTTATTTTTTTTGAAAAGATAACAAAATAGACAAACCTTAAGCTAGACTAATGAAGACAAAAAGAGAGAAGATCCAAACAAATAAAATCAGAGGTAAAAAGGATATTATAGCTGACACCACAGAAAAGGATTATAATAGACTACCATAAACAATTATGTACCAACAAATTAGAATAAGACAGGCCATGGATTGGGAGAAAATATTTGCAAACCATATATCTGATAAGGGACTAATATCCAAAATATATAAGCAACTCAAAGAACTCAACAGCAAGAAAATAAATAACCCAATTTTAAGAATGGGCAAAGGTTATGAACAGACATTACTCAAAAGAAGATATACAAATGGCCAACAGATATATGAATAAACGCTCAATATTTCTAGTCATCAGGGAAATGCAAATTAAAACCACATGAGGTATCACTTCACACCTGTTAGATGGCTATTTTCAAAAAGATGAATGATATCAAATGTTGGCAAGGATGTGAAGAAAAGGGAACACTTATATACTGTTGGTGGGAATATAAATTAGTATAGCTATTTTGGGAAAGCAGGAGAGAGGCTTCTTAAAAAACTAAAAATAGAATTACCATATCATCCAGCAATCCCACTTCTGGGTTATAGCCAAAGGAATTGAAATTGGCATGTCAAAGATATATCTAAACCCCCATGTTCATTTCAGCATTATTCACAATAGCCAAGATATGGAAGCAACCTAAGTGTCCATCAAGAGAGGAATGGATAAAGAAAATATGGCATATACACAATGAAGTTCTATCTGGATTTCAAAAAGAAGAAATTCTGTCATTCACAACAACATGGATGAACCTGGAAGACATTATGTTAAGTGAAAATAAGCCAGGCACAGAAAGACAAATACCATATGATCTCACTTATATGTGGACTCTAAAAAAGTCAATCTCATAGAAATAGAGAGTATAAAGCTGGTTACCAGAGGCTGGGTAGGGAGAAGAAGAGATGGGGAAAAGGAGACATTGATCAAAGGTACAAAGTTTCAGTGAGAATGGAGGAATAGTTTTAGTGATCAATTGCACTGCATGGTGACCACAGTTAATACTAATGTATATTTCAAAATTGCTCAAAGAATAGATTTTTAAATGTCCTGACCACATAAATATGGTAAGTTGGTTTAGTGATGGATATGTTAATTAGCTTTACTGAATCTTTTTACAATATATACGTAGATCAAAACATCACCTTGTGCCCCATAAATATACACAATTATTTGTAAATAAAAATAAATTAATAAAAAATAATTTTTTAAAATTTTTTTCTGAATAGACCTGCACAAGAGAAGGGATTGAATCAACGATCAAAATCCTCTCAACCAAGAAAATCCAGGACCACATGGCTTATTTTGTGACTTTCTTCTCAAACTCTTTCCAAAACTTTAGGAAGAGGAAGCACTTCCTAACTCATTTTATGAGGCCAGCATTACCTTAATACCAAAGCCAGACAAAGACATCACAAGAAGATAATACTACAGACCAATATCCCTTGTGACTATAGAGACAAAAGTCTAATCCATCAGCATATTAAAGGATTATACACCATACCCAAGTGGGATTGATCCCCGGAATGCAGGGGCATTTCATTTCAATATATGAAAATCAAAGAATGTAATATACCAACAAAATAGAACAAAGGAAAAAATATGATCACCTCATTTGGTGGAGCAAAATCAAATACACTTTCATAATAAAAATATTCAGCAAACTAGGAATAGAGGGAAATTACATCAACATAATAAAAGACATTTATGAACATCATACTCGAAGGTGAAAAAATACCTTCTCCTAAGAACAGGAACACGACAACGCATGCTTACCACTTCAATTCAACGTTGTAGTGGAAGTTCCAGCCAAGAAAATTGGGCAAGAAAAACAAATAAAAGGCATCTAAAGTGGAAAGGAAGAAGGAAAACTATCTGTATTCAAAGATAGCATGATGTTATGTAAAGAAAATACTAAAGAATACACAAAAAAGTATTAAAACTAACAAATTAATTCAGCAAAGTTGTAGGATACAAGATCAACAAACAAAAATCAGTGTCTTTCTACACATCAGTAATGAACAATCCAACTGTGAAATATACCTTTTGGGAAAATGAACCAATATTTTACAGGATTACAGATGAAATAATTCTTAAGGATGTTTCCTTAACTTTACTCCAAGATCTTGGAACCTCAAAATTTCTGCTATTATAATAAAAGTCTGTGTTTAGTAAATTACAATGCTGAAATTATCTTTATCTAATTTCAGATTAGAAAGCCGATAGTTATATAAATTGTCCAAATTTATATTGTCATTTATCCTTAAATTTGTAAGGCTTGAGTTCTATTAACTAGATTGGAACAAAGTGCAAGGGGATACATGAGAAATTATGTCACTTTGTTTGCTATAATATTTATACATGTGTCTGAGACTCTGAGTAAATATTATTGCTTGCTTAGAAGACATAAAGGTAAGAATTCCTTATTATGATATCCTGAGTATCACTCACATCACTCAATGGGTGGTTACCTATGTCAAAGGGATGTCAGAGATGTATTAGGAGAATTGATTTGGATTGTGATGTCCACAGTAATAACAGTGAGAACAGGAGTGTTGATGGGTTTCTGCTCATAACAGATAACTGAACTTTTCAAGATTTCCCTGGGAAGGGAATTAAAATGCTATAAAAAATGGGACAAAACTTTGAGTATCCATATCAAAAGAAATAGGATTCATTCAGGGTCTCATATCTCAGTTTAATTTTTAAATAAACCTAGTATTATTACAGGTTCTTCTCTCTTATCAAAGCTGAGATAGAGCTAGGGATATTTAAAGATTATTAACTATCCTGCAATAACTCTGATGCAGAAAGTCAAATACCGCATGTTCTCACTTATAATTTAGAGTTAAATAATGTGTACTCATGGACATAGAGAGTGGAATAATAGACATTGGAGACCTGAAAGAGTGGGAAAGTGGGAGGGGTGTGTGGGATGAGAAATTACCTAATAGGTACTATGTGCACTAATCAGGTAATGGTTACACAAAAAGCCCAGACTTCACCACTATGCAATATATCCATATAACAAAACTGCACTTATACCCCCTAAATCTAGGAAAATAATAAAAAAGTACTAATGCAGAAAGAAAAAAAGACAAACTATCCAAAACCACCTAAAAGTGCAATCAAATCATAATAAAAATATAGTTCTCACTTTTCTAGTGATTTTTATGTATTAGAAAAACTTTTAAGTTCTCATTTAATCCTCCCATCAAGTATATGATACTAAAACTATTATTATCCTCAATTTACATATGAATGGAAAAGTATGAAGAGTGACAAGATAAAATTGCTAAGAATATAATTCTGAAAAATATGGCATGTTAAGTAAAAGGGAAACTGGAGAAAAACAGTGACAGAATAACCTAAAAATGAGGAAAAAAATAGAAGTAGAAATGAGTGTTATCATTGGTAGGCAGGGAAATACATTCAAGATGGTGAAATGTTAAATTTAATCAACAGTACAATATTGTCAAATAAGAAAGTATTTATTGTTTTGCATGTTAAGGTTTGGGTTAATTTGTTTTGTGGCCATAGATAATTAATACATAACAAAATTAGGAGTTTATTAATAACAATGATAGTACAAATTATGAGTGCTAAGTATGCAATGAAGAAATTCATGGAGGAATCACAAAGAAGGTGACTCAAATGGGGTTTTCAAAGATGAACAAGATTTAAATGTAGAGGGGACAATGAAGCACGTAAATGAAGAAAATAATTTGGATAATGTAATGTCAGTTGGAATAAATATTGTCATTTATTTTGCTTTTAAATTGATCTTTCTAATCATAGACATAGTTAACTGTTTTTGCAGTTGATTTAGTTTATTCCCAAAGCCATTTTCTTATAAAGATCTTATACTTTTTGAAATGCACGTTATGTCCCACCAAGTGAACTTACATAGGTAATTTGAATATGGGCAGAAAGGACTAGAAAGCCCATTTAGTCTGCATACCAAGTGACTGTATCCTCTGCAATGAACTGAATGCTCACTGCCCCCCTCATTTAAATGCTAAAACCCTAATTCCAATGTGATGGTATTTGGAGGTGGAGGCCTTTGCAAGGTAATTAGGTCATGAGGGTGGAACTCTTAAGAATGGGATTAGTGCCCTTATAATATGAGGCCAGAGAGCTAGTTATCTCTCTTTCAGCATGTGAGGATCCAATAAGCCACCTAGTCTATGGCATTCTGTTACAGCAGTCTGAACTAAGACACCCTCAAAATATAGCCATTCTACCAATACAACTAAAGTTTTTCTGTTCTATCTCATGCTTATTCCTGTGTATCAACTGATTTACAAGTTCTGCTGAGAATCCTGTGATATACACATTTTGATCATGTATGAACAGATAACACGATTCTACATGTGTTAACCAAGGGGCCTTGCATTTTATAAGTCCTGAACACACCAATGAGTTGTCCAATTTCTCAGTCTAATTTCTTCTTATTCACACATTTCACCTTCAGAAAGATTATGTAATTCCCACTCATGAATACCAAATACCAACTATTTTTTTAATCTAAGTTTCCTAAAGTTTGGTCAATACTGTGTCTATCATCTAATGTATAGCATGGGTGATGATGAACGTGCTAATTAATTTGATTGTGACAATCGTTAAACAATGTATACATATATCAAATCATCACACTGTATACCTTAAATATATACAATCTGTGTCAATTAAATATTTTTAAAAATGCAAAATCAAAGAAGAGCCATATTAAATATTACTTTTATTATAATTTTTAAGGAAAAGGAAAATGCCAGTGCCTGCCATCGTTTGAAATGTAGTAAAAGTTCAGAATTTATATTTAGAAATGAATAGGAAGAAAGTCAAGTTTATGAAAAAAATATTAGCTTTCTTTCATACACTTGAGATGAATATATGATAGAAAAAGGAACAGAATTCAAAAGTCACATGCTCATACTAACTGGGATTAGAAAGTTAGCTTTTTCTTATCTGAGCAGTGCCTAATTTTTTTGTATCCTCCTTTCTCTTGATCCCCTACACAGAACACCTGTGTAAAGCTAACGAGATTCCCTAGGGATTGGGACCTCTTATTTGTTAATGTCTTGAAATATAGAGATGTGTTTACTGCTTTAAACTCTGTGTAACACACAAGGACTTATTCTTACTCCAGCATCATCTTACCTCAGTCCCTTACCTGTTCTCCAGAGGAAATAGCAAAGGTGTTTCAAGTGTCAGGCAGAAGTAAGTGAAGTCCAGGCATTTCTAACTCCAATGAGAGCCCAGGAAGATTCTTTTCTTTAATGCAGGTTCTGTAGAGACTGGTGAAATCGTGACATCAAGACAATTCAGAATAATGAAATATGGGTGAATTTGACTGGTTAAAAATTAGATTTGATGTCTTGATTCCTTCTCTTGAAGACTAAAGTTTTCATCATCTTTGGATAATGTCTTTTATTAGCACTCAGGAAAGACTGCAGTCTCTTAATGGTAATATCTTTCCATTTGGACAAGTTCTTATGAGTTTTCTTCCTTTATTAAGGGTGATACCACTTATTATTAATATTTTTATTGTTTCTGAGAAAGGGACTCTTACGTATGCGGTTGGATAAAAAAAAATTATATTGCTGTCTCTAGAAATTTGCCTGCCTTTATTTGTGACTAAGTGCTTGTAATTGTTAAAGAATCATGTAACAGAAGAGGAAACAATGATGAAGTAGTTATTTTGCTATAGTTCTCAGTGCTAAGCTGACTAGTTTGAGTTTCTGATAATCAGGAAAACCAGTGGGCTAAGAGTATGAATCAGAACCATACTCTCTGCATTTGAATCCTGGCCCCATCACTAACTGGTTATGTATACTGGGCAAGTGGTTATACTATTTGAATCAAACATTTTCACTGCAGAATGGGGATAAAAGTAGAAGCCATCTCATATAGTTATTGTGTAAATTGAATGGATTAATCCAAATAAGGCAATTTTAGAATCTAGAATGTAAAAACAACAGTACTAATTATATAACAATATAGGTAAGAGTTATTGCTATGTGTCTGGCATTGTTAAAATTAAAGAGAACGATTGTGTTTGCTAAAGGAATGTGGGATTTTAAGTTACTCACCCCCTGTCTTTATACAGTTGACTACAAATGCCCACAAGTGTTGGTTTGGTTTTCCCATCTCAAGACAGTTGTCGTCAAACGTTTTAATATGTATCATATTTAAATCAAACATCATTCAACATACTAAGCCATGAGCATATTACATACACATTTATATACAAGCATTACATTTTTTAATAAAAAAGGTACAGGTGAGGCATTGTTTTGGTGGAAGGCTTGAAAATTTTTAATGAACTTATAGCTATTAGATAACCATTGTGTTAAATGTAACTATATACACACAGATAAAGAGGAAACCCAAGAGGCATAGCAGCAGCAGTCCCTTAAACACCTGTACACTGGGAGGAAAGGCCTCCTCTTGTCTGCTGGTTACGGTCATTTTCCTTTAGAAGGCAGGCCAGCTTCACCCACTACCCTGCAGCCCTTCAAGGCTGGTGATCGGGCTGACGGACAGTGATTCCCGGATGTTGGCATTTCGGGCAGAGTTGTATGAGAGTCCTCCTCTTTTCTTTCTTTAAAAGGAGAACTTCTTTCTTTGAATAAACTGAATACATATACAGCCGATATAGAACAGGTTATATTTAGAATAAAATATTTAATGGTGTAAATTGCATAAATTTAAAAACCATGTACAAAGTTGCAGTAAGCAGCTTCCTAAGATAAATATAAACAAAGATACATACACTAAGGGGATACAGATTAAGGATACAAAAGATTAGTGGCTAATATGGATTCTTTTTTTAAAGGAGATTATACCAAGTTGAAAGTTGCTTTGTTATGTCTTCAGCAAATAGCTTCATTCTGCCAACACTTAATGAGTTATTCATGTAAATTAGCTTTGTTCAATTCATACCAAAAAAACTTTCTAGCAAGAGCCTTCTACAATAAAAATACCAAGATTTTTATAACTTTCAAAAAAAAATGACTTCCCAAGACTTCATTTACCTTATTCTGCTATCATTACATATCAGGCTATAACTTTTCCATAATTAAAGTCACATGATTTGAAGGGACCAAGAAGGTATACACACTGTTCTGAGTGTGTGCTGGTGTAAAAATGTGGCCTAAATATACACATCTCTGAAGGGAGAGGACAGTGGGTATGTTAAAGAAAAAAATCAATTCCTTAGACATTATTTTGAAGAAATTGGATAGCCTATTATTTGAGGTAGCAAGTTTGTATTTCTGCCTGAGACATGGTTCTTTCAAGGTATCCATGTAAAAAAACCATTTTTGCCTCCTTAGTATTTTGAAATAAAAATGTAAAGTGGTGAACATTAAAATAAGTGAAAGAACTCACTTATTCCTCATACTAAGAGCACTTGATGTTTGCCTTTTGGGGTGGAGATTGGATCAGAAATGAGTCTAAATTAATACATATTTTCATTTCCCTCTAAATCGCAAAGCATATGCAGCACATCCTGTAAGTGAACAAATGTACGCATTCAAAGGAGCTTCTCCTCTCTGCAGTGCAAACATGGGGATAGCAAGCATGTAGGGATGCAAATCAGATTATCTGAATTCTACGTCCATCTCTGACACTTACTCAATTCGAGAATTTGACAAACTCACTGCAGTCCTCTGACTTCACATAAGACTTCTTCAAATGACTATTTTATATTTTACTATCATAATAATCTTAGAAAATGCTGAAGGATTCTATCATGTGCTCCCTACTGCACACAGGCAAAGACTTTTAATCAAAAACCAATGTCTCTTATTAAAAACGTGCACTGTTCACATTAGCAAAGGCTGTATAAAATAATTTATACTTTATTTGTATGTGTGTGCATCTCTGTGTGTGTGCATGTTTGTGTTTTTGTATTTATGGTCACTTTCAAAATTTGAGTAGGAACTTTTTTATTATAGTATGTGAAAACCTTTTCAAAATTCAGTATGAATGTAAAAGAGGTTTTCAAAAAGAGATAATTCAGTACAATGAGTTACTGAATACATTCTCCTGAGTAACATTCAATGATGTTAAAGAATTAGAGTATATTTGTTAATTCATCATGATTCTGTGCTCTCAAAATACATTTCTTCTTCTGTCCACATCGACAGTTTAATGCTGACCACCAAGATGGTTCAGGAAAATTACAGCACCATCACTGAGCTGGTCCTTCTTGGATTTTCCAATCACCCCCGGGCTGAGACCCCCCTCCTTCTTCCTCTTCTCTCTGGTTTACCTGGTCAATCTCTTTGGAAACACGGCAGTTATCATTTTGGTGGTAATTGATTCCTGTCTATAGATACCCATGTATTTTTTCCTCTGTCTCTTGGCCTTTCTCAACATATTTTACATCACAGCTGTGGTCCCCAAGATGCTCTTCAACCTCCTTGCCTCCAAGAAAGCCATCTCTTACAAATTCTGCCTTGCCCATACCTACATCTGCCTGTTCATGGGAGCAGCTGAGTGCATTATTCTGGCAATCATGGCTCTGGACCGCTACGTGGCTATTTGTTACCCTCTGCGGTACCTGCTCATCATGAACTGGTCTGTGTGTGTGCAGCTGGCCGTGGGGGCCTGGAGCATCAGCTTCTTTGCCTCCATGGTGCCTCTTTATGTCATCACAGCTCCCATCTGCAGCCCTTACGTTATTGATCATATTTTTTGTGAAGTACCTGTTCTTCTTCCTATGGTCTGTGGTGACACATCCCTGCAGGAGACCATGATGGTGATAGGAGCATCTGGTACCCTCTTACTCCCCTTCCTCCTCATTATCCTCTCTTACCTGCACATACTGGTCGCTGTGATGAGGATGAACTCAGCTGAGGGTAGGACAAAAGCTTTTTCTACCTGAAGCTCTCACCTGACTGTGGTGACAATTTATTATGGGACAGGGATGTTCCTTTACATGAGGCCCAAATCTCATTATTCAGCTGAGGGTGATAAATTGATTTCCTTGTTCTATGCAGTCATCAATCCTGCTCTAAATCCCCTAATGTACAGCCTGAGAAACAAGGAAGTGAAAAGAGCCTTAAGGAGAGTCTTAGAGAGATGGACAGTGTCCCAAAGGCAGAAGGTACTATCTTGAGTAGTTAGAATTTGCTTATCCTAATACACTCTTTAAGGCTAGTGACATATTTGTGTCATATACTTTATTTAATTAGCTACATACACATGTAACTCCATGTCAAAATTATTACAAATATGTTAGGTCATTCTTCTCTGACAGCACTTTACTGTGACCCTCCTTTTCATGACTGTTACTGGATTACATCCCAGGTATTGAATATTTCTACATATTAGAAAATTAATCCTAACAATAAGCAAGTTTCATTTAATAAGGAAACTGGAATTGGAATTTCAAGGCAGGTTTTGTGACTTCATAATTTCACATGGCCTACATATTTTATTATTCATTTCCCCTGTAATATTTAGTATCTTATTTTTTGTTTATTGATCAGATGTCATAGCATCCTCTTTAGTTACCCTATACTCAATATATGTCTATTTGAAATACCTGTTTCACTAATGGCAGGGACTCTTTCTGTAACTTAGTAAATATAATCAAATCCAACAAATAATTAAGTTTTAGAGAAAAAGGCTTTATGAGTCTCAATTTTTGTATGTTTTACAGATATGAAGCATGATTCAGCTCTCTATCTCTAAGCTGATAAATCCTGATACTTCTGTCAAATGCAGTGTTTTCAAAGTGTTATTACATTACCTCAAGTCTGTGCATCTGACCCATTAATGCCTTCTTCAGGCATGTGATTGATATATGTATTGCAAGCCTCAACTCAATTGTCACCTTCTTCATAAATATTTCCCTGAAAATTAACCCTTTTTACCTTGCTGTGGATTCTCCTTTCTTTGATGCAGGGAGTCAAACTTTAGCTTGTTTCTTTGCACGTTTTATTTTGTTAACTTTGCATATTTATGACAACTATGAAATCTATTTGCATGATGCATGGAACATTGATTCTCCCCAGAAACCTCATAATTTAACCCTGGAGAAAGTGTGCATGCTTACATCTAATTGCAGTGCAGGGAAATAAAAGCCCAGCAAAATGTAGGGTCATCAGGAAAGCACTCTTTCTAAAGATTTTTTAAGTACAGTCATAAAGAATGAAGAAAATCCACCAAGTGTGCATGTCAGAAGATAAAATTCAAATGGAGGTAAAGACTGAGCACTATGGCTCACACCTGTAATCCCAGGACTTTGGGAGGCCTAGGTGGGAGGATCACTTGAGGCCAGGAGTTCAAGACCAGCCTGGGAAATGTAGTGGGATCCCATCTTTTAAAAAAACAGAAAAATTAGCTATGTGCCTATAGTTCCAGCTACCCAGGAGGCTGAGGCAGGAGGATTGCTAGAGCCTAGGAGTTTGAAATTGCAGTAAGCTATGATGACACTCCCACACTCTAGCCCAGGCAACAGAGTAAGACCCTGTCTCAAAAACAAAACAAAACAGGCAAAAACAAATGGAGGTGCAAAGTGGGCATAAAAGCACCAAGAATTCAGTGAAAATAGTTCAATGCATCTTTTGTACTCCACACTGTCCTCAAGGCTCGTCTGCATTTTTCTTTTTGCTCTTAATAAATGGAAGAAGGTGTTAGCATTTTTCTTCTCTTTCCCACTAATGCCAAGTTCCTTATGCCCCCTTTAATTTTTTTAATTGAATTGGATTATTTTGTGCCTAATTTAATTATATATAATGGATTTTCTTGTCTTGTTTTTGAGTGGCATTTCTCATCATTGCATATATGTTTATATTTTTTTACTTACCCCAAATTAAATTTTATGTGTCTTGTTTGTTTGCTTTTTAAAGATGGAGTCTCGCTCTGTTGCCCAGGCTAGAGTGCAGTGGTATGATCACAGCTCACTGCAACCTCGAACTCCTAGGCTCAAGCGATCCTCCTGCCTCACCCTCTTGAGTAGCTGAGACTATAGGTGCATGCCATCATGCCCAGCTGATTTTTTAATTTTATTTTTCATATAGACAGGGTCTTGCTATGTTGTCCAGGCTGGTCTTGAACTCCTGGCCTCAAGCAATCCTTCATTTATTAATATGGAGAGTGTGGTGATTTTTGATAAACAACACAGTTCACGGTTAGATACTACAAATGAAATTCACTTAAGCCTCACTTTTTGCATATGTAATTTTCTTAAAAAGAAAACATTTAACATACAGTTATTAACAGGGTTACAAGGAAGGTTTTCTTTGTAATAGATAATAGATCTTTAGAAAATCAGAGGTTAGACCCCAAGACTCTGAAATTTCAAAGCATTGTTTCTTTTTTTTAAACCAATATGCTATATATAAATATTTTTTCATCAACCATAGTATCATTACCAATTTTTCTTACCCAAAGACTATTGAAATGCCCCTATCTTTATGTGGTTGTGATGAGTTTGTTGTGTTTTGCAATGCACTGCTTATCTGGTAGTTTCTGGTAGTTTCTGTTGACATTCTTTCTTTCTAGTACAGAATCTGACTCCATGGGACATAGGCAAGCAGCTAACCAGCTGACAACCTGGAAATAAAATAAACAGTTCTATGTTCCATCTCTTTCACGTTAGGGAAAGCACCTGGGAATTCATTACTAGAACTCTAACTTTTAACAAGCAAGTTCTCCTCTGGGAACAAATACTGTTAATGGGGTGAAGTTTGAGTAGGGTATAAAAACTGGTTCTTGTGAGGCTCAGTATATTAATGATCAAAAACTATGTCTAAAGGTTTAAAAGAATACCAGGAGTAACTTTCCATAAAACTAATCCTGGGACTTTTTAATCCCCCCAACACCACATACACTCACGCTCACACATGAGTACACTCACAGGCTGTTTGCTCTCCACATTTGCACCACCTCTGCCCTATTCTTATGCTGTTTTCCTTGTCTAAAATTTCTTCTTTCCCACTTTCTTCACAAATTAAAGTGCTATCATTTTTTATCATGCTCCTGAATTGCCATGATGTCTTACATCCAAATATTGTTCTCCCTGACAATTATTAGTATTCCTTCCTGTGTCTGGTGTTTCAGAGTTCTTTATCAGAGTCTTTTATGCTTTTTTTTTTAGTCCTTGCACAGTAAATATATTGGGAAATCCAGTAAGACTCATCTCTATGCCATCATCACAAGTGGCTAATAAATGAATGAATAAATTTTAAAATGTGATTAGGTACATGGAACATGTTTATAATGTAATATCACAGGAAAAAGCAGAGAATAAAATTGTACATAATGCTTAATGCTAAAATTAACATGCATACATATAGAAATACTAATTATAATTACTTTAAAAATAAAAGGGTTTTTATTTTCAATTTATGGGCAAATCTTTCTTCAAGATTATATTTCATGCATCTTTGCTGTTTTCCTTAAATTAACTGTTTGAAGAGATTTATAACATTCAAATAGGGTGAGGTCAGTGTAGGGATTGTGTACAAACTGATCCTAGGAATCATCACAGTAACACTGGGCTGCACATTGTACACAGCACGACAGAATTTTAGGTTTGGCCCCTTCCCTTAAATATAGCACATTTTGTTTGGATAGTTAAAGTAGCACATGTGGAAACAAACCCATGTGGCAGCCCAAAGTAATGGTTACATCATGGGGTTCTGATATTGGAACCACAGAGATGGAGTGGGTTGGTATGCAGTAAGGTAGCCAGGGAACTCCCTTTCAAGAGGCTTCTATTAAATTACACTATGGAGAAAAGGAGAACATGCAAAGAAGTCAGTAAGACAAGTGTCTTCCAGTAGAGATGTAATCTGAGAAAATTTTCCTAATCCATAATTCCTAAATATGACTTCTAAAAATTAGAAGGATTTTAATTTTCATGAGGTGGATGGATTTGGACAGAGAGATGGGAGCCACTGCTGCCTTCTTCTGCTGTTTTTTCTTCTGTTTTTTTACAGCTTCCTTTCAGAAGCAATAAAAAAAAAAACCTCTCAGAGTACTTTTTCCTGTTATAATTTCTCTGCTATTCATGCACAGTGAATGTTTCTCCTTCTCAAATATTGCTCGTTGGGAGCCAATTGTAAGTTCCTAATATCTGTTTATAATACTGGTTTGAGGATAAGCTGTCATTGAATCACTTTGCCATATACCCTTCAATACTTTTCCAGCCCCAAATTCTGAAGTCTTTATGGGTGGGGTCTTCATCAGTCTCCAATCCAGAGTGTGAAAGTTTCACCGTAACACTCTGCATTAGAAAGTATGATGCTTAGAGGCTTTGCCACTCTCAAGAATACATCAACACTAAATTTCAAATTCCCCTATCACTTGTTTAAACATTCATTCATTCTTTCTTTCAAACATTCACCAAATATTTCCAATCACCTACTATGTGCTAATATACTAGGTGCTAAAATACACAAAGTGAATAAAGTATTTATTCTTAATAACTTCACTGATAAACATTTGAGAGGCATAAAACCAAGTGGGATATAGAATATAATCTATGTGGAGATGTTAAAAAATGTGTGTGTGTGTGCACTGCTAGGGCATTAGAGAGGAGATGAAAGAAGCTAGACTTTCAGTCACAGGGAAAACAAAACCAATATTAGACTTTGAAAATTAAATTTCATTTTACCTACGGGTAGAGAGGAGCAAAGAGGCATTAGTGAGAGAAGGAATTACATGCACAAATATAACAGTATTGAAAGACAACATATTATTTTTAGGTTATAGAAAATAATAACAACCAGAGTAAGAGTGTGTGATTAGCCGTAATTGAGAATGAAAGTTGAAAGATGTAGAAATAAAATTGCATTAGATCTTATACACACCCATATACAGGGCTATAGAGAATATAAAAGGAAACAAAGTGGCAACTAAGAAAACATTTTCTCTATGGAAGAACACATAATAGAACCTCCCCCCCATCCCACTTGTTTGGTGTGTCCATTCAGTCAAACCACATGCCTACCTAGGGCTCTTTGGGCAGAGTGTAGCCTGCTCAATTGTGCCTTTTGGATCTCATCTTAACCTCAAGTCGAGGATGTAGATGCTGTTTGGTGAAGAAATCCTCCATATTTATTGGATAGACACACAGAATGAAATCGTTTTTGTACTTAAACCAGAGTCACCCGCTGAAAATAAATTTAAAAAAAAATGGAGTTTATATGTTCCTGGTATCATATGACAATTTCCTTATTTATAAATAAATTTTATTAGCCAAAACTGCACATAAAAAGTATTAGTCATGTTATTTGAAATTCAACATGCATATAGTCTTGAAACTTCTCCTGGGAAAGCACAGTTTCTGCATTAATTAGAGTCTCAGAGGAACAGATCCATGAAAGAGTACAGCAAACATTTGCGTAGTAAGTTTTTGGCTCTTTCCCACCTAGTCAGGTTCTTTCAGTCCCTTGTGGGCCCATAGATTGAGAGGCATCTCTTAAAGATTTGTCAGTATCTGAAAGTCTTTCATTGCTAAGTACCATGTGCTGTCGAATTTTCCTGTGCTAATTTGGCCATCATCACAAAAGCTCTGAACTAAAAAGTTCCTATGGAAACTTCATCTTCTAGGTCTTATTGGTCAGTTTAAAAAGAATAAAGTAGGGTGATTGATGACAGCAAGATAGCAGACTAGGAAGTCTCTGGATTGTAACCCCCACCTCCAGCAACAATCACTGGACAGCTATCATGGATCAAAGTGCCACTGTAGGAACTTTAGGATCTAAGTAGGAGGTTACAAACCCTCATGGAACCCAAGAACTAGTAAGGCTGTTTTCAGAAAGAAGACCTACACCCAGGTGGTCCTGGCCCCACTTTAGAAACACTCTTGTTCCCCTGTGGACTCTGCTACAGGCCCATTTGGCCTTGGGCCTGCTACCAGAATTATCTGTCAAGGGACTTGGGAGGAGACACAATCATCCATAACTTGGGTTACAGGCCCGTTGAACTCAGACCCAGCTGTGGACCTTGAAACAGCCCTGTAACATGGCTCTAATCCCTCTCAGCTGTGGTCTGAAAGCAATCCTACCCCACCAGCAACCTGGAAAAAGAAACATCCATCTGTGCCCCCACATGAGAGCCTGTTGACCTTGATCACATGTAGATCTTGAAATAGCCCTGCAGCTTCGCTATAGCTCCTCTAAGATGTGGTTTGAGAGCAGTACACCCAGGGACCCACTGAAACAGATGCCCATTTGTGTCTCCAGAGGCAGGCTTGGCAACATTGAACTCACTACAGATCTTGAAGTATCCCAGATATCTGGCTCCATTCTCTCCCAGCTATGTTTAAAGGGCAGTACTGCTCACTCAGAGACCGGCCAGGAGACAGGCCCACTTGTGCTCTCAGAGGCGGTCCTGAAGAACTGAGTCTCAGCTGTGGACACTGAAGTAGTCCTGTGTCTTGTTTCCAGCCTCTCTCATTTGTGATCCAAGTCTAGTCCTGCCTGAAAAGTGACACAGCAGGATCCCTCCCAGGGATCTGGAGGGAACCACACCTGCCCATGCACCTCATAATAGTCACTCCATTTGGTGAACCATAAAGTGGACCCTTGTCACAGTCATCCCTACTAACCAAGATCTGGAGGCAGTCCAGTCCACACACACACCAGGCAGGATCCACAGCCACTCAAGCCCCTGGTAACAGTGTCACCAACCATGGACACCACTGCACACACAACACCAGCCACTTAATCTGGCACCAACCTCATTGGACTGCAATCCCAGAGGCAATCTCTTCAGGCTGGGACCAAACAGGAGAATGTCTTTTCCTGGCAAATCAGTCTCTAAAGACTGGAAGGAGTGTTTGCTCCTTTAAATGCACACAGACTAATGTAAAACTTCCTTTATGTCTCTTGCCACGTGATGCTTTCTGAAGAATCAGGCAAACATGACTTGACCAAAGGAAACTAACAAAGCTGCAGTAAATGACCCCAAAGAAATGGAGACCTATGAATTTCCTGGCAAAGCATTCAAAAGTCAGCTTAAAGAAGCTCAATAAGATGCAAGAGAACACAGATAGACAACTAAAGAAAATTAGAAAAACAATGCATTAACAAAATTAGAAGTTTACATAAAGGAATAGAAACCATAAAAAAAGGAAAAAGTAATGCAGAGATGAGAATTTCTTCTGCTCTTTCTTCATCTAATTATTAACAATTTTCATTGTATGAGGACCACTTCTTACAAGACAAGACCATGGAGTGACAGAGGAAGAAGGTTTCTGTGCTTGGAAAGAAAATGTAAGACTTAACAGAATTATTTCTTAGGTAATAGCACATCTAATAAGAACACGTGAACCATTGGTTGATGGTTTAGATTTGTTCAAAGATGAGATACTAGGAGAGATAGAAGTATATGATTATATCTTTATTTGAAAATTTGCTTTATGAAAGTCAGGAATGGCTCATTTTAATGAGAAATTAACTTGTCTTAGTCTGTTATCTGCTGCTATAAGAGAATACCACAGTCTGGGTGATTTATAAAGAAAAGAGATTTATTTGGGTCATGGTTCTGGACACTAGAAAGTACAAGAACATGGTGGTGGCATCTTGCGAGGACCTTCCTGCTACATCATAACATGGCAGAAAACATCACAGGGCAAAGGGCAGAGAGGAAGCTGAGTTTGCTTTTACAACAACCCACTCTCATGATAACTAACCCACTCCCACAAATAAAACATTGATTCCTTCATGAGGGCAGAGCCCTTATGACTTAATCACCTACTAAAGGTCCCATCCCCCAATATCTTGAGATTGGCAATTAAATTTCAACATTATTTTTGAAGGGGATATTCAAACCATAGCACTTTTGTTTTCACACACACTTTTCTTTTGGTTAGAGTCTACAATGTCCCCTCTCCTCAATACTTACCTTCACCCCCCACTAAAAAGCCCAATGCCCAGGTTTAATTCAAGGCAATTTCACAAAATGAGTGGTCTCTAGCTAGATTTCCCATAAATTCTGAGTAAATTACTCCACTTCTTCTCTTTTTCCTCCACCTGCCTCTCCCTCTCCCCCTTTTTCCCTTTTTATCTGTCTCCTTTTTTGATTCTCTTCTCTCTTCTCATATTGATATGTCTTGCCTGGAATAAGGTTATCAAGAACACAACTCTACTTGCTCTTGCCACTGTTAAATAATGAACACATATTTAATAGTCTGACCCATCCCTCTAGTTAATATTATTTTGCAATACTCCTATATTTTTTCTCTCCTTGCCTTGAGTTCTTAAAGAAATTTATGCATTACTGAGAAAGAATGCTATATTTGAATATCCTTTCATGAAAGTTGAATTTTTCTCTTAGAGTTACTTACATAAATGAAAATAAAATTCTTATATTTGCTTTTATGCAATTTTGGATGTTTATCTTAAATTGCTTTACTCTATCTAAATATGTCTATAGTGTCAAATCATATTTATTGCTTCATTTAAAATATATATTCCTTAAAAATTAAATTCCTTAAGATTATATTTAAAATATTTTGGCAATTTCTGAAGCAAAAAACAATCTTACATATTTGTTAGAATTGTATCATATTTATAAATAAATTTGTAATAATGTTTCCAATGAGGGGATATAGGCTGTCATTCTATTCATAACATTGTGCATATTTGATATGATTTATTTCTAAACATTTGAACTTAGTATTACCAACATATATTTATTGTTTTATTCTTTCTGAAGTGGAAATACAAAATATATTATGTCACATTTTCTCACTACCATGTGATTTCTACTTCTGTTTGTATTTTTAAAAGTTGTCTGTCATAAATTTGGTATCTCTCATATCTATACTTTCACAACATTTTTTTAGGTAATTTACATTGCAAGATAATTTTAATTATTTCTGATCTGCTACTGATATAAGCTTCAAGCTATAAGAACTTTACACAAAATTTCACACTGACATCAATGTCCAGAGTCTTAACAAGTAGAATTAATACAATCTGTTCAATTTCCCCTGATATTAAATTTTTGAATTTTTTTAATCCAGTGAAAGTTGCAGCAGAAAATGTTAACAGCTCATCTGATAACATGATAACAACATGTATTTTACTCATGCAGAGGAGATGATTGTGTCACCTAAATTCCAACATATAATCTAGGGCTTCATTGGAGATCTTAGCAGTTAAGATATTAGAAAAAAATACAACCACACTTAAATTGGTTCAGGAAATATGTTTTTGGTTTATCTCCATAGGTCTATTCCTAACATGAAATATCAATCAGCAGTAATGATCTACCGAACAATCTGGTTAGAGATACACACATCATGTTCAAACGGAATTTGAAATAAAGGACTGAGTATTTGAGAAAGCCATTAGCAGGATCTGCAAGACCCAGTCCAAAATGGATCAGTAACAAGATCAGTGCATTTGACGGGAAAGGTTGTCTCAGAGGCACTTGACTATTGACTGTGGTAGAATTGAAAGAATTTGAGACTGGCATGGTATCTTAACAAAGGATAAATTGTGGGCTAAGAGAAATTGATCATATTTTTCTCATGGCTTGGCTAAGAAATAAATATCAGTTATTAATTCATTTACAAATATATAAAAATTATCAGCTGATAACTCATTCTGTTAATGCATTACTTGTATATGCAAGCAATGCATTACTTGTAAAAATAAGTAACATAAAATTCACAATAGCTACAACCTCACATGTTATCTTGGTAACAACAATGATAACATCAAAACTGATTTTGGAAAATTAGGCTTAGAAATAACACAAAACTGGCAATGGCTAACCATTGGTGGAAGAATTAAATCTTCCTGGCAAAACTGCAATTATGTCAACATTTGACCAAGATGTTTGGACTTCATAAAATAACAACTTCAATGACAGAAGCTATAATCATTAACATTTTGATACATGTCAGAAAGTTGAACGATATATTAAATAATTGTTTTGAAAACTATACAAAATATAAGTGGTTCTAGGAAATTGATTTCAGTAAATTAAAAATAGACATAAAAATGGAATTAACTGAAAACTCTCACTAAATGGATGTGGGGCACACCGTTTGGGGGATGTCCACGATTATAGCTCTGACATGGGCAGTGCATGGGCAATATATATAACCAAAGTGTTGTACCCCCATAATATTCTGAAATAACAAAAAATTTTAATACTTAACATTGATTAATTTTAGACTTTCACAATATTTTGATCTTCATTTGAAATTTTAATATGTCCCAATGTGGACCTGTGCTTTTTCTGTCATTTTGTGTTAGCTGCATTGAATAATAATTTTTCTGCCATTACTATTACTTTTTTGATCTTTTGCATGTGTTTCTTGATGTATTTATATCAATGCTTATATTCTGACACATTGAGCCATTCTATTTTATGTGTGTTTATGGCAAATGGCATAAAGTTTTGTATTCCAAACTCAGACTTATAACAGTAAAATTTAATATTTTCATTATTATTGATACAATTTTTATTGCTGTAGATTTATATTTTCAAAATTCTTTTTCATTCTTTATGTTTTTGCTCTTGCACATACAGATTATACTTTCCTCATTATCCCACTTTTTGCTGAGAAAATCACACTTGGTACATATCATTTCTACCATGTTATATAATCTCTCTATAGTTTGTATTTTTCTCCTTATCCCTTTTATAGGATTACTTTTCAAACTTGAGGATTCTTTGTGTGGACACATGTTCATGTCCACACCAAAGACAAATTATTGCTTAAATTATTGAAAAAAGTTTTTTCAATAGAAATATTTTTAAAATAGTAATTTAAGCTACTTTTGCAGCTATAAATACTTTATGTAATTCTTTTGTACTGACTGAAAAATCTTGAAGTATAGGTTGTGTTCAAGGGAATTGAAGGAAATGCAAGGGAGATAAAAGTTAGAAAGGAATGACAAGCTGAAATATATAAAGACAATAATTTTAAGTATGTGAAGAAAGACAAGCCAGTTCAGTTTGATTTTTTCACCCTCACTGGAAGATGGAGTACTAGAATCCCAAGTAGCAAAGTCCTCCTTTTATAATGGCTGCCATGTGTGTCCATTGTCCAATGTGACATTTGGAGATGTAGCTGTGCCACTGACTGATGATCTACCGAACAATCTGGTTAGAGATACACACATCAAGTTCAAACGGAATTTGAAATAAAGGACTGAGTATTTGAGAAAGCCATTAGCAGGATCTGTAAGACTCAAGTCCTGTGCCCTCTGTGTATGCTCTGAGCCTCTCCTGGCAGTCCAGTCCACACAAAGTAAACATTGGCAATAAACAGTTATTATATTTACAAGTACCAACCACAGCTTTTATTACTATATTTATCCAACATTACTTGACAATATCTTATTGATAAAAATAGGTCTAATAAAATATTTAACATATTTTCACCCAAGAATTAGGAAATGTAAAAAAAACACAGATAGAATAAGGGACATAATTTTAATATATTCTTATCTGGGTTTTGTGGAAAATCTTGCAAACTACAATAATTTTGGTAAGGAAACTCAATTTTGATGTAAGCAGAATGACTAATATCTTCTCAATTTCTCCTGAATTTCATGATTTTGTGAGGTATTCTTATTACTTCTCTTTTGTAATGCTCTTTACTGTGAAAAGAGGAATAAAACATGAAGACAGGAAATAAAATT
Source organism: Daubentonia madagascariensis (assembly GCA_023783475.1). Lineage (NCBI taxonomy): Eukaryota > Metazoa > Chordata > Mammalia > Primates > Daubentoniidae > Daubentonia > Daubentonia madagascariensis. Next base: position 169,559 of record JAKFHU010001467.1, on the reverse strand, counting down.
TGGTTACCGAGTTTATATTTATGGACACATCAACCACCAGAACCCCTGGGGGCCTCCTCTTTATGAATTTTTATTGTAGTACTTGGTAACTGTCCTTGACAACACCCTCATCATTACCCTGATTCTTGTGGAATACATGCTCCATTCACCCATGTATTTCTTCTTAGCTATCTCTGTTAGTGAAATATTAAACATTACCTGTACTGTTCCCAAGATACTGGCAAGATTTTTGTCAAAGAGGAAGTTTATCCCATTTGGTGGATGCTTCACCCAGACTTATTTCTACTTTCTTCCTGTATGCACTGGTTTATCTTTTTTGCCATCATGTCCTATACCACTATGTGCCCATTTGCAGACCCCTTCAGTACCCTACGATTATGACCAGCTCATTCTGTGTCCATCTTGTCATCCTCTCCTGTTTGGTTGGCTTTATCCTAACTCTCCCATCCACTGTCCTTAAAGCAGGACTGCCATACTGTGACCCCAATGTGATTGATCACTTGTTTGGTGACAGTGGCCTTCTTTTTCCACTTGACCTGTGCTGACATTCATGCCACTTAATTATTGGAATTTCTCAGCTCTCTTGTCTTGCTCATCAGCTTCCTCTCACTCACAGTGGTCTCCTATGTTTACATCACCTCCACTATTCTGAAGATACCCTCAGGCCAAGGTCAACGCAAAGCCTTTGCCACCCGTGCCTCTCACTTCACTGTGGTCTTCATGGGCTATGGGATCTCCATCTTTGTTTATGTTCCCCCCTCACAGAAGAGCAGCTTGCACCTTAACAAGATCTCCTTTATCCTCTCATTACACCACTTCTAAATCTCTTCATCTTTTATGAAATGAAACCATAGAAGATGCACTTAAGGACACTCTGGCCAAAGGCCAAAACTCCCTAAAGAGGATGAGGAAGAACCCGAGAATCATCTCAATCCTGGAATCTTCAGCTTCACCAATAATGATTACAGTTTAATATCATGCTATTTTTAAACGAATAGATGATATAAGTAAGTTATGATAGTTTCTCCAATTACGAAAATATACTGGCTTTATGTGCAACATACTTTTTTTGCACTGTGTTACATTAATTAAAATTGTAGTTTGGAGTTGGTAATAGAAGAGAGGTGATCTATAAGAGTGATAGAATATAATATTTAGTAAAGAGTTATTACCGGTTGAGAATATATGTAGGTAGGAATCAGTTCACCTCTGTTGACAATAGGAAAGAAAGTTTTCAGAGCAACCCTCCCCACCACACACATTATTACACAGGAATTCAACCACAGCATAGAATTTGATATGTTCTATTATAGGATTAAACTCTATCTTACTTTGGAATAACATACAGATCATTTTTTTCTTTATTATTCACTTTAGTTCAATTTTCTTGTTAACATTGCTATTTTAGATTAGGAGGTTCTAATTAGAAGTTCTAAAATATTTTTGTATATCAATCTGTATTCTATCACCCAGAATTTCCTCTATGTATAAGTATTTGATAATTCAGTATTAGAGTTACTCAGGAAAATCAAATGCCAACATTTTTAATGAAGGAGTTAATGACAGATTTGATGACAATCAGAGAGAAAATAAGTAGAAAATTAAGGGTATGAATTTGTCAAGACAAAGAGGAAAACATTTTGCACAAGCCACAAAACAACCATTTTGGAATTGGTACTATTAAGGATATTCCTTTAGGAAAATGAATGCTGATAAAAGTTCCGTGAGGCATTGAAACAGCTGATTACAGATTACAGAAGAATGGATAAGTGAACATGAACACATATTAATATAAATTATGTAAGCTTAAGGACAGAAGGAATAACAATGAAGGAAAAGTGAATAGCACATTAGGGAGCTTTCTCACAGTATTACATGGTCTAAAATATGTATAATTACACATGAAGAAAGGAAGACAGTAAAATCATGGCAGAACACAAATAAAAAATAATAGTGGCTAAATAATTCCCAAATTAGATTAAAAAAAAAAAAAAACAGATTTCCAAAACAAAGAAGGGTACCAAACCCAAACATCATCACTTGGAAGGCAACAGAACATACTAATGAAACTGTTCTAAGCCAAAATTAAAGAGAAATGTATAAACAATCATAGAAAAAAGGGAACCAGTGGATACCTGGGAATAAGGCTAAAAATAATCATTGACTTCTCACCAAAAACAATGTAGGCAGAAGAAAATGGAAAGATGTGTTTTAAGGGCTGAAAGAATTAAAACAAACAAATAAACCAAAACAAAACTTTACCTAAACATCCACATCCATAAAAAAAATTCTTCAAAAATTATGAGGAAGGAAGGACTTTTCTGATAAAAGCAAAAAAAAACAAACAAACAAAAAACAGAGAGAGAATGTTTCACCACCACAAGTAGATAAGAAGAAATGTTAAAGAGTATGTTTAGGCCAATGGGAAATAATTTCCAATGGAAACTTGTATTTATTAAATAGAAAAATAGCAACAGAGATGGCAAACATGTCAGTAAATATGAAAAAATTTGCTTTATTTTTACCATGTTGTTAAAATAATAACAGATTAAAGTGGGAGGTGTTGTCAATGGATACAACATTTCAGTCATACAAGAAATAATTTCTGGAGATATACTGTACAACATAGGGCATATGATTAACAATACTGTATTTCATTCTTAAAAATTTGATGAGAGGGTAGGTTTTTTTTTAAGTGCTCTTACCATGAAAGGACAAAAACAAACAATAAAAATACCCAATTGGGTGGGAGGAAGCTTTTGGATATGATGAATAGGTTTACGGCAAAGATTGTGATGATGGTTTCACAGAAGTACACTTATCTCCAAACACATCAAGTTGTATACATTAAATATCTACAGCTTCTGTGTTATCAAACCTCCAAAAAGTAGTAAAAAGTATAAAGACTATAAGGATAAATAAAATATATGGCAACAACTTGCTAATGGTTATCACATTGTAAAATAAGAAATGTGAATAGAAAGCAGGAAGCATGATGCAGGAAGCATAAATGTGGAGTATCAGTGTTGTAAGAAGAAAGAAGGGAGAAGAAAGTATGAAGTGTATATAGATACAATATTGACTACAATAGACAAGAAGTTAAGGTTGTTTAACACTAGCCCTAATGTAATTACTAAAAATAAGCATAGTAATAATTTGATGAGGTATACTTAAGAAATAAATAAAATAAATAAGAAGAGATGCTACAATAATATTTTATTAGCCAACAAAAAAGTACATAAAGGAGAAACTGAGGAACAAAGGGAATCAGGATGAATGGAAAAAAATAAGGTACATTTACAATCTACTGAATCAATTATTTCATTAAGTATGAATAGACTAAACTGCATCAAATAAAGGAAGAAAGAGTCAAGCTGCATTTCAAAAAGAAGATCTGATTTATCCTATTTCCAAAGGATTCATTATAAATACACAGAGAAAAAGTAAAATTGTGGAAAAAAGATTCACTATGTACATAATAAGCAAAAGGATGATGGGCTAGCCAATGATGTTGACCAAATGTATTTCAAAGTGATTATTACAAGAGATAAGATAATTGCATAATGGGAAAATAAATGTCCACAAGGAAGGCAAAGCATTCCAAATTATGTACATATGTAACAGAGAATTAAATTTCATGAAGCGAAAACTATTAAAACTACAAGGAAATGAGTGAATCCACAATCATAGAGGTTTTAACATGCTCTCTCTCAGCAATTGATAATTACTAAGTAATTATCAGTAAAAATATCATTAAGTATTTAGAAGTTATAAACACTATCAATCAAGTTAACTAATCGAACAGTAAAACAATACACTATCTTCATAATATATATTTTTTAAAAGTGCAAATAGAAAGTTCAAGAAAGATCATAGGCTGGCCCATAAAATAAGTTTCAATATATTTCTTTTTTTTTTTAATTCTAGAATATTATGTGGTACAAATGTTGAGGTTACATACGGTGTCTGTGTGCTGACCAAGTCATAGCTACAAACATGCTCATCCCCCATCAGTGCGTACCGCATCCATTAGGTATGAATTTACCTTCCCTTCCTCCCCTCTCCCTCCTGCCCGACACCCAGTGATTGCTACTTGCAAATGTGCACGTAAGTGTTGATCTATCAGTACCAATGATTGATCAATGACTTGATCAATGAGTACATGTGGTGCTTGTTTTTCCATTCTTGATATACTTTACTTAAAAGAATGGGCTCCAGCACCATCCAGTATAATACAAGAGATGTTAGTTCACCACTGTTTTTTGTGGTTAAGTAGTACTCCATGGTATATACATACTACATTTTATTAATCCACTCATGTATTGATGGGCACTTGGGTTGTTTTTTAAGAAGCTTCTGCACAGCCAAAGAAACTATTGCTAGAGTGAATAGACAACCTACAGAATGGGAGAGAATATTTGCAAGCTATACATCCGATAAAAGGCTGATAACTAGAATCTATATAGAACTCAGGAAAATCAGCAAGAAAAAATCAAACCACCCCATTGAAAAATGGGCAAAGGACATGAACAGAAACTTTTCAAAAGAAGATAGAATAATGGCCAAGAAACATATGAAAAATATATTTCAAAAGACTAAAATCATCGGAGCATTTTCTGTGACCACAATGAAATTAAATTAGAAACCAATTTTTAAAAGTGGTATGCATAAAAATTCCCAAATAGTTAGGAAGTAGATAAGACACTTCTAAATAAACCTTGGGACTAGGAAAAAATAAATTTAAAAAAATAAACAATGCATTAAATATATTTTATTGATAAAATAACAACACATAATTTGTGGGGATGCATCTGAAGCAGTGCTTAGAGCTGAAATTATAGACTTAAATGCTTGCATTAGGGGGAAAAAGACTTAAATTAAATGATGCAAATTTCTGCCTAACAAAACTAGAAAAGAAATGCATACCAAACCAAAAGTAGCTTAAAAAAAGAACAGAGAAAACCATAATGAATTGGAAAACATACACAGTGTAGAGGAATTTAATGAAGCCAAAAGTTGGTTTTATGAAAAGATTAATAAAATGTATAAAACCCTAGCAAGAATATGCAAGAAAAAAAGGGGAGAAACCAAAAATTATCAATATAAAGAATAAAAATAGAGATACACTATAGATTCTACATATAATAAGGAATAATTTTGGTTCAATTGCAAATTAAATTGTAACAAAGTGCCATCAAACAGGGGCTAAAAATAATAGCAATTACCTATTTTCCACATAAACTGACTGCAGTCCTGAGGTGCTCTCTCGCCCAGGGTCTATCATGCACCTAGAATCAGTCCTTGGTTGGGGTTGGGTCATTGCATTCACACGGTCAGCATGTAGCCTGGGAAGACTCACTTCATGATAAATTTCCATGTGCTGAACTCAGGGTAGTTAGAAGTGCTTGTTTGTTTCCTAAGGGTAAAATGCATAGATTATAATTGTACAATTTTATGAATTTTGTCAAATGTATACCCCTATGTGACAAAAACCCCAATCAAGACATTAAACTTTTCCACCCCCCAGGAAGTTCACTGACACTACACTTCCAGTTAATCCTTACTCTCTGGAGACAACCAACATTCTTATATCTATTACCAGGTTTTTGGACTTCATAAAAGTAAAAACATATATTACATAAACTGCTATGGTCTAGCTTCTTCCTTTTAATGTAGTATTTGTTTTGAGATTCAGTCACACAGTTGTAAATATGTATAGTTTTTGAAATTTATTTTATTTTACTTTTTAATTTCAGATTATTCCAGGGGTATGCACGTTTTGGTTTCATAATTTGCTTTTGTAAAGTCTGAGTCAAAGTTCTAAGTGTTCCCTTCACCCAGTTAGTGTGCATTGTACTCGTTAGGTGTGAATTTACCCATCTCCTCCTCCTGCTCCCACCTACTTGATATCCCTTGAGTTTTACTTCCATATGTGCACGTAAGTGTTGATTGATTAGTTCTAATTTAACGGTGAGTACATATGGTGTTTGTTTTTCCATTCTTGTGATACTTTACTTAGAAGAATGGTCTCCAGTTCCATGCAAGTTGTTAAAAAGATACTAGATCACCATTATTTTTACCGCTGAGTAGTTATCTAACTGAAACTGAACTTTTTGATCAACATCTCCCCTTCTCCATCCACCCCCCAGCCCCTGCCCAGCCCCAAACTCTGGTAACCACCATTTTACTCTCTACTTCTAAAAATTCAAAGTTTTTAGATTCCACATGTAAGTGAGATAATGCAGTATTTGTCTTTCTGTGCCTGACTTATTTCACTAGGCATAATGTCCTCCAGGTTCATTCATGTTGTTGCAAATGACACAATTTCCTTCTTTTTAAAAGCTGAATAATATTCCATTGTGTATATTTACCACATTTTCTTTACCCATTCACCTGCTGGTGGACACTTAGTTTGCTTCCATATCTTGGCTACTGTAAATAACACTGCAATGAATATAAGAGTGCAGATACATAGGTTATTCTTTATTCTTGGGTAGTATTTCATTGCATGGATCTTTCACAATCTGTTTTCTATTCTTTTCCCCATGACTATTTTGATTGTTTCTGTGCTCTGGTTACTATGAAAAAGTGTAATTATTCATGTACAAATTATTTTGTAGACAAATAATCTACTAAAACTGCTAAATGTGTAGAGATGTAATTGTTGGTTCATAGGGTAGACATATGTCTGATTTCATAAGAAATTGACAAATAGTATTGTCAAGTATTTGCACCATTTTACACTGCCATAACTGATGAATAAAAATTCTAAACATTTCACATCTTTCCCAGTGTTTGATGTTGTCAATCTGTTTGCTGCTTTTATAATTTAGTTTCTCTTTTTGCAATTTGAGGTTGTGCAAAGCAGTATAACTTTATGGTTTTAATTTGCATTTGACTAATAACTAACGATGCTGAGTGTATTATAATATGTTAATGTTCCATGGCAGATTTTTTTCTTAACAAGTCCAGTTTTTGTTTAATATTTAGTTTTTTGTTTTGCTTCTAAGGTATCTTTGCCTAACCCAGGGACATAAAGATATTCTCCTGTGCTTTCTCCTATAATATTTATAGTTTTTACTTTTACATATATGTGTATAATCCATGTTTAATTATTGTATATGAAATGAGATAGTGGTGAGATTATTTTTTTCAATGTTTGCCTATACAGTTATTCCAGTGTGATATATTTTTAACCCTTTCTTGCCTTATTAAATTTTCTTCAAACCTTTGTTGAAAATAAGTGTCCATGAATGTGCAGACCTATATTTCACCCTCTATTCTGCTTCATTTACATATGAAGATGATAAATTCTTCATGACAAATCCACACTGTCTTGATGACTGTAGCTTTAAAACCATAACAGCAAATTGCAGCAGTCTTCTAACTCTGGAGGCTTGTATTATTATTTTTTTTTCTGGGGTTGTTTACCTTTATTCTTTGATTTTTTACATACATTTTATAATTACCTTGTCAATTTCTCCAAAACAAGCATGTTGAAATTTGATTTAGATGGAAGCAAACCTCATCCATTGAGTTTTTTATTTCGATTATTTATTACTGACTTCTTGAGTTTCCTTTCCTGGAATTCGTTTAATATATTTTTATAGAATTTTTTTCACTGGTGTCTCTGAATCTATAGATTTCTTTTCTAGCAGTATCTTTGGTCTAGAAATTACAGATATTCTGTCCCTATAGAATGAGCTGGGATATATGTCCTTGTCATCAATTTTCTGGAACAGCTTTGTATGGAATTGGAACTATTTCTCCCTTAAACACTTGGTAGAATTCACCGTTGAATCCAGGTTAACAGTGAGTTTTCTTCTGGGCAATGTTTTTAACTACAAATTCAATCTCTATATTAGAATTGGGGGTATTTAGATTATCTACTTTTTCATTTGTTTCCTAAAGAATTTGCCCATTTCATCTATATTTTTAAAATTATATGCATAAAGTTTTTTATATTATTTTCTCCATTTTACTCAGAGAATATAGTTCATATAACTGCAATCTTTTTAATATTTATTCAGACTAATTTTATGTCCCAGGATATGATCTATCTAGGTGAATCTTCCATGTACACTTGAAATGAAGGTGTGTTTTGCTGTCTGGGAACACAATATTTTATAAATGTCAATTATGATAAATTGTTCCATAGTGTTGTTCCAGTCTATTTGATCCTCACTAATTTTCAGTTTACTTGTATTAATTATTGAGAGAAGTATATGTAAATTTTTTACTATTACTGTAGATTTTTCTGTCTCTTCTTGCAGTTTTATCAGACTTTTATTTGTGTATATTCAAGCTCTATTATTAGGGAAATTGCCAAGTGAAGTTACAGTTTCCTTTTGAATATTGACTTTTTCATCATTGTAAAATGTCCTTCTTTAACTGTGAGTATTATTTTCTCTAAACTTTATCTTTTCTCATGTTAGTACAGCCACTACACTTTCTTTTTCTAGTGCTAATGTAGAATGTATTTTTCCATCCTACTTTTAACTTATTTGCACCCTTATACTTAATGTAAATTTGTTGTAGGCAGCTCATGGTTAGGTCTTCTCTTTCATAAATCTTGTCGGTCTAGTGTCCACCGCAGGACTTTGAATTTATGCCCAGTTCTTGGGCTCCTGGCTTGGAAGAATTGCAAGCCGGGCCCGCATGACGGAGAGAGATGACAGACACTCAGCAAGTATGCATGAAGGATTTATTGGAAGTAGTGAAGTTATAGGATAGTGTAGGGAAGAAAGCATAGACGTTTCCTAAGGGGAAACGGGTCTGTCCCCGTGAGTGGAGAAGACGCTAATTAACTCTAAACTTCCTCCTTTTATATGTTAGCAATTTATGTTGATGTAAAGGTTAGTAACAAGATTAGTCATTATCACCTATGATTATAAGTCACAAGATTTAGGGACTGAATTATATATATAATAGAAAAATCACTTTGTAGGGTGGCATTCTATTGTCTAATCGGGTGGTCAGTGTTCCATGATTTTAATTACCTCATTCTTTAAGACTAAAAGTACTGTTTCTCCTAGGTATTTTTTGTAACTACTTCCTTCTTATTGTTTTTCTAATTTCCATTACCTCTCACCTATTTTTCTGTCTCTAGCAATCTGACAATCTCTGCTTTTTATTTAAGTTCTTCAGACCACTTACATTTATTATGGTCATTGATATAGTTAGAGTTAAGTCTATTATCTCGCAATTTGTTTTATATTTGTCCCAACTGTTCTTTCTTCCTCTTTTTCTCATTTCTACTTTATTTTTGCATTAATTAATTTTTTAAATAATTTTGTGTATTTTTCTTGACCTACTAGCTCTAACTCTTTAGTTTGTTACTTTAGTGGTTGCCTTATCATTTTTATAGCATACCTCTTTACTCATTATAGTTTACCTTAAAGTAATATGGTATGTTCAAATAGTATAAAAATCTCACAATTGAATTATTTGTTTTCCCATCCTTTATGCTGTTGTTCTCATACATTTTACCTTCACACGTGTTACAATTTTAAGAATACATTTTACTTATATATGCTAATTAGTGTCTTTAAAAAATCTAAATTAAAAAAGTCTTAAATATTTACTCATGTGGTTACCATGTTCATCTGATATCATTCTGTTTCTGCTTAAAGAAATTTCTTTAACTTTTTTGTAGTGAGATCAGATGGCCATGGAGTCTTTCAGCTTTTGTGTGTCTATAATTTTCATCCCACCTTCATTTTTCATAGATATTTTCACCAGTGTCAATTGAAAAGAAACCAAACTCTGTAAAACAATTTAAAGACGTTTATTCTGAGCCAAATTTGAGGACCATGACCTGGAGCCACGCCGAAGAAGCCTTGAGCAAGTGAACTTGCCGTGGTTGGATTGCAGTTTGGTTTTATACATTTCAGGGAGACAGGGATTACAGGTAAAGTCAAAAATCAATACATGGAAGGCATACATTGGTTTGGCCCAAAATGGTGGGCCATCTCAAAGGGGGGGGGTCTTACAGGTTTTGGTGGGTTTAGAGACTCTTTGACTTGTAATTGGTTAAAAAAATGAAGCTTTGTCTAAAGGCTTGGAAAGTTTTAAGTTAAGATAAAGAAGTCTGTTAATCAAAGACAAGCTACTGGGCCATATATTTGTTGTGTAAATTGAGGACCTGCAGGTTTGTCTTGCATAGCCTTAGGCCTGTCAATGAGTTACAAAGGACATGTCCAAGAAGGGAGGGGGGCATGGTGAGGCATGTCTGACCTCCCTCTCTTGGCTGGCAACTCAGTTTTAGGTTATCCTCTTGGCCAGGAGGGGGTCCATTCAGTCAGCCAGTGCGGGGGGAGGGGAGGAGCCTTAAGATTTTATTTTAGGTCACACTGGGTATACAATTCTAGTTAGGCAATTTATTTTATGTAGTAATTTATTTTATGTAGTAAGTACTTTAAAGATACTCCTTTACTATATTCTTTGAAAGGACAACTTTGCTAATGAACTATCTAACAGAAAAATATAAACCATCTAACTTGCTGTCTCCAAAATTGACAGCAGGAACATTGACCTTAAACTGGCTGTTCTTGAGATTAATTACCTCTCTTTTAATGTTAACTAATTGCCTGCTGAGAGTGTTTTCATATCATTTAAAATGAGCTGAGCAGACAGAATAGAATTGTAAATCCTTCTCACCAGACCAGTCTGGCCAGACTATAGATAAGAATGTATCCAGGGGAAGGAAAAAAAAAAAGAAGAGAAAATCCAGAAACAGTCAAGAGCGCCTCCTGTTATCAGTTGTCAGCAAAGGAAAAAAAGCCATTTTTACCCTTTAAAAGCCGAGTGGAGCCGCTTTTCCTCAGCAGCCTACTTTCAACGCCATGCCGTTCCCCGTTTCCCTTCTTTTCTCTCCCTCCTTTTTCTCCTCCCTCCCTTCCTTCCTTCCGAAAGTAAATAAAGTTTTTACTTCTTACTATCCTAATCTTCGGGTGAGAATTCATTCTCTACCCACAAGGTGAGCTAGTGAGTTTCCCACTCTTACATTCTTGCTTGCATTGTTTTCAAGAAACCTATTTTCTCATGCTGCTTTTTTTAAATCACTAATTTTGAGTAATTTGACTATGATGTGCCTTGGTATAGTCTTTTTTATCTTTTCTGTGTTTTACTTCATGGGTACTTTTGGATTGATAGCTTTATAGATTTCTTCAATTTGGAAAAAAATTTGGCCAAATTTCTTCAAATAATTTTTGCCCACTCTACTTCAAAAATGTCATCTATGTACCTTTAGGCTGCTTGAAGAAAGCACACAGATCACTGGTTCTTTGTATTTTTTTATATTCTTTTTTATCTTTGTTTTCTTTTGAATTATATATTCAAGGTCACTAATCTTTTATTTCCAATACTGCCTATTCTTTTCACTCAGTGTACTTTTTCATCATAGGCATTGTACTTTTCATATCTTGGATTTGATACGGATATTTTGTATTTGTTTCATATTCTCCTTATTTTTTTGAACATTTGATATACAGTTATAGTAACTTCTTTCATATCCTTAGGTAGTAATTCTAATACTTGTGTCATTTATGGTTTGGCTTTGATTAATTAAATGTTCTCATTATGTGCTATGTTTTTCTGCTACTCTGTATACCTCATATTTTTTTACTGGATTGCAGACTTTATTTGGTGTAGAATATTTTTGTATTCCTATAAATATTCTTAAGATTTGTTATAAGGCACAGTTAAGAAAATTTGGCTACAATCTGATAATTTTGTGATTTGTAGGGAGGTCTGGAGCAGTACTCAGTGTAGGGCTAAGTATATTCTACTCTTAAAGCAACATCATATTATACAAATATTACATGGATTTTGGCCCATCCTTTCAGTCACAATCCATGTTTTCCGTGTTTCAGGGGTTGCTCTTCTCCACCTCTAGATATTCAATATCTTGAGAAATATTATTTTCACATATTTTGTCTGAGGTTTTTTGGGGGGTGGTATGGTTTTAGGTAGTCGTGTAAATTAGCCTTTGTCATTCCATCTTGGGTGAAAACTAAGGTAACTGTTAGTATTTTAATTGAAAGTGTAATGAAATTTTAAGCCATTTGGGAAGCACTAAGATCTTCACAATATTGTGTTTTCTTTCCATCAACATATTTCTTCCTATTTATTTACCTCTCCTCTTTTACCTTTCAATGAAGTTTAATTTTTTTCAATAATTATGCAGATCCACTTAAAATTTATCAAATATTTTATATTTCTATTTACTTTTCATAATATTATGCTTATACACAGAATTACAATTTAGTTTTATGTTATGGTTTTTATATCCTTTAACTTTACTAATTCTCTTGTTAGTCTTAATACCTTGATAACAAATTATAAAATTTTAATTTAATAAATTTAAAGATCCTCAATAACATCAGTTTTATTTAGCCCCAAACATTCTTGTCATGTGTTCACTTCTAGACATCCAGGAAAATTTGGAACAGAAGGCCCGGGCAATAGTGATCATACAAATTTTGATCCAAATTTAATAAAAATTATTTTAGCATTTAATCATTAAATGTGACAGATGAGGAACTGATTGTTTTTCATCTTCTGAGATGACTGTATTTGATATCCACTGTTAATTTTAAGATGAAGAATTATATTCCTATAATTTTTAGGCATAAACCAACAAATATTTCTTCCATGAAGCTAACTAGATAATAATGTATTATTTATTTAACACAGCATTCAATTGCTAAATTATCTTACATATTTGCCTCTATTTTGATGAGTATAATTGCCCTCTAATATTATTTTTCTATACTGTCCTTGTTTCATTTTCATCAAAGGGCTTATTACCCTAATGTAATAATGTGAAGAAGCATTTTTTTCCTGTTCTCTAAAGACTTTCCTCTGGCACAATAAACATTACCCTTTTTCAATGTTTGGTGGAACACTAAAAGAAATTAACTGGGTATCATTTCTGTGTTGGAAGTTTTAAAATTCTTACTCAGATTTGTGTGTGTATGTGTGATTACAGGTTATAGTAGATACAGTTGAAGCACTGCACATATCCTCTAATTTTTGGCACATTAGTGCACAGAATCTCATATTCATACAAACACCTGCATTTCTTGCCTGAGTACTTCTATTTTCCCTTGAGCTCAGTTTAGGAGATTGACCAGAGGTACCAAAGGTCTAATGTATTCTGTACCCAGTGTTCCAACAATGACTGACAGGATTTATTATATACATACCCCAACACCTTGCCTCTCTTATGAAATAACTCTGAGGTACAACTTGTATAGCAGTTGTCAGAATTCTCTGGTTATTCAGTCTCAGTTGCCCAAAGTGGAAGCTTGTTTGATAACTATCCTTTTGTTGACTGCCATCCATTTCTTGTCTCACTTCTCAGATAACCTGCAAAATATTAATAAATAACTTCACTTGAATCTCCTAAGAATGTTGGCACTGAAAGTGGTGCTTGGAGTCATATCCTTGAAATAGCATTTTGAAATTGGATTATCCCCCAGGCAATGAGAATCCTATGGCTGATGGAAAGTTGGATGGTGGAAAACCTTGGATTTTTGAGGCACAAACATTACTCATAATTTTATTCCAGCTAATTAAGATAGGAAGCAAGCTGAATAAGATGGGTTTATGATAAATCCCCAGCACTGGGATAAATGTAGAAAATCGTTATTATAAAATTTATGTTTTTGAATGCCACTGATTTTGTTAACGAGGAAATGACATGCTCACTTCAGCAAATTTTCAACTCAGGGAATGGTATGAAGCTAGAGATTATTTATGTCGGCATTTGAAGAACCCTTACCTCTTGCACCTAAAGGGTAGAATGGGTCTGAACATTGAGGTTAGAAAGCGATTGTAGTGGTAGTAGAGCTATAAAAAGACTGGATTCCTAATCCTGGAAATACACTTATATTAATGTCAGGGCATTAAGAGTGAGGCACAGAAACCTGAAACCCCAGCCCATCCCAGATTTAAGGGATTTCTGTAGGGGAGTGTCTGGTTTCAAAGGTGACCAGTAACATGTTCTCTTGTGTGGAAGACAGCGTGTGTTACTGGTCAATTTTGGAGACTATCACACCTGCAGATCTTGCAAAGGCATCACTTATGTTTATATCTTACAAGATGTTAACTTTACTCAAGATAAACTTCTATTCCCTCTTGTTTTTTCTAGATCAATAACCAAGAGCAAGTACAAATGGCCTAATACAGAAGTACCTACTAATCAACTCCAGGAATAAAGGGATTATGCTCCAGAATAGCCAAATGATTTGGCTAATGTGACCCATCTGGAAATGGGAGAGAATTTCTGTAAATGGATATTGATGGTGCTGAACTAAGAGGAAAAAAACAAAAATGGTGGATAAGGGAGATTTTATTAATATGGGGGCATAGGAATCTCCCATGATTCTATATTTAATGTTGCAGCAGGTATACCTGGATCACACTTAATATGTTGATGGGATAGTTCTTGAGCCTTGGAAAAATAACACCTTACACTCAATGACATAGAAATGCCCTAGCTGAGTAAAGAGGATGTGATCAAAATGCTCAGAAGAGTGGACATGATAAAATTAATTTATCAAACAAGATTAGATGAAGCAGTAGCTGACGATTTTCAGAGGGTACCTTCTCTAAAACAATAAAGAGGGTGGGGGAAGGGGGCCAACAGGTAGAGTAGCTTATTGGTGGCTGTTCTATGTAGTCAAGGGTTGATGGTAAAAGATGCTGCTATGAAAGGGAACTCTGTGGTTTCATTGTGGATAATGACGTTTTGGAACTGTAGAGGCCAAGTGGCACCTCTTTATTCTCATAGGCAAGAGTATGATGTTCCCAGAATAAGCAGCAAAGATGGAATAAGTCAGGAGTTCTTGGCTCACAGAGATCTATACTAACGTCTACAAAATTATTTTACTGGAGATTTTTCAGGCAAATATTGCACATATAAACTAAATTTCTAAACTCTTTTCAAAGCTTTCATTTGATTCTCGGTTGGTTTGATTAACTACTTCCTCCTTTCTTGCATTTATGTTTTTACAATAAACACATTCATATAATGAGTGAATAAAATCAATACCCATTTTTGAGCATTTGGAAACTTCTCCTAGAATACTATTAGATCCAGCAATTAGTAATCCAAATGTGTTCAAATTTTTTAAATGGCTTATAGATTCAAATGAATATAAGTAATTTAAAAGGCCTAGGAAGTATTTCAGGTAATATTATAAAGCATATTTAAGATTTCAAAATTAAATTTTATTTCAGTCACTAAAAATGCATATTGACTATTTAGTATTTACTTATCTTATTATAAGCAAGTATATATTGACCAATTAGAATTCATTCATTCAATTTTTTATCTGCTGATTCAAGTAATACTTATCTACAATTAAGTCATCAACCACTGTTATAGATACTAGAGGTACAACAATGAATAAGAATCCCTGCCTGGTGATCTGTCTCACATGCAACTAAGTAAAACATAATTAGCCAGCAATGGAGATACAAAAATGAATAATGAGTTATCATAAATGTCTTCAGGAAACATCATGTCCTTTGAGAAAGACAATTTACTAACCAATTTCAATACTGTGATGCATGTTAAAATAACAGGGGGCACACCAGTTGATGCTGGAATTCTAAAAATGTGCAGTACCCAAAGAAAGTGAAATGGGGTCTACCTTACCCAAAGCTAATTGAGAGGACAGGAGGAGGCTGCTGCCAGGCAGCCTGTATTAATTGGAAACCTATTCTGGTCAGCAGACTCTACATCTGTTTTGCTTCAGAGAGTTCATGCTCACTCTCATACAAGCTGTAATTATGTTTCCAAGTTCTAGTCATGCCAATATAGAAAAAATAATATCAATGCTTATGTTTGAAAAAAACATTCTACATCTCCTTCTGCTGGCCAGTAGTGTCTCGGACACTATGGATGAGCTCCAGAAATGCCCTGGAAGCCTAGACAGGACATGACAGGGTTCTATCTTAAAAGAGGCAGACACTTTGAACACATTACTACTAATCATTGGTTTTATTAGAGAAGGAAAGTCACAATGTGTAGTCAGAAAGATAGAGGATATAATGAGTTAATAGTTGGAAATCAGAATTGTAAGACTGGAAATAGGCTGGAAATAATTGGCAAATTAAATGTAGATGACCGTAGAACTTTATATCCTGGCTTCTATAAGCACAAGCTGCAGCACACAGGGAGCACTGCAAGAGTCTTATAAGGTTAGACAAAGATGGAATGATATCTTCATGATATGTGTGTTTTAATACACTTATTCCACCCAACAGTATTCTTTTGAAATTATAAGTTTCTTATTCAGCTATTGTGAAAAATATAATTCACAGTAACAAGAAAGGATCTTCTTTTACATTCAACTGAGAACTTCCTTGGAATAATTTCCTCACTTACACTTAATTAAGATACTTTGCTCATTCAAATGTAATCTGACTATGTCATCATGGAATTTCTAGATCATTAGACTTTCAATCTCCTTTTGCAAAAAAACAAAAAAAAAGTGTGGTCTTAAGTAGCTGAAGTAATTTCCAGCACTTTTGAAAGGTAATGTGGACAGACCTATCGGGTATTTTTCTGCTGGCTATCCCTTCTCTGCATGTTTAGCAGGGACTTGTAAATTCCAATGAATGCCACTGCCACGGGTACGTAGATCTCAGCCTCTGTGGCATAGAATTAATAACACAACTGTTGTAGGTTGTAATTTACATGGAGGCGTGAGAAGATCAATCTACAATTTAAGTTAAAATTTAAATATATAAGGAGCTAAATAATTTTATATGCAATATTTCAAAAAGTCAAAATAAGTAAATCATTATTTAATTCTATTTGTATTAAATTCAAAAGATATATTGATAAAGAAAATGGCAGTGAATTGTATAATAGAAGGTGAGACTCTATTTTAAGCAGAGCCATCCAATAATGGCTTTGAGTTCAAATCTGTGGGTTGTGCAAGAATTTCGTTATGAAAGAACTGAATGCACAGGAAAATGAAAAATAGAATGAACACTTTACGAATGAATGTATATAGGTATAAATATATGTATGTATTTTTGGTTCTAGTGAATGTCTACAGAGATATTAAGACTCCTTACCTGAATGTTAGAACTGGACTAGGAAATACCGTGTTTAGAATATAGATAAAATATACGTTAAGAAGTGTATGTTCGCATTTCGCCATTATTTAAGTATTTGAAACTTTAAATAATTACATCAGTAAGAATAATTTTGCTGTGAGATATGCAACATCACTGATGAATATAAAAATGTCATTTTTGAGATCTTAAATTTATTAGCATACCTACATATTTATTGATTCTATCTTGCAAAGATTCTTTGACTTTCTCATTTCGGAGGCTGTATATGAAAGGGTTCAACACTGGTGTTACAATGGTATTCAGCACTGTGGCAAATTTGTTAATGTTCATTGCACTTCCCTTTTTTGGACGGACATAGAGGAAGATGGAGCTCCCATAATAAAGTGTAACCACTGTGATATGTGAAACACAGGTGGAGAAAGCCTTCTGTCGTCCCTGGGCAGAGGGAATTCTAAGGATAGTGATAATAATGTAGGCGTAAGACACTCCTGTCAGGAGCAAGGAGCCCAAGAGCAACACAGCAGAGGCAATAAAGTCAGCCAGCTCAGCCAGAGAGATGTCTGTACAAGCCAGCTTTAACACTGGGGCTCTGTCACAGAAGAAATGTTGGATTTTGTTTTGTCCACAAAAAATTATGGGTGAAGTTAAAATGGATGGCACCAACATTGACAAAAATGCACCCAAATAGGATCCCAGAAGCAACATTATGCACGTTTGTCTATTCATGATGATGGCATACCTTAGTGGGTTGCAGATGGCGACATAGCGATCAAAAGACATGACAACCAGGATGAAGAATTCTGTGGATCCCAGAAGGAAGTAGAAAATGGATTGTGTGAGACAGCCCACAAATGATATTGTTTTAGTGAGGGAAAATGTGTTGGCCAGCATCTTAGGCACCACTGTGGAGGTGATGGCAACCTCCAGGAAGGAAAGGTTGGCTACAAAGAAATACATGGGTGAGTGTAGACGGTAGTCATAACACACCAAAAGGATGATCATGGTGTTTCCAAGCAGAGATATTATGTACATGAGCAGGAATATAGCAAATAGAAGAATTTCTACTTCTTTCCCACTTTGAAACCCTAAAAGAATGAACTCGGTGACTCTAGTCTTGTTTCTGTGATCCATAATGCTTTCAGTTCAACCTAGAATAACAGAAAGAGTTTTTATGCTTGGTCCTTGCATATTATTTTTAAGTTGACAGATAAAATTGTATGTATTTATCATGTACAACATGATGTTTTGAAGTATATATACATTGTGAAATGGTTCAGTCAAGCTAATTACCATATGCATTACCTCACATAGCTATCATTTTGGTGGTAAGAACCCTTAGCATCCACTCTCAGCAGTTTTCAAGACTACAATATATCATCATTAATTATAGTCATGCTGTACAAAAGATCTCCTGAACTTATTTCTCCTAACTGTAATTTTGTATCCTTTGTCCAACATCTCCCCAACTTGCCCCACCCCAACCACTCCAGTTTCTGGTAACTACCATTCTACTCTGTATTTCTATGAGATCGAATGTTTTAGATTCCACATATGAGTGAGATCATGTGGTACTTGTCTTTCTTTGCCTGCCTTATTTCACATAACATAACATCCTCCAGGTTCATCCATGTTGCTGCAGATGACAGGATTTCCTTCTTCTTTATGGATGAATAGCATCCCGTTGTGTTTATATACCCCATTTTCTTTATTTACTCATCAGTTGATGGACACTTAGGTTTATTCCATATCTTGGTTATTGTGAATAGTGCTGCAATAAAAATAGGGGTGCAAATATATCTTTGGTATACTGATTTCATTCCCTTTGGGTATATACCCAGTAGTGGGATTGCTGGATTATATCATTCTGTTTTTAATATTTTGGGGAACCTCCATACTGTTTTCCATAATGAATGGCTGTACTAATTTGCATTCCCACCAACAGTGTATAAGGATTCCCTTTTCTCCACATCCTCTTTGTCTTTTTGGTAATTTCCACAATAACAGGAGTGAAGTAACAGCTCATAGTGGTTTTGATTTGCATCTCCCAGATGGATTAATGATGTTGAACGTGTTTACATGTATCTGTTGGTCCTTACATCTTAAGCCTGGATATACTCTGTCAATGTCCATTAACTAATGTTTACAAGGAGGGATATTAATGTACACAAATGGTTATATTTTCAGTACATAAATATCTCCTGAAATGAACTGTATAATATTTAAGAGCTCAGGTATAAGATTCACTCATAAGAGCAGAATCAACTTCACATTAAGATTGTGACAACTGTACTTTGGGAAAACCTTTGATACTCCCCACAGCGTAGGGAATGTAACAGTGGATTCAGTGGTTCACAAGTCATGTTAAACAGACTTACAGAGTGTGCCCTTTGGTATAGATTACCATTAATCCATTCAGAATGTAATGATGGCTTTTCAGGGTGCTAACCAAGTTGAAGTAAAATCTAACTCTATATTAATTTACACGTGCAAATATACCCTTTGAGGTAACTATATTATTTTATATGTGGAGTAAAATTATTTAAAAAAGAAGTGAACATCATTACATAATGGGCATTTTCCATAAAGTTCATGACCCGTTACTCACTGGCTCCAACCTTCACTTTGTCAAATTAGCTTCTAACAATATGAAATCAGCCTCCTGTAATCTGTATTAAGGAATTAAACTCCATAGTAAATGAGACTATCACAAGTCTTACATGGGGTAAGGAGAGAGCAAAATGTATGACTTCACTTATTACTATGACTGTGTTTCTCTTGGAATTCAGTCAGAAAGAGCAAATGCTTAGCAAATGGCATGAAAATAGTGGACTTTTGAATTTTGACTAGCAGTGAGAAGCAACTCCAGCAAAAGACGGTACACTTTATAGTAGAATTTATGGGCCAGAAATACAGAAAAAATAGGAACCTTGTCAAAGAGAAGGGACACTGATTATTTGGAATTATATACACTACACCATATATCTAGGCAATTGAAGAGAAGACACACAGGTTAGGTGCCAAGAGTGATTTCATATCTCATATTATAATATACATAAAAGTCTGATATTAAGAGGTGTTAGAGAACTACCTTTAGACAAGTGAGATTTTTATTGCTTTTTTTCAATGGTTTGATGGATAAGGCTTAGAGAGGTTAAAATTTGTCAGCCCCATATAAATTCAATGGTAGAAATAAGACAAAATCCTGAGTCTCCTAACTTAGGTTTGCTATTCTTTCTGAGCTGAAATATTAATTTCTTCTTTTACTTATTTTACTATTATATATTTATTGCTTAATGAGGATTCAACCAGGGACACAGATGTATTTCTGACATATGCAGTTAGAGATGAAAAGGAGAAATGAAACCCATTTGGATCAAGTTGGTGTTTATTCTATGATTCCTTAGCTTTTAAAATTCTGTGATGCAAATTAATTATTTTAATTAATAATTAAAAGACCTAAAATTTTTAATATGGTGACATTGTATGAAAGGTTTTAATCAGGTTGTCTGTCTATGGTCATGCCTAACAAAAGAAAATTTTATGAATTTGGTAGAGAAGGGAAAGATGATTTTGAACTCAGGGGTATTACTTGGACTTGCTTTTTCTGTAGATAGATTAAGTGTTGTTTTAATTTGAGCAAATAATGACTATCTTGCGAGGACTATGAGTATGAATGACTCCTGCAGAAAAGGCAAAAATTTAACCGTCAAGTGAAGAGCTTAAAGAGCTTTGTAGATAACTACAAAATTGTGCATAAGGCTGGAAATGAAAGAAGGAGGAAAAAGAACAAGAGGAAATCACAGTGAGGGGGAAGATGGGAAGAAAAGAAAGGGGAACAAATAACACCAGTTGGAAGAGAAGAACACTGTTAAATCTCTACTTACCTGCTTAGGTATACCTCAGAATATTATGGATGTTCATGTTCATGGTTCCAGAACTGAACAAAGAGTCTAACTTGTTATAGCTGCGTGATTAGGGTGAGATCCATAGTTGGAATCACTTCTATGGATTAGTTCCTTTTTCTGACAGTCTCAAAATGTTGGGAAACAATGGAGTGAAAAATAGAATAGTTTATAAATGCTTTGTCCCAGAATGGTGTGTCTTCTCCCCTCACATTCAGGACTATGAAGTTTCTATTATCATAGTCCTAAATCATTGCAACTTAGAAAGAGGATTAAAGCCTGATTTCATCATTTTTTCTCCCCTAGAGACAGACCTTCTACTGGATTAATAATCTTCAGGGAATAAATTATAAGAATTATAGTGAAACAAAAAGTAAAAGTTTCCCAAATTGTCAAAGTGAATAGAACAACTTCCCTAAGGAAAACACTGCCCCCTTGCAAGAAAGAGAAATAGCAACCTCTATAGATGTGTTTTGCTCCAAGAATAATCATTTCAAAGTATACAGTATCATGTATTGTCATTGTATTAGGAGCCAAGTTGTCATCTTCATCAACGTCATCATAATTAGCATTAGCATTTGCATGTATTAAACAATTATGTACTAGGTAGTCTGCTAACATTTTGACATATATTATCTCTTTTAACCTTATGATAATGGTATGAGGTAGGTGACATTATTACTGTGTTTTATAGTATTTATTTCACATAATTACTATAAGACAAATTATATAAAGTGTTAAAATGCTTTAAAATATCAATTCATACAATATAAACTATTATTTAAATATCAATTACTAACATTTACTATTTCTGCATATTCTGATTCACTGAAATATGAGGTATGACCCCTGCCATCAGAGGTTTATAATTTAGTCATGAATGAAGAAGACATACACATGCAAAAAAAAAATAGCAATTTTAACATACTGTTCTCCAGGTTCATCCATGTTGTCACAAATAACAAGATTTTATTCTTTTTTATGGCTAGCTGGTATTCCATTGTGTATATATGCCACATTGTCTTTATCCATTCATCCATTGGTGGACCCTTACATTGATTTCATGTCTTGATTATGGTGAATAGCGATGAAATAAATATGGGAGTGAAGCAAGACAAATGGGGAATGATGATCAATGATTACAAAGTTTTTTTTGGAGTGTGATGAAAATATTCTAATATTGATTGTGGTGATGGTTGCACAACTCTGTAAATACAGCAAAAAACACTGTATTGTATGCCATCGATAGGCTTTGCTTCCCATGTCAGTTCAATTTTTAAAGTGTTTGAATTGCTACTTGTGTGTATCCCACATGAGTACCATTGGTGGATCATTTGGGACTTTGTGGTAGCCTTCTGCAAACTTCTGTTCTCAAAGACTTGGTTATGCTCTTTACATTCAGATTCATGCATCTGCATGTTAAAGATGAGCCTAGCTGTTTATACAAAAATTCACAGGATTGCTCTCTTGAGCTCCCTTATCTTAGCCACCTCCTCAACATTTTCCTGCTCCCAAGTGTCTTCACCTGGTCTTCTTACCAGAAATTGGAGCTTTAGTTTTCTTGCTCTGAAGTGTACTCCATACAACTGTGTGTGCCTCCCTTCCAACCAGGGTGAGGATATAGAGCAAAAGACTAACAGGAATATTTGCCTACACTCTTGGGATCACAGCTCCTGTGGTCAGAAAGAAGTATTCTCCTTTTGTCATATTTTAGGTTCCTGCCTGACCACTGTTGTCATTGTGGTGCTGCAGGATTACCTAGGGTCTGGGGCAGAAGAGAGATGAAAAACAAAATACAAAATTTTCCCCTTTCTTTGACCTGAACAGTACTCCCACTTCTCAGTGTGGACATGAATGGCTTCTCTTAGAGCTCTGTCAAGTCCCAACAGGAAGTTCTGAGATTCAGACTACTTTTGAGTCCAGGTTGAGAGAAACTTGGAAGAAAGAGGAAAAAAGGGCAAATACGCTTGTTAATTGTACTTCAATATTTATTTTACTTCCCCAATTCACCTGCTACCATTAACTTTTTAGAGTCCTCAAATTCATGCAGTTTTTCATGGTGTTCAGTGGATTCACTTGGAAAGACAGGGTACTGTCATTGTCAGTACATTTTTTTTCTTTGAGACAGAGTCACACTCTGTTGCCCTGGCTGGAGTACATCTTCATAGCTCACTGCAACCTCCAACTCCTAGGCACATGGAACCCTCCTGCCTCAGCCTCCTGAGTAACGGACTACAAGTGCACACTATGATACCCAGCTAATTTCTCTTTCTTTCTTTTTTTTTTTTTTTGTAGAGATTGGGGTCTTGCTCTTGCTCATGTTGGTCTCAAACTCCTGATCTCAAGTGTTCTCCCTCCTCAACCTCTCACAGAGTGCTAAGATTATAGGCATGAGCCACCACACTCAGCCTCTCATTACATCTTAATGGATACTGAACTTAACTTTTACTGATTTGTGTACATTGATTATGTAACCTGAGACTTTACTGAATTTATTTATCAATTCTAAGAGTCTTTTGGTAGAATCTTTTGGATTTTCTAGATATAAGATCAATTCATGAGTGGATTAACAAAATGTGGGGTGTGTGTGTGTGTGTGTGTGAAAAATACACACACACCATGGAGTACTACTCAGCAATAAAAAGGAATGAAATAATGTCTTTTGCAGCAACTTTGATGGTACTGGAGATCATTATCCTAAGTGAAGTATCTCAGGAATGGAAAAACGAACACCACATCTACTATCTAATAATTGGGAACTAATTGGACACAGATGAGACACATGGACACAGAGAGACATAAAGGGCATTGGAAATCAAGAAGGGAGGAGGGCGAAGGAGAGGTGGGAAAATTCTACCTATCAGGTACAATGATCACTATTTGGGTGATGATCACACTTATAGCCCTGACTTAAGCATTATGAAAGCTATTCATGGAACTAAAACATTTCTACCCCCTTAACATTTTGAAATAAAAAAAAGTTACCAATTATGAAAGTATTCTATCTATAGAAAAACAAGACAGGAGTTTTTTCTCAGAATAAAATTTATTTAAAAAAAAAAGACTGCATCATGAAGAAGTAGAAAATCTACACAGACCAATAGCTACTGAGGAAATTGACTCAGCAACCAAAAATCTTTCATCTGACTGAAGTCTGAGACTAAATGTTTTTACTGGACAATTTTGCCAAAAATTTAAAGAATTAACATTGATTCTCTCCGAACTCTTTCAAAAAAGTGAAGAGATAGGAATATTTCCAAGCTTATTTTATTGGGCCAGTATTACCCTGATACCAACTCCAAACAAAGACACATCAGGAAAAGAAAACTACAAACCAATATCCCTAATAAATATTGTTTTAGAAATCACAAAATTCTAACAAACCAAATTCAGGAGCACATTAAAAGCCTTATACACCATAACCAAATTAGAGTTATTACTGGAATGCAAGGATGGTTCCTATATGAACATCAGTCAATGAAATAAATACACCGCATTATTACAGCAAAGGACAAAAACTACATTATCATCTCAATAGATGCAGGCAAATATTTTGACAAAATTTAATACACTTTCATGACAAAAAAAAACCCACACTCAACAAACTAGAAATAGAAGAAAATTTCCTCAACATAATGACTATACATAAAAAGTTCACAGCTAACATCATATTCAATGATCAGAGACTGAAATCTGTTCCTATAAGATCAGGAACAAAGCAAATATTTCTGCTCTCACTACTTCTGTTAAACATAGATTGGAATTCTGAGCCTCAGCAAGTAGGAAGGAAAACAAAACAAAACAAAAAAATTCATTTTAATTGGAAACAAGGAAGTAAAATTATCTATTTGGAGTTAAATGGTCTTCTATTTAAAAAACACTAAAGATTGTACAAAAGGCTATTATAACTAATGAATTCACCACAGTTTAAGTATACAAAATCAACATGCAAGCATTGG
Source organism: Daubentonia madagascariensis (assembly GCA_023783475.1). Classification (NCBI taxonomy): domain Eukaryota; kingdom Metazoa; phylum Chordata; class Mammalia; order Primates; family Daubentoniidae; genus Daubentonia; species Daubentonia madagascariensis. The sequence continues at coordinate 144,598 of JAKFHU010001467.1, read as the reverse complement.
TTTGTTTCTATATACTAACAATGTAGAACAAAAATTCCATATACCTAACGAAGTAGGTGAAAGAAAGACTTGTACACTGAGCTACAGAATATTTTAAAATAAATCAAACAGTTTACAATTAAATGGAAAGATACCCTGTGTCCGTGGATTTGAGAACATTCAATAGTATTAAGGTGTCAACACTAACCAAAGCAATCTATAGATTCAAAGCAATACCTATCTACATCCCAACAGATTTATTTTTTTGCAGAATTAGAGAAATTCATCCTAAAATTTAATGGAATCTCAGTGGAACCAAAAAGCCAAACACTTTTGAAATTGAACAACCAAGTTGGAAGACTCACACTTCTTGATTTCAAAATATATTACAAAGCCACAGTACCCAAATACTGTGGCAAAATACTTTATGCCAGCGTGCTACTGACATAAAGACAGACATGTACAGGAATAAAATAGAGTAGAGAACCCATAAGTAAACCCACCCACATATGGTCAAATGAGGTTGAACAAGAGTGTGAAGACCACTCAATGCAGGAAATGACAGTCTCTTTAATAAATGGTGTTGTAAAAATGGGATAGCCACATGCAAAACAATATACTTGTACAAAAACTCAAAATGAAAAAAAAATAATTAGTCAAAATGAGAAAGAGAAATAACAGGCATCCAAATCATCAAGGAAGACGTAAAATTAACTCTAATTATAGATAACGTGATCTCGTATGTAGAAAACCTGAAAGATTTCATACACACACCCCCACACACACACAGAGTTAGAATGAATAAATTAATTTAGGAAAGCTCCAGGATACAAAATCACTATAGAAAAATCAGTAGTATTGCTATATGCAAATAACACCCTAGCTGGAAAAAAGTCAAGAAACTCTCATTAATGATAGCATCCAAAAAAAAATTACTTAGAAATACATTTAACCAAGGATGTAAAAGCTCTGTACACTGAAAACGAGCATTGATGAAAACAATTGAAGAAAACATAAATAGAGAGATATGCCATGCGATTATAATTAAAACAACACGGTGATGTCATAAAAACAGACACTTGACCAATATAGAATAGGGTAGAAAATACACTCACACATTTATGGTCAACTGATTTTTGGCAAAAGTGTCAAGAACACACAGTTGGGAAAGGACAATCTCCAATAAATTGTGCTGGAGAAACCTGATATCTATATGCAGAAGAATGAAATTTGACCCTTATTTTACACAAAATCAACTCAAATTAGATTAAAGATTTAAATATAAAACCTGTAATTGTAAGACCACTGGAAGAAAACATAGGGGAAAAAGTCCACTAAATTGGCCTAGGTGATGACTTTTTGGGTGTCACTCCAAAAACACTGGCAATGAGAGCAAAAATAGACAAATAGGATGGCATCAAGCTAAAAAGCTTCTTCATAGCAAAGGAAACAATTAACAAAATGAAGAGACAGCCCACAGAATGGTAAAAAAATAATTGCAAACCGTATATCTGACAAGGGGTTATTATCCAAAATATATAAGAAACTCAGTAGCAAGAAAACAAAAACAGTTGACCCTTGAACAACAAGGGATTTAAGGGTGCTGACCCCCTATGCAGTCAAAAATCTGTGTATAACTTTTGACTTAACTGTAAATAGCCTACTGGAAGCCTTACCGACAATGTGAACAGTAGATTAACATAGTTTATATGTTGTACGTATTACACACTGTAATCTTAAAGTACTCTAGAGAAAAGAAAACCATAAGGAAGAGAAAATGAATTTACTAGTCATTAAGTGAAAGGTCATCATAAAGGTCTTCATCGTTGTTGTCTTCACATTGAGTAGGCTGAGGAAGAGGGGGGATTTGTTTTGCTATCTCAGGAGTGGCAGAGGCAAAAGAAAATCTGCATGTAAATGGACCCACATGGTTCAAACCCATGTTGTTCAAGGGTCAGCTGCAACTTGGTTTAAAAATGTGCAAAGGACCTGAACATATATTTCTCAAAAGAAGACATACAAATGGCCAACAGACACATCAAAAAATGCTTAGCATCACTAATCATTAGGAAAATGCAAATTAAAACCACAATCAGAAATCGCCTCGTACCTGTTAGAATGGCTTTCACCCAAAAGATGAATGGCACCAAGTTTTGCAGAGAAAAGGTAACTATTATACTTTATTGGTGGGAATGTAAATTAGTACAGCCGTCATGGAAAATGGTGTGGAGGGTCCTCAGAAAGCTAAAAATAGAACTACCATATGATACAGCAGTCCTACTACTGGGTATTTAACCAAGGGGATGGGAATAATTATGGCAAAGGGATATCTGCACTACCATGTTCATTGTAGCATTCCTCACAATAGCCAAGATATGGAAACAACATAAGTGTCCATCTATAGATGAATGGATAAAGAAATTGTAGTGTACACACACACACACATACACACAATGAAATACTATTCAGACATTAAAAGAAGAGAAATCCTGTTATTTGCAACAATATAGATGAATCTGGAGGACATTATGCTAAGTGAAATCAGCCAGGCACAGACAAATACCATATGATCTTATATGTGGTACCTAATAAATTTGAACACATAGAAGTAGAGAGTAGAACAATGGTTGCCAAAATGGGGGAGGGGAGAGGGAAGGAAATGGGGAATTACTCATTAAAAAAGGTACAAAGTTTCAGATAAGAGGAATAGATTTTGAGATTTATTGCATATCAGGATGACTATAGTCAATGGTAATGTATTATATATTTTAAAACAACTAAAAGTAAATTTCAAATGTCTCATCATTAAAAGGACAGGTTAGTGAGGTGATGGGTATGGTAATTAGCTGGATTTAGTCATACCACATTATATACGTATATCAAAACATCATATTTTACCCGATAAATGTGTACAACTAAGACTTGTCAAAAAGAATCTGAGTAAATATATATGTGTGTATATATATACATATATATTTGTATATTTTAGATACAACATGAGGAACACAAACACAATCCCTATTCTCACTGAATGCTTGCATTAACTGAAGAAAAGTATAATACAAATAATAGGGGGTATTATAAGTGTTCTATAAACAGGGAAAATGCAATGGCTTTATAGAGAGTGTGTTCTTCCATAGCTGAGAATGTGCTGATGTGTGCAGAAGAAAATATAATTAAACTCAAATTACAGAAATACATAGGATTTGGATTGGAAAAGCTGGCAGACTGTAGTACGAATATTCCATGAAGAGAGAATTTTAGGTGTATCAACTGTAATTTGAAAAATAGCCTGGTCTGTATAAAGAACCAAAGTTGAGTAGAGCTGCAATATGGAAAGGGAGGGAGAGGGGACTGAAAATGGGGCAGGAAAAAGGAAAAAAAAAGTCAGGAGAAAGATCGTGAGGACTAAGATTTGGTCATTTATCCTAAAGGCAAAAGTGGGGATGGAGAGGAGTACATGAAAAAAAACATAAGGAATCAAATGCCCAAGGGGAAACAAAAGAAGATGTATCCCAGGTTTTCATGTGAACAGGAAGATGCCTGACTGAAGATGCCTGTTGATTGGGTGACTCATCTGTAAAGTTTCTGGTTTAATAAGCAATTCTCTGAACTGCAAGCCAGGCATTTTGTTTATTGGAATCTTCTCTTGAAAACATTATCCTCACTTTATTTATGTGAAGGTATATTGTTTTTAATATATATAAATATATTATTATTACTTTGGGTTTTTATTTTAGTTTCTTTTTTATTAGGGTAAGAAGACGTAACACGAGATCTACCCTCTTAGCAGATTTGTAAGTGCACAATAGAGTATTGTTAACCATAGGCACTATATTGTACATCAGATATCTAGAACCTATTCACCTGGCAAAACTAAGACTTTATATCTTTTGAACAGCAACTCCTCATTTCTCCAAAACCCCAGCAACCACCACCATTAAGCCTTCTGCTTCTATTAGTGTGACTATTTTTAGATATCTCATACAGGTGGAATCCTGCAGCATTTGTCCTTCTGTCACTGGCTTATTTCACATAGAATAACGTTCTCCAGGTTCATCCATGTTTGCACATACGGCAGGATTTCTTTTTTGTATGGCTGAATAATTTTATATGATACCACATTTTATTTATACATTCATGTGTTGATGGACATTTATGGTTTTTCCATATTGTAGCTATTGTGAATAGTATGCAATGGGCATGGGGGGGTGCAAATATCTTTTTTTCCCCGATTGTATTTATTTTGGATAAATACCCAGAAGTGGGATTGATGGATCATGTGGCAGTTCTATTTTTAATTATTTGAGGAAACTTCATACCATTTTTTATAACAGCTGTATTATTTTATATACCCACCAAGAGTGCACAAGGGTTCCAATTTCCCCACATCTTCACCAATTTTTATATGTCCTTCTTACCCTTGGACTAATTTATATGTTTCTGATGGCAGATATTACAGGTATGTTTCAGTGAATCAGAATATATAGGAAGCATGCAATAAGTGTTAATAATTTCCCCCTTAAAATAATTCTTTATATTAAATAAATTCATATTTTATAGTTTTCTGACATTTTATTATGCTTTCTTTTATTATGTGAAATAGTTGGCATAAACCGTTGTAACACTACTATCTCGTTTGTGTTTCATAAGGTTAAAAATTATATCTGTACAATTTTTAGAAGATAGTACCTAGTTTTCAATCCACGTAGATGGTGATGGTAGTGATTATGATGATGATGTTGATGATGAAGATAGCAATCAGCTTCCTATACCGATGGCTATACAGGCCATTACACTACAATTAATGGATTGATTTTTGACCAAAATACCTCAACTGATTTTGCTGAAGGTTCAATGTACTTCTTGTGGAAGTTGTGTTTGGTAGTTCTTTTCACATTTCCAATATGGGAAGTTTTTACCTTTAATTAGAAATTCTTATAATAAATTATTCTCTGGAGATCATTGTTCCACTTGAAACTCTGCCTCCAAGGAAGCAGCAGTAATGAGCTCAGCGTTACCTCCTGTTCCAGTAATCTACAGATGTGATCATAGAAACTTCATAGTTTTGACTGTCTTTATTACAGGGCAAGTGGAGAAGACACTCATTCACACCTAAAGTCCCTATAAACTCTCCTGCAGATATGAGTCTGTTCTCAACTACTTTGTTTCCTCACAGGGGCTGTACAAAGAAAGCAGTAATTTATAGAAGTGATTCCAACCATGGATGATACCCAAATCATGCACTTATAAAGAAGGAATGCTCTGAAACCATGTACTTAAACATTCATAAAAATTCAGAGCTACACTTCAGCAGGTAAGTAGAGAACTTAAAATATTTTTCTATTACAACTGATGTTCTTTGTTCACATTTCTCTTCTTTTCATCCTCCCCATCACTGTAATTTTCTCCTGTTCTTTTTCCTTCTCCTTTTGCTTACTGACAACCTTAGGTAAAAGTTTTAGAATTGACTGAATGGATTTTTCTTGTCCCCGCTTATGTGTTTAGCCTCTGCCTTACGCTGCCAGTGCCCTCAAGATAATCATCAATTGCTCACATTCAAACCCATTATTTATCAGACCACAGGAGAAGCTATTTCAAGTTATCACACCTAGGTCCAAAATCACTTTTTACTTCTCCACCAGATCCATCCATATTTCCTTTCCTTTAGCATGATTATAGGAATGTGAACTGATTGCAGTCCTTTATACCATGTCACCAAGTTTAGTTCTTATTTAATTAAAATACTGAGTCCGTGTTATTGTATTCAGAAAGGCCATAATAAAGAATCCTCATGAAAACTCCAATTTTGACCCAAATTTCTATTCCTTATATCATAAAATGCCTAATATGTATGTCAGAAATTTATCTCTTTCCTTACTTCCTCATTATACAGTAAATAAGTGAAAATAAAAGTGAATTAATGAATAAAGTAATAAATACTTGGGACAGAAACCCCAGCAAAATCTAAATCAAGACGAGATTTTGTTTTGTTTTTAGTATTCACCCTCTGTGATATAAATTTTAACAAGCTTCTAATACACTCATCCATCACATCTTTTGAAAAGTAACAATAGAAATACTCACTTAACTAAAATTAGCCCTTCTAAAACCTGTAAATGTCACACTTTTATGTGTATTGTAATTTGGGATTTGAAATCACTCAATCACAAAACTATCACAAACCTATTTTCTTACCTTTAGTTGATTAGCTTTATAGTGTAATATACACACTCCAAAATATCAGCTTAGTGAGTAAATAAAAACTCCTTTTCTGAAACAAGGTTTCTGTTTTCTCTGTACTTCTGCTCCTTGATTTCTAGTATGAAGTGAACACTATAAGGCTTTTGTGGCTTCTCATAAAAAAAAGTCAAAATTAAGAAAACTAAAATTTTTCTACTCTTTCTAAGCATTTGCTCTATCTGTCTGTATTTCAAGATGAATATAATCAAAAGTGATAAACAAAGTCATATGTTTGATTCTTTACCTTACCCTTAAAAAATCTGTGAAAATTTCATTTACTATGAAGTTTGATTCCATATGGAGATTACATGAGACTGACTTTACTTTCTCTAGTGAGTGGCCAATTTGACAATGTGGAGGCTAGAGTCTATAAGTCAGGGGTCAGAAGCCTATTATGTGATCATGTATATTTTTTAAAATATATTTTCTTCTCAATAATAATAAAGTAGCCTAAAAAGACACATACATATCAATATAAAATTAGATTTTATTGCAACTGACTGTCAGCACTTTGAATAAATACCTTTACATCTGAATGGATTGAGGACACTACTAATATATCTATCACAAAGGGTACTCTCTATGCATCTGTCCTCATGACTTGTGAATAGCTGAACCCACTGTGAGATTCCCTGGACTGGGGAGAGGCTCAAAGTTTTTTCATAAGGACCATTGTCCTAAACTTAATGTGAGACTGATTCAGTAGTTATGAGTGACTCTCACACCTCAGCTCTTATGTCTTGCACAGTTTATCTCAAAACCTGTTTATACACTAGAAAAATAATCATTTGTTTTTGTTATCATCTCTTTATAAAAAGAAAAGATAGTTAATTTACATAGGTAGGGTGCTTCCAGGGTTAAGATGCAAGGGACAACAGTAAACTTCTCTTTCTGTTATACCAGGTGGAAGTGGGAACTTTATGGATCACAGAAACAAGACTCAAGTCACTGAGTTCATCCTGCTAGGGTTTCAGAATGAGAAAGAAGTAGAAATTCTTCTTTTTTCTGTATTCCTGCTCATGTACATGATATCTCTGCTTGGCAACACTATGATCATCCTTTTGGTGTGTTGTGACTACCGTCTACACTCACCCATGTATTTCTTTGTAGCCAACCTTTCCTTCCTTGAGGTCGCCATCACCTCCACAGTGGTGCCTAAGATGCTGGCCAACACATTTTCCCTCACTAAAACAATATCCTTTGTTGGATGCCTCACACAATCTTTTTTCTACTTCCTGCTGGGATCCACAGAATTCTTCATCCTGGCTGTTATGTCCTTTGATCGATATGTCGCCATCTGCAACCCACTGAGGTATGCCATCATCATGAACAAACAGACATGCATAATGTTGCTTCTGGGATCCTATGTGGGCGCATTTTTGTCAATTTTGGCATCATCAACCTTAACTGCTGCTCTGCCCTTTTGTGGGCCAAATGTAATCAATCACTTCTTCTGTGACAGTGCGCCTGTACTAAAGCTGGTCTGTGCAGATATATCTCTGGCTGAGCTGGCTGACTTTATTTCCTCTGCTGTGTTGCTCTTGGGCTCCTTGCTCCTGACAGGAGTATCTTACATCTATATTATCATTACTATCCTTAGAATTCCCTCTGTCCAGGGACGACAGAAGGCTTTTTCCACCTGTGCTTCACACATCATCGTGGTCACACTTTATTATGGGAGCTCCATTTTCATCTATGTCCGCCCCAAAAAGGGCAATGTGATGGATGTTAATAAATTTGCTACAGTGTTGAACACTATTGTGACACCAATGCTGAACCCATTCATATACAGCCTCCGAAACGAGAAAGTAAAAGAATCTCTTGGCGATGCCTTTAATAAATACGTAGGTATGCTAACAAATTTGAGATCTCAAAAATGATGTCTTTACAAATGTTGCTCTTCATTTCTGGCAACAAAATTATTTTATTGGCTAACTATATAAAAGTTAATGTTATCACATAAGGGAGGAACTTAGCAGAACATATATTATTTCCTAATCTCTATCCAGGTTAACTGTAGATTCACAAGATCTAAAAACACATGCATATATTCATAATACATACATAATGACAGGCAGACAGATATAACTACATATGTGATTACTGTCCCATTTTCCTGTGCAAATTTGATTTCCAAAGTCAAATTCTTGTATAACCTGGGGATTTGAACACAAAAAAAGCCAGTATTGGATATCTCTGCTTTAGGTAGGTTCTCAACTTTATTGCAAAAGTTCCCTTTTTTTCCTTTTAAAAAACATTAATTTATCTTTTGTATTTGATACATATAGAGTCCTGTTAGAATGAAATAATATTAAATACACTCTGACTTTAACTTTAAAATATTGAATATAAATTATTTATCCCATCAGTTATTTAAATTTTGATTTTAATTATAAACATTTACTCATGGCTTCATGTTTTCTGTAATCTACAATAATTGTGTTCCTACTTCAATGCCATACAGTGTGGGGATATATCTATCTGCAGCAAAGGAATGTATTAGAACTTACAAGCCTCTGCTAATTATGCAGAGGAGGAATAGGTAGCAGAAATATATCAAATTGGTTTATCCATATTATTTTTTAGAACTGTAGGAAATTACTTCAGCTACTGAAATTTCAACATAATTTTTTATAAGAATAATTCTTAAAGGCTAATATCAATAATAAGTGAGGAATTTCAACATGATGTAGAATGCATTATTCTTTTACTATTTGAAAGAAAAGTTCAAATAATTAAATAAATGAGAAAATCACTCTAAAGAACATACTCAGTTACACGTGAAGGATGATCCACTGTTATTACTATGAATTACATGTTTCACAGTAGCCAAAATGTCTCTTGTAAGGAAGAAGTAATTTCAAAATAATTCTGTTGGTATAAGAAGGTGGTCTAAATACACAAATCATAAAGATACCTTCTAATGTAAAATATTTTATGATTAAAAGACTGCAAATGTCCCACGCATACCCTCAGCCTGTGCTTAAAGAAATTGGATAGAAAGAGCTACCATGGTGTGCATTTGGTTTGATTCAATTATTCCCAGTTTCATTTCAATCTATTTTTCCTGATTCCTTGCCATTAAATTCTTACACGCACTATCTCTCTGACTTTATAATCTTGACTCTCCCTCTTTTCGTAAAAAAATAAAATAAAATAAAAAGATTAATAGTGATCTATTCATTGTGTGCATCTCTTCAGCTAGCACCCCTCGTGTCCTAGCAAGGTTTCTAGGGAATATCTGAAGCCCATTCATAGTGTTTAAAACACTACTAGCCAGCAGAAAGTTGGAATTTTCATCCATACAAAGCCATTGAAGTTATAACTTTTATTTTGCTATATTGTCATAAATAAAACCTACAGATATAATTAGTAATTGTATGGGATTGAGCATGAACTCTGAAGAAAAATAACTCTACAGTAGTGGGTCAACTTTCTGATCAGAAGGGGTGACCAGCTAAGACAGGCTGCTGGCAACATTCCTTCTTTTCCATCATCAGCCTCAGATAGAGTAGACCTCCCTTCACCTTCCCTGGGTGTTGCACCTCCATGGAACACTGCATCAAATGTGTGTGTGTGTGTGTGCGCGTTTGTGTGTTATTTGAGCATTTATCGCTCTCCCAAGTGCAGTTGTTTGGTGAATTTTATTTTATATAATACAGAGTTTACAGAATAGAACATTAGGGTGACCTTCATTTTTGTATCTACAATGCTGGCTTAGCACATTTCAGTTAGTTTAGCTGAGAGAAAGAGAGGCAAAAAGAAAGAGAGAGAGACCACATTCATATAAGTCTTATCACAATATACAATTGTTTTATTTTACTATTAATTGGTGTTAATCTCTTACTGTGCCTACTTTATAAATTAAACCTTATCTTAGGTATGTATGTATAGGAAAAAAAACATAGTGTATACAAGGTTTAATACTATCTGTGGCTTCAGGTATCCACTGGGGGTCCTGAAATGTATCCCACAATGGATAAGAGGGACTACTGTACCCACATTTGGATGTAATAACACTCTAGAAAGAATTTTCACATGTCAAAAAATAAAAATTTTACTCATTTTGATTTATAAATGTTTCCATTTCCCTGAAACATTCAAATAAAAGTAAAAGAATGTGCTGAGTTAAAATCATCACGTAACTGCTTCAAGTATCAAGATGACTTCAACTCTTTGTCAATAGAATAACAGAATTTTATAGCTGAAAGAGATATTTTATTTTATTCAAACTCCTTGTATAAAGATGACGAAAATGAAGCAAAGAAAGTTATGCCTGATATCTAAGATTGCAAAAGAATAAAAGCAATTTAATGAAATTTAGATCCTCAGTCATTGTTTCATGAGTATAGTATGTATTTTCAGTCCTGCTAAGTACAAGGTTAATTAATAGATGCTAATGAAAAACAGTAGGGAGTTGCATCAGCAACATGAGGAATAGGAAGCCCCTGACTCTCCCCCCACCCAAAGATGCACTAAATAAACATCTATTCATGGATCAGTCCCCTCTGAGAGAAAGTCACAGACCAACTGAGAGATTCTTACCCACTGGGCAACTGAGAAAACGTCACATCAAATGAATATGAAAGCCAGGCATGGTGGCACTGCCCATCAAGTCCTGTCTTCTCTGGAGCCTGAGGCAAGAGGATCACTTGAGCCCATGAGTTCAAAGCTGCATTGAGCTATGATACCACCACTGCACTCCAGCCTGGGTGATAGAGTGAGACCCCATCACTAAAAAAATAAAATAAAGGAATGTGTGGGAAAAGCTGAGACAGGCATATTTGGGCACAAACCCTGCCCTGGGCACTGAGTCATGTGATTGGGAAAGGAATTCCCAACACTCAGCTTCTCCCTGTGGAGAGGAAGGTTTGGACCTCACGTATAAAGCCCTAACACTAAGGTTCCCCAGTGTTTAGCTCTTAATTTACCAACTGTGAGAACGGAAGAGATAGACACATGTGAGTCTCTAGACCACAGAAAAAAGTGATTTTATATGGGCACTCAAGTGCTTCCAGGGGCTTCATCCTCAGGAAAAAGTGCAGAGAAGGGACTTAAAAATCACAGCCCCCTGTCTGTCCCTTGAATGGACACACTATTCCATTGGCTACTTGGCAGCCTGGCTTCTAACTAACTTACACTGGGGAATTAAAAGGACAGAAAAATAGTAACCCGCTGCCAAACTGAGAAGCAGATCAGCACTTCTCAAGACTTTTGCCCTGGCTCATCCCAGCCATAGCTCCAGGTCTATTAATGCCTCCTGCAAGGAGTTTGCCCACACATTGAACATCCCAACTTATACTTCTTTCACCCAAGGGACTGCATCCTAAACCTCCTAGCTCTACGAGCAGAGGGGAGTGTCATATGTGTGTCTATCTAGACCACAGAAAAAAGTGGTGTGTTTATATGGGCACACAAGCACTTCCAGGGGATTCATCTCCCTAGAGCAATATAGAGAAAGGGCTTAAAAAGTACAGCCCCCAGTTTCTCCCTGGAAGAGGTTTACAACACACTCTTCCAGTGTCTACTTGGTGGCTTGGCTTTTAACTAACTTGTGCCCGGTAGTTAAAGGGGCAAGCAAGTGTTAACCCTCGAGCAGCCTGAAAATCAAATTGTTACTTCCTGGGACTTCCCCCCAGCTCACTCAAGCAATAATTCCAGGTCTATTAATCTCTCATGGAAGGTGTCTATCCAAACATCACCTCAACTTTTACAGCTTCTGTCCAAGAAAGTGCATCATAAACCTGCTAGCTCTGGGAGCAGAGGAGAATAAGTATACGCAAGTTTATCTAGACCATAGGAAAAAAAGTATTTTTATATGGGCTTATATTTACATAAACACTTCCAGGGTCTTCATTCCCCAGGAGCAGTGCTGGAAAGGGGATTTAAAAATCCTGCTCCCTGTTTCTCATAGAAAGGGGTTTATGCCACACATTAAGTGCCCCAAATTTTACAGATATTTTTATAGGACTTCATCTTAAACCTCTTAGCTATGGGAGCAGAAGGGACTAGGCATATGAGAGTCTTCCTAGATCATGGAACAAAGAGGTGGTATTAAACAGGCATGCAAACACTTCAGGGGGCTCACACCCTTGAAGCAGTGCAGACAAGGTGGAGGGAAGATGCAGCTTCAATATTCTCTCCATAAGGGGTTTATGGCACACACTTCCAGTGGCGACTTGATGGCCTGGCTTCTAATGAACTTGTCTTGAGGAGGTAACAGGGCAAAAGAAGAGTAGCCTTAAGCCAGAACCAGAGCTTGACACTTCATGAGCCTTCTCTTTGGCTCACCCCAGTGATAAATCCAGGCCTACCCATTCTTCCTGGGAGGAGTTTGGCCATACACTGACTGCCAGAACTTCGATAGCTTCTACTTAACAGATTGTCTCCTTAAATGACCTAACTGTGGTAGTCAATGGGGCTTTGCATTCCTGAGTGGCCCTAGACCACAGAAAACAAAGAGGTGGACATAATGGGCCCACTTTCAGCAGTTATCTCCCCAGGATCAGAGGGTGCAGAATGAATATAAGTACAGGAATTTGCCACAAATACTTTTCCTGGCTTAGTGCAGAGAGAGTGGGAGCTCATGCTCAGCTTCACTGTGACGATAGAAGGAACAGGGATATACATCCAACACCCCATCATCTCCAGTTACATCTAAAGAGTCTGGCTTATACCCTACCAGTCTTGCACTGACAGGATGTGGCATAGTCTAAGCTCCAGATAGCAGTCTGGACAAACACAAAGATTTAAGAGGAACCTTAAAATCACTACTGGATAGATTGGTGAGATCCTTCTACATGAGGCAAGTCTGATAAGACTGGGAAAAGTAGTTATTTAAAGTACAGAAACCAATGCAGAGAGTCAAAGAAAATGAAGAAAAAGGAATATATTCCAGTAAAAGTACAAGATAAATCTCCAGAAACTGACCTAAGTAAAGTAGAGATATGTGATTTACTCAATGAGGGATTCAAAATAATAGTAATAAAGATGCTAACCTAGATCAGATCAATGCAAGAACAACATGAGAATTTTGACAAAGATATGGAAAGTATAAAAAAGTACTAAACAGAAATCATAGCACTGAAGAATATTGAAACTAAACTAAAAAATTTAATAGAGGGGTTCAACATCAGCCTATATCAAGCAAAAGAAAAGATCAGTGAACTTGAAGACAGGCCACAATGTGAAGGATAAAAAGAAAAAAAGAATAAAAAAGAGTGAGAATAGTTTAAGAGAATTATGAGACACCATCAAGTGTAACAATCTATGCATTGTCAGTGTACCAGAAAAAGAAGGGCAAGATAAAGAGACAGAAGACAAATTCAAAGAAATAATGGCAGAAAATTCCCAAGCCTGGGAAAGTAAATGTAAATCCAAATACAGGAATCCCAAAGGCCACCAAAAAAGATGAATCACAAGAGACCCACAATGAGGCACAGTGTAATCAAATTGTCAAAAATTAAAGACAAAAGAGAGTTTTGAAAACAGCAAGGAAAAAGTTTATTGTTGTGTACAGGTGAATCCGCATATGATTATCAGTGAGTTTTTCAGCAGAAACCTTATGGGCCAGAAGGGATTGGGATGATATATTTAAAATCCTGAAAGGAGAAAAAACTTGCCAACCAAAATTACTATACCCAGCAACTCTGTCTTTCAAAAATGAAGAGTGACAAAGACTTTTTTTAGACAAACAAATGCTGAAAGAGTTTAATCACCATAGACTTGCCTTACAAGAGGAAACCTTTGTGGCTTTGCTTAGACAATAATTTGGTTTATGTAAAATCAAAAATATAATCCATAAGAGAACATTGATAAATTGTATTTCATCAAAATAAATTTCTGTTGCTTCAAAGACATTGGCTAGGACAGCGAAAAAATAAGTCACAGACTGGTAGAAAATATTTGGAAAACAATATCTGATAAAAGGATTTCCCAAGACATATAAGGAAATCTCAAAACTCAACATAAGATCACAAATAAACTTACACAAATTGGATAGGAGAGTGACATCAGCAAGATGGTCAGTTAGAAGCTCTTAGCTCTCATCTCCCCCATAAAAACAACCAAAACAACAAATAAACAGCTACATTTCAATGTAAATAACTAAATAATACCACCTAGCCAAAAAAAATCAGGAAAATATTTCCATTTACGATAGAGTTCAAAAAAATAAAATACTTAGGAATCAATTTAACTGAGGTAATGAAAGACCTATACACTAAAAACTTTAAAACATTGGTTAAAAATTGTAAGACATTGGTGAAAGAAATTAAAGAGAACACAAATAAATGAAAGGATATTTATTCCATGTTCAATAATCCCAGGAATTAATATTGTTAAAATGTCCATACTACCCAAAGCAATATACAGATTTCACCTAAATCCCTGTTGAAATTCCAATGTCATTGTTCATGGAAATAGAAAAAAAAATCCTAAAATTTACATGGAACAATGAAAGACCCCAAATAGACAAAGCAATTCTGAGAGAAAAATAAGTTTAAGGCATCACACTTCCTGATTTAAAATTATATTATAAAGCTATAGTAATCAAAACAGTGTTTTACTAGCATAAAAACATACACACAGACAGACCAGTGGAACAGAATAAAGAGTCCAGAAATAAATCTAAACATATATGGTCAACTAATTTTTGACAAGGCCACCAAGAAGACCCAATGGGGAAAAGATAGTCTCTTAAATAAATGGTCCTGGGAAAACTGGATTTTCACATTCAAAAGAATGAAATTAGACTCTTATACTATACACAAATATCAATTGAAAATAGATAAAAGATCTAAATGTAAGACATGAAACCATAAAACTCCTAAAAGTAAACATGGGAGAACTGCTCCTTGATATTGACCTTGGCAATTATTTTTTGGATATCACACCAAAAGCTCAGATTACAAAAGAAAAAATAAATAAATTGGACTACATCAAACTAAAAAGCTTCTGCACAGCAAAGAAAACAAGCAACAAAATGAAAAGGCAGCCTACAGATTGGAGAAAAAATCTGCAAACTGTATATCTGATAAGGAGTTAACATCAAAAATTTATAAATAAACCATACAACTCAACAGCAAGAAAATATATTACCCAATTAAAACATAGCAAAGGACCTAAATAGACATTTCTTTAAAGAAGACATAAAAATGGCCAACATGTATATAAAGAGGTGCTCAACATCACCAATCATCAGGAAAATGTAAATCAAAACCACTATATACTATATCACTTCACATCCATTAGGATAGTTATTATCAAAAAGTCAAGAAATAACAAGTGTTGGCAAGGGTGTAAAGAAAATGGAACACAAGTACACTGTCAGTGGGAAGGTAGATTGGTGCAGCCATTATGGAAATCAATACAGATATACCTAAAGGAATCAAAAATACAACAAAGATATGATCAAGCAATCCCTCATCTGGGTATATACCCAAAGGAGATGGATGCATCACCTTATAAAATATCTGCACTCCCATGTTCATTGTAGCATTATACATAATAGCCAGATATAGAAACACTTTGTCTACTGACAGATGAATAAATAAAATGTGCTACACACACACACACACACACAAATATTATTTGGCCATAAAAAGAAAGAAACCCTGCCATTTGCCACAACATGGGTGGACCTGGAGGCATTATGCTAAGTGAAATAAACCAGACACAGAAAGACAAATATTGCATGATTTCACTTATATGTGGAATCTTTAAGAAAAATAAAAGAAAGAAAAATGCTCAAATATAGATAGATACAAAATAAAACAGTGGTTAGCAGGAGTGTCAGATGAGGGGAGAGAAAATGGAGAGATGTAGTTCAAAGGACACAAAGTAGCAAATATGAAGGATGAACATCTTGAGATTTAATGTACAACATGAGGACTATAGGTAAAACTATATTGCATTAGTGATTTTTGTTTAGTAAGTAGATTTTATCTGCTCTCATCATAAAAAAAGAGTAACTATGGGAGATGATGGATATGTTCATTTTCATCACTATACTAACCATTTTACTACCTGTATGTATCCCATAACATCATGGAGTACACCTCAAATATACCCAATAAAATTTATTTTAAAATAAATAAAACAAATATTTTTAAATAGGATAAATAGATCTATACAGAAGTTTCATCCAAAAAGCCACGCAAATAGCAAAAAAAAAAAGAAAAATTGCTCAATATAAAAATAAAATAATTAAGAATGACTAAAATTTAAAATACCATACTAAATATTGGCAATGATGTGGAAGAATTGCAGCTCTCATACACTGTTAGAAGGAATGGAAAAAAGTACAACCACTTTGAAAGCAGTTTAGAAGTTTCTTTAAAATATAAACTTATATCTATCGTATGATCCAGCCATTCCACTCCTAGGTATTTACTCAAGGGAAAAAAAAGTAATTTTCCATGCAAACTGTATGCTGTAATGTTTATTTGGGCTTTTTCACAGTCAAAAACAGGAAATAATGGGGAAAAATAGCATATTGATGCAATGGAAGGGTACTCAGCAATAGAAAATGAACTATTATAACAACATGGATGAATTGCAAAATAATTATTCAAAGTGAGGAAGACAGAAAAAAAGAGTCATATTTTATGACTCTGTTTATATAAAACTCTAAAAGTTCAGTCTTATCTATAGTGACAGAAACCAGATCAGTGGCTGCTTTGGCAGGGGAAGAATGGGATTTTTGTTTATGTGGTACACCAGCGTCTGCTCAGTGTTGGCATAATTTTACATTGCAGTGTAGGGGATGCTAGGTGATATAACAGATAAAGTCCCAAATCTAATATTCTTAACACAATGTAAGTGTATATCCTACTCACATAAAATCCAGTTGGCATGCAGTGGGTGGTTTGTGACAAGGAGCTCTGTACCATGCAATTATGCAGTGACCCGTGATTTCACATTCTTGCTGCTTCTAAAGTAACCATGAATATTGATATCCAGGCATCAAACCAGTGAGAAATAGAAAAATATATCCTCCAATAAGATCATTACAGCAATATAAATACTACTTCCATGTTCCATAGTTTATGAGAACATCCTATGAGTGCATTCTGATTTTATGTTGCTTTACAAAATCGATTCTCCAATTTTAGTAATGCACGTAAGTATAAGTTTACAAATCTGACCTAAACTCAAAAGTATTAAAATAATAAAGTTAGAAGAAATGTAGTCATTGTCTTGGCATAGTTAATCTTTAAAGAATTTAAAAGAATTCTTTGAAAAAAACTAGCCATCCCATTCTTGTGTCCTTTCCTCAAATATTTTACTTCTATATTTCTTCAAATTAATGAAACTTTTTATTAATAAAGATGCTATTCATCCATAAAACAGAATGAAATTCTGTCACTTGAGCAACATGGATGAACCTGGAGGACATCATGTTAAGTGAAATAAGCCAGGCACAGAAAAACAAGGGCCACATGATATTACTCATATGTGGAATCTAAAGAAGTTGATTTCATAGAAGGACAGAGTAGAATGTTGGTTACCAGAGGCTGGGGAGAGATGAAGGGTAGGGGATGGGGAGAGATTGGTCAATGGATACAAAGTTATAGTTAGACAGGAAGAATAAGTTCTGGTGTTCTATTTCACAGTAGGGTGATTATAGCTAATAACTATATCTATATAGTTATTATAATATATATTTCAAGATAGCTAGAAGAGAAGATTTTGAATGTTATCACCACCAAGAAATGATAAACGTCTAAAGTGATGAATATGCTCATTACCCTGATTTGATCATCACACACTGTATGCATGCATTGAAACATCACACTGTACCCCATAATATGTACAATTATTATATGTCAATTATAAATTTTAAAAGTATTAAAAATATGCATTCACTGGCCACTTTCTCTGTTGGGGAGATTCTTCTCCTCATCACATAATTTTGTATCTACCAATAGAAACTCCTAATGCATTTCTGCTACCTTAAGGAAGTACTTGGGATTCTCTACTTTCAAATCTTCCTTGCTTAGAAGTAGTGGTAGGGAGAATAGTCTATTGTTTTCTCCACCCCTATTTATGTCTTGTCTATACCAGGAAGATTGCCACTTCATTGCAGTCTTGGGACAAATACCACCGCTCACGTCTGGCTGGCCAAGAATTTCCTCAAGGATGGCAAAGCAGAAACAGAGCCTCCTTTCAGAGAACCATCTCTAGGATGCAGGGATATGATAGAGATGGGTTTGGTGAGTAGCCTCATTTAAATTTTTACACAACACATCCGCAGACCAGATGTATCATTAATAAAACAGATGTTTTAATGAATACCAGACTAATTTTTTCCATTTATTGAATGGTATTAACTAAAGGGAGGCAAGTGACTGTTAAGCTCAACCCCCAAATTCTTAACATGAATATTGAAAAACATAGATGCACATTCTGAAAGGATTTTAACTCAATATTATTTTTTGAATGGTAAAAATTGATATTTTTTGTTTTTTCAGTGCTGTTTAGCAAAGTGAATAGGTGATAGTAGTATATCTCATAATAATAATTTATGGAAATATTTTAATTAAAATATTCTGAGTAAATCTATCAATTACAACTATTTTGGTGGCTTCAATTTTTTTATATAAATGTAGTAACATATATGCCAGCAAATAGATTCAAAAAGAACAAAAATTATTAAGAAAAAAATTACTCCAAGTTTAAACTTCTGTTCTAGCTAATTGCTTTGATCCTGTTTATTTAGTATAGATATAGCTAGAGTTCCTTGTGTTAGTAGCCCTACAGAAATGTTAATTCCCTAGGGATCCTCTCCATCTTCCAGGAGTTCTCCCCAAGAGCTCCTGAAATAAACCCAGACTGCTTATTTCTCCTAATGATAATATTCTCTCAAACAATAAGAGAGATGCCTTTTATTCTTACTGTCTCTTTACCTCAGAACACCATTGGGGTAAGGTTATATTTTATTAACTAGATTTATTAGCCTTCTCAGAATCTCCATTTATCTTTAAACAATTAACACACTACCAATGTATTTGGAAAGTACCCTCTATATTTAGGAATGAGAAGAGACTAACCAAGGAAATTATGGTGCACTCTAAATGCAGTTAGTTCTGTACTTAGAAAGCACATACACACACACGTCACAAATATACTTGCACACTGTCTTTCAAAAATGTACTTATATGATAAAGTTGAACATATTTAATAAGCAATATTGGCTATGCTTCTAAAAAGTAAATGTGTATTAATGAAAACTCAAACTCAATTTAAAAATGTGTATCATTGATTCTTCTACTGAGGTAAGAGTTTATTTGCAATCTCTTCTTAGCTCCTTCCATATTGTAGTGGATCTATTTTCGATTTGTGTAGTTTTCTTATATAAGATGTATATATATATCTCATCTGTATCAATACACATTGTTTTTTATATTTACTTTGATCTTCTTAGAACATTTGGATCCTTCCCAAGTCATCCTAATTTCTATTTCTGCAGATGGGAAGCAGACAGTGGGAAGGGTTATGAGGGTTTATGCACTCATGGGAGGAGTTTACCTTCAATTTTTCTGTTATGAAAAAGGTGAAAGATTCACTGTATTATTATATTTTTGTTTAAAGTTTCTTGGCAACCCAAATAGAACTAATGAAGTAATATCAAATGATATCTATTTACAAAAATAGGAAATTTCCAAAGGAGTCATCACTCTGCAGTCATATTTATTAATTATGGACGACACAGGAAAATTCAGCCTTCTGCTGACCATGTCTGTCCTTCATTCAGATGTGTGGATCTTCTGAAATCAAAGGGTAAGTTTAAAGTGTGTACACAGGTATAAGTATAGGCCTACTGTGCAAAAAAATTATAAAACTATAAATTGAAGCTAAACAACCTTACTTGGACAAAACAGCTTAGTTAACTAAATTATTATCTTATAATATTACATGGTTGGATGATGTTTTGGAATATTAAGTTTATCACATTTTACTCTTCCTCAGTTAAATAACCACATTTTCCAAGTTTATGGCAGAAATAATGCAATTACTCAGAAAGAAGACATGTATACATTAAGCTCTGAGGAATATAACCCAGTATTTCCTAAATGGAGCATATGACTTGGTTTAATTCCATAAACCAATGTCATAACTTTAAAAATGGGATTTTAAAGAATCTATATTATTGAGTTTGCAAAATATTGAGATTGTTAGAATTATAAAGGACATTCTTATGTATTTGCTTTAATTATAATTCTGGAATATATGCTGTATATTTTATGCAAGAAATGCTATTTAATGGAAAATACAGTTTGAGATACATGTTTATTTAATACTTACCTTGTGTTTTTGTTTACAAACTCGTTTTCATCATCTATTTTTAAAATACGTTTTAAAAAATTAATTGTACCTCTCAACTGTTAAGAAAAATAAGAGAAAATTAAGGAGTATGTGGTGGAAATCCATAAGCAGTGCTCCAAGTGAAACGAGTGGCTCTGCAGGCACCATCTACACTCCAGTTGATAACTATAATGCAGAGTCATAAATCCACTGAATAAGGAAGAATTAACCCCAGCATTTATACTACACAAGATATTATCTGAAGCAATCTTTATTTGGAGTTAACATATCCTTTTGAAATAACGCTTCATTCCAGCCACATTGTAATTTAATTTTTACATCTTCTACATGATGAATAGTGTTTTGTCCTCTTGAATGCTTTTTCAGTTTATTTTATTCCATTGACAATACTTTTTATTGAAAAACATTTGCTGAGAAAATAATATTCCTGGAAATGTCAATATAGTGTGAATATTTAGTTTAACCATAACAGAAATCAAATGACTACTACAAATATCATTGTCTGTTACTCCAGGAAGCATACTGTGGTGGATACAAAAATACACAAATTGAAGACATTATAGTTAAAAAGAGTCATGTGTTAATTACAAAAGTTCAGATATTAAAAAAAGAAAAGTGGATCCAAAGGAGGTTATCTCCACTTTGAATGGAGATGTGAGAAAAGTATTCAAATACAGAGAAATAATTAATCTCAGGTTTTAAGGATTGTGTGGCCTCATTTGGAGGTAGAGAAATTGAAATAGTAGTCAAAGCTTGTACTGAGGAGTGTGTAGGGTATGACACTACAGTCTTTGGGAAAGAACAGTAGGATCATTTGCCTGGGACACAGAATTAAAAATTGGACTTATATATGTCCAAAGAACAGTGTCAGAACAGATGATAAAAATACTTTTCTGACATTCCCTGGAGTGTGTAATAGGTGTCAGGGAATGTATATAATATATAAGGATCTTATGGTTGCAGATAAGAGCAACACACAATGGTACAATGGTTAGTTTAATCAACAAAATAATAATAAAAATAATTATCCAGATGTTGTGTCCCACATAGTCAAAAGGAAGACTGCATTGTCAGCAAGACAAGGATGTTATGAAGACTTCAGCAATAGGGGAGAGATGTGTAATTCCTCGGGTCCAGTGATTCTTGCCTTTCTGTCCAGTTCTCAGATTTTGATGACAATATATCTGGTCACTCATTGTGTCAGGTCTCCATATTCCTGCATCAATCTGCTATTAGTGAGGTTCGCATATGAGCATGGAGAGAAGCATAACTATGTGCCACAAATAAGGCACAAGAGAATCATATCTAAGAAGCTTCTCCAACTTGTGTCTACGAATGAAAAATAATGTCGGCCACTATATTTCAATGGGTGATTTGGGAGCAATCTGGTGTTGGAAAGGTAATTTAAAAGTCACCAACTTTTTAAAAAAGGTGATTGGGACCTTTATATTTATCAAAAGATAAAGATGGACAGAATAGATTTCTGGGGTAGATTTAGTAAGAAGCAATTATTGCTTGGATGTAAAAAGTTACCATTGAACTAAAAAGAAGAATGATTGGAGACGTCAATAAAAAGAGATTGGGTTATGGTAGGACACATAATAGGAAAGACAAATAAATACAGAAAAAGTGGCAGGCTGGCCATAATGAGTGACATTCTGTTCATGTAAATGTTGTAGTGCATCAGGTTTTAAAGGAGAAACTGAGCCACAGGTTTAGACCCCCAGAGATTAAAATAAGAGGAGAGTTTTATGGAAAAATCCAACTAGAACTTGAACCCTTGAGAGAAGATAAAAAATCATTCATGAAAACCATAAACAAAGGCTAAAACTGGACCTCAATGAGAACCCTGAGAACAAAACGTATCATTTGCCATTTTGAAAAAGGTGGTTCAGGACAGATGTATGATGTATATAAAAGAAATATAATTACCAGAGTGTTTTAGTGTATGGTAACCTTGTGTCAATGGCAATTACAGATGCTGAAAGTAATTCTGAACGTGGAAGGACATTGCCAGGGGGCAATTTTGTGTTCCTTTTCTGCATATAAGGCTTTCCCAGGGGATGGCCTTTAACAACGAAACTACATTTGTGACAGAATTCATCCTTCTTGGTTTTCATACTACCTGGAACATGAAGATCTTGCTGTTCTTCACATTCCTGGTTGTGTATATGCTCACAGTTTTAAGTAACACTGTGATCATTCTACTGGTATGGAGTTATAACTGCCTTCAGTCACCCATGTATTTGTTCCTTGCAAACCTCTCACTTTTAGAAATTATGCTCACCTCTTCTGTGACACCTAAGATGTTGGCCATCACGATTTCCCAAATAAACACCATATCCTTTGAAGGCTGTATAACTCAATCTTTCTTTTATTTTCTCCTTGGGACAATAGAGTTCTTCATCCTGGCAATTATGTCATTTGACCGCTATGTTGCCATCTGTATCCCTCTGAGATACTTCACCATCATGAGAACTCAGATCTGCCTGAAGATGATCACAGCCTCTTGGGTGGGAGGATTGCTGTATATTATGCTACCTTCCATTGTAACCCTAAAATTAGTATTCTGTGGTCCCAATGTTATAGATCACTTTTTCTGTGACACTGCCCCCATGTTGAAACTGGCGTGTGGAGATCTCCATGTGGTGGAGATGGTTCATTTTATCTGTTCTGCAGCTCTCCTTCTGAGTTCTCTCCTCTTTACCATGACCCCTTATGTCTTTATTGTCTTTACCATTGTCAGAATGCCCTCTCCCCAGGGACGGTGGAAGGCTTTCTCCACTTGCGCTTCTCATATAATTGTTGTCTCTATATTTTATGGAGTTGCCATTTTCCTCTATGCCCAACCTTCTAAGGGAAATGTCTTATCATTCAACAAATTGGGCACTATTTTGAGTACAATAGTGACACCCTTGTTGAATCCATTTATCTACACTTTGAGAAATCAGATAGTCATACAGTCCTTAAGGCAAACATATTTCAAGCTGAGGGTTTTTCTAAGAGTATAGAAAAATATTTATTTAATATGTAATGTTAGAACTAAAGTTTTAATTGTCTTCAGAATTGTTTATTTGTATATGACACAAATAGATGGAGTTAACTAATCAATTATTAATATTGTTCATAATGTAGCTGATTTAAAATTGCCATTTTGTATTTGGCTCAACCACATGGCAAAACATAAAGGACATTAAGCGGATTTGTTGGTACACACCTGAGACTTGGTGAAGTAGCAATGAATGGCCTCAAATACAGGAAAACTAAGTTCTTAGTTATAGCTATAGGACTAATTGGGTATGTGACCATGAGCAAGTCACTTAAATTTTTACACTAGATTTATGTCTCAATATTAAGAGAACTTCAAGAGATAAACACAGGATAACATCTACAACCAAAGACTTTGGACCAGTACTTGTGGACCCAGCCTCTGGCCCACCATGGCTCCAGGCTGGCCCTCATATCCTTAGGCTTCAGGCTGGCATCCACAGTCCCTGACTCCAGGGCTCTCTCCACAGACCCATCTCTAGGCCAGCCAATGGCCTTAGCACAAGGCAAATATCCACAACCCCACTACCCAGGCCCAATCTCATGGACCTAGCCTCTGGCCTATCACAATACCGGGCTAGCCAACACAGCCCTAGATCCAGGCCAAGACCCATGGTCTCAGCTTCCTAGCCCTCTCCAGTGCCAGGCCCAGCACCCCCATATCACAGCCAGCTCCAGGCCAGGCCCTTCCAACCCAGGACCCAGTCTTCCCCAGTGCCTACCAGCTTCTGCCTCCCCAGGCTCCATACTGCCACCTGCCAACCCAGCCTCTAGTCCAGCTCCTATGGATACAAGCTCCAGGGCCACCAAGCATCAGGACAGGCCTTGTGGCCTAAGGCTCCAGGCAGGCCCATGTGGACTCAGGCTCCAGGGCTATCCCATGCTCCAGACAAGCCCAGAACAAGGACAGCCCACATTACCTCAGGCTTTAAGTATGGCCCAATACCAGGCCAGTTCCTGCAGCACCACACTCCAGGCCAGGAACTGAAGAGCCAGCCTCCACCCCAACTCCAGTGCCTGGTCAGCACACATGGCCTCAGGCATAAGCCTTGCACCTTAGGATCCAGCCTCCAGGTTATACCTCGTCAATATAGGCTCCAGGCCTGCTGAATGCCAGGCCAGACCCTGTGATGCTAGGCTCCAGGCTAGCCACTGTGGCCCTATGCTCCAGAAGACCCAGGTTCTAAGCCTGCATCAGCAGACCCAGGTTCAAGGCCCTGGTTCATTCATTGCTACTTCACCAAGTCTCAGGTGTGTACCAACAAATCCGCTTAATGTCCTTTATGTTCTGCCATGTGGTTGAGCCAAATACAAAATGGCAATTTTAAATCAGCTACATTAT
Source organism: Daubentonia madagascariensis (assembly GCA_023783475.1). NCBI lineage: Eukaryota > Metazoa > Chordata > Mammalia > Primates > Daubentoniidae > Daubentonia > Daubentonia madagascariensis. The sequence continues at coordinate 119,658 of JAKFHU010001467.1, read as the reverse complement.
GAACAATATTAATAATTGATTAGTTAACTCCATCTATTTGTGTCATAGGGTCCAGAAGACCATGGTGCCAGACTAAGCCCCATTTCTCCAGTTTCAGGCCAGTTTACATGGCCCCAGTACCCAGGCTCAACCTTGCAGACCCAAAACCCAGGTCTACCCATTTGCTGACCTAAGCATGAGGCCAGCCTTCCCAAGGACTCCAGTAGCAAGCCTCTCATGGACCTTACCAGGTGACCTGCCCAGAATCTTGGCACTGGCTGATTTGAGAAGAGCTCTCATAGACAAAGCAAACCATCAAAGACTGCAGTAAGTCCCTACTTCTTCAAATTGTCACATATCAACCAACATAAACCAAAAAAAAAAAAAAAAAGAAAGAATAGAAAAAGAAAAACAAAGGAGAAATAAGACTACCAAAAGAACACAATAATCTCCCAGTAGCTGAAACCAAAGAAATTGAGATGTAAGAAGAGTCTGAAAAGAACTCAAAATAATTGTTTTAAGGAAGCTCAGAAAACTTCAGAAAAGTAGAGGGAAAAAATTCAATGGCATTAGGGAAAAAATAATTGATCAAACAGGAAATTTAACAGACATATTGAAATAATAATTTTAAAAAGTCAAGCTAAATTGCTGAATCTGAAAAATACAAAGAATGAAATTTAAAAATTCAATAGAGAGAAACAGCAGCAGAATTGGTGAAGCAGAAGAAAGAATCTGTGAACTCAAAGACAGGTTATTTTAAAACTATACACTTAGAGGAGAAAGAAAGAAAAAAGAATAAAAAGGGATGAAGAAAGCTTATGGGATTTATGGCACAGCATCAAAAGAGCAAATGTTTAAGTTATAGGAGTTCAAGAAGGATAAAATAACATAAAGGGATAGAAAGTTCATTTAAAGAAATAATAGCATAAAAACTTCACAAATCTGGGGAAAGATATAAATATCCAGGTACTGTAAGGTCAAAGGTTTTCAATCAGATTTCATCCAAACAAGACTATCCCGAAACATATTATCGTCAAACTCAAAAATCAAAGATAAAGAGAAGACCCTGAAAGCAGGGGGAGAAAAAGAAGCAAAGAAATATAAGGGAGTTACAGTAAGTCTATCAATGGACTTCTCAGCAGAAAACTGATAGGCTGGGAGAGAATGGGATGATATAGATGTATTTAAATTACTGAAAGAAAATCACTACCAACCAAGAACACTGTACCCAGTAAGTCTGTTCTTTAGAAATGAAGGAGAGATAAAAACTTTCAGAGATGAACAAAAGCCGAGGGAGTTCATCAACAATAGACCTATCTTACAAGAAATGTTAAGAGAGTTTTTCCAGCTAAAAAAAGAGACACTAATTGGCAACAAAAAAACATATGAAAATATAAAACTTACTGGTGAAAGTAAGCACACAGAGAAATTCAGGTAAGCTAATACTGTAATAATGGGGTGTAAATCATTTGTATATTTAGTATGAAGGTTAAAAGACCAAATTATTAAAAACAATAACTACAATATGTTGTTAAGGGATACACAATGAAAAGATATAAATTGCAACATCAAAATTTTTAAATGTAGTGTAGGGATGGAGTAAAAAAGTGTAGAGTTATTTAATTCAGTCAAAATTAGGCTGTTATCAGCTTAAAATAGCCTGTTGTAACAATAAAATATTTTTCATAAGCCTTATAGTAACCACAAAGCAAAATCTATAGTGGATAAACAAAAAATAAAAAGTAAGTAAGCAAAGCATACCACTGAAGAAAAATCAATTAATCACAAAAGAAGATGGCAAGAGAGGAAGATAGAAACAGGATCTATGAAATGACTTGAAAACAATTAGCAAAATGGCAGAAGTAAGTACTTACCTAGCAATAATTACATTGAGTGTAAATGGATAAATGCTCCAAAAGACGTAATTGACTGAATGGATAAATAAAAGCAACAACACTCAACTATATGCTGCCTACAACAGACTCACTTCACCTTTAGGACACATATAGAATGAAAGTGAAGGAATGGAAAGGATAGTCCATGCAAATGGAAACCAAAAAGCAGAGTAGCTATACTTACATCAGGTAAAATAGATTTTAAGGCAAAAACTGTAACACAAAACAAAGGTTATTAAGTAATGATAGGGGGGTCAATTTACAAAGAGGATATAACAATTATAAATATATATGCACCAAACATCACATCACAAATATAGAAAGCAAATATTAATAGTTATGAAGGGTGATATAGACTGTAATGCATTAATAGTAAAGGACACCAATACCCCACTATTAGAAATACACACATTATACAGACAGCAAAACAATAAGGAAACATTGGACATTAACTATACTTTAGACCAAATGAACTTAACAGATATATACAGACCATTCCACTCAATAGTAACAGAACACACATTCTTCTCACGTGTTGATGAAACATTCTCCAGGATATATCACGTTAGGCCACAAAACAAGAATTAACAAATTTGATAAGGTTGAATTCATATCAAGTATCTTTTCTGACCAGAACAGTATGAAACTAGAAATCAATGAGGAGGAATTTCAGGTAATTCACAAATACATGGATATTAAACAACATGTTCCTGAACAGCTACTGGTTGAAAGAAAAAATTAAAAGAGACATTTAAAAATATCTTAAGACAAATGAAAATGGAAACACAGCATATGAAAACTTAACGTGATGCAACAAAAGCAGCCCTCAGAGAGACGTTTATAGCAATAAAGACCTACATCAAAAAAGAAGAAAGATTTCAAAAAAAGCCCCCTAATTTTCGACCTCAAGTAACTAGAAAAAGAACAAACTGCTCATCATTAGCAAAAGGAAGGAAATAAAAAATATCAGAGCAGAAATAAATGAAATATAAACTAGAAAACAATAGAAAAGATCAATGAAATTAAGAATTGGTAATTTGAAAAGATAAACAAAATCAACAAATCTTGATCTGGACAAACTAAAAAAAGAGAGAGAAGACTCAAATAAATAAAATCAGAAATGAAAGATGAGACATGGTAACTGGTACTACAGAAATACAAAGGATCATAAGAGACTATAATGAACAATTTTATGCCACAAATTTAATAACTATGAAGAAATGGATAAAATGCTAGACACAGACAACCTGAATTATGAAGAAACAGAAAATCCAAACAGACCAATAATGAGTAAGGAGATTGAATCAATAATAGAACATTTCCTGTCAAAGAGAAGCCCAGGACCTGATGGCTTCACTACTGAATTCTACCAAAAATTTGTTAATATCAATCCTTCTCAGACTCTCCAAAAATACTGAGGGAATCAATCCAAACTCATTTTAGGAGGCCAGGATTACCCTTCTATCAAAGTCAGACCAAAAAAATAAACAGAGAAAGAAAATTAAAAATGTATATATTTATGGAGAAAAATGTGATGTTTTGATACGTGTATACATTGTGCATTGATCAAATCAGGCTAATTGACATATCTATCACCTCACATATTTATGATGCCTTTGTAGTGAAAACACTTAAAGTCTACTTTTTAAAAGCTATTTTGATATATACAGTACATAATTATTAAGTATAGTCACCATACTGTGCAATAGAACATGAGAACTTATTTTTCCTGTCTAACTGAAACTTTGTACCCTTCAGCCAACATCTCCACTTTCCCCATCTACCCCTCACCCCACCATCTGATAACCACCATTCTACTACCTACTTCCAAGAGTTGCACTTTTTTAGATTCTACACATAAGTGAGATTTTATGGTATTTGTCTCTCTGTATCTGGCTTATTTAATGTAGCATAATGTTGTCTAGGTTCTTCCATGTTCTCATAAATAACAGAATTTCCTTCTTTTCAAAGGCTGAATAGAATTCCATTGTGTATGTTTACCATATTTTAAAATCCATTCATTCATTCATTCATTCATGGGCAATTCTGTTGTCTCCGTATCTTGATTACCGTAAATAAAGCTGCAGCGAAGATGCGAGTGCAGAAATCTCTTTGACATACTTACTTCAATTTTTTGGATATATACACAGAAATGAGATTACTGGATCATATAATAATTTTGTTTAGTTTTTTGAGAAACTTCTATTTTCCAAAATTATGTGCTAATTTATAATACCACAACAGTATACAAGGATGGCCTTAACTCTACAACCTCACCAACTCTGACTGTCTTTCATCTTTTATAATAGTCATTCTAACAGGTGTCAGGTGATATTTCATTGTGGTTTACCTTTGCATTTCTCGATGATTAGAGATGCTGATTTTTTTTTCATATACTTGTGTATCTTCTTTTGAGAAATGTCTAATCAGGTCCTTTGCCCACTTCTTAATGCAATTATTTGTTTTCTGTTATTTTATGAACATTAGGACTATTTTTCTATTTCTGCAAAAGTATACCATTGAAATTTTCATAGGGATTGCATTGAATTTGTAGATTGCTTTGGGTAGTATGGATATTTTAAAAACATTAAAATTTCCAATCCATAAACATGGGATACCTTCCCATTTATTTGTGTTTTAATTTATTTTATCAATGTTTTGCAGTTTTTTATGTACCACCTTTGTTAAGTTTGTTCCTAAGTATTTTACTCCTTTTGAGTTATTGTAAATGGAATTGTTTTCTAATTTCCTTTCGAATAATACGTTGTTAGTGTGTAGAGACACAACTATTTTTTGTGTATTGATTTTTATGTCCTGAAACTTTGCTTAATTCATTTATTAGTTCTAACAGTATTTTGTGGAATTTTTAGAGTTTTCTACATATAAGATCATGTCAATCTGTGAACAGAGATAATTTTACAGCTTCCTTTCTGATTTGGATTCTTTTATTTCTTTTTCTTGCCTAAATGCTCTGACTTCCAGTACTATGTTGAATAGTAGCAACAAGAGTAGGCATTCTTGCTTTGTTGATGTGTTTTTCACCATTGAGCACGATGTTACCACCATGGGCTTTTCATATGTGGTCTTTATTATATTGAGGTAATTTCCTTCTATTCTTAGTGTTTTTATTATGTAAGTGTATGGAGTTTTTTTTCAAATACTTTTTCTGCATCAGTTGAGATAATCATGTGGTTTCTGCTCTTCATTCTGTGAATGTGGTGTATTACATTAATTGATTTTCATATGTTGAACCATCCTTGCATTCCAGGAAAAAAATATCAATTGATTATAGCATATAATCATTTTAATAAGTTGTAGAATTTGGTTTGCTATTTTTAATTGATACATACATAATAATTATACATATTTATATGGTACATGTGACATTTTGATACATGAATACCTTCTGTAATGATTAAGTCAGGATCTTAGGATACATATCACCTAAACATTTATCATTTCTTTGTGTTTGGAACATTTCATATCTTCTCTTCTAGCTACTTTGAAATATACAATAAATTATTGTTAATTATTCACCCTACTGTGCTATAGACTGCTAAAACTTATTACTTCTATTTAATTGTATGTTTGTACCCATTAACCAACTTTTCTTCATCCTCCTCACCACTATTTCCAGCCTCTGGTAACCATCATTCTACTCTCTACCTCCAGGAGATCGACTTTTTTAGATCCCACATATAAATGCTAATATGTGATATTTGTCTTTCTGTGGCTGGCTTATTTCACTTAATATAATGACTTCCAGTTCCACCCATGTTGCTGCAAGTGAGGATTTCATTCTTTATGGCTAAATAATATTCCATTGTGTATATATACTGTCTTTTCTTTATCTATTAATCAACTGAGGGACACAGGTTGATTCCATATCTTGTCTATTATGAATAGTCTTGCAAAGAACGTGGCAGTGTAGCTATCTTTTTGACATACTGATTTCAAATATTTTGGATAAATTCCCAGGAGTGGGATTGATGAATCATGTGGTAATTAAATATTTATTTTTTTGAGGAACACCCATACTGTTTACCATAATGGCCCTATTAATTTACATTCCCATCAACAGTTGCAAGGGTTACCATTATTCCACATCCTAAGCAACACTTTTCTTTTGTCTTTTGATAAGAGCCATTCTAACAGGTATGAGGTGATATCTCATTGTGGTTTTGATTTGCATCTCTTTTATGATTAGTGATGTTGATCATTTTTTCATATGCTTCTTGGCCATTTGTATGCCTTCTTTTGAGAAATGTCTATTGAGGTCCTTTTCCTGTTTTTTTAAATTGGGTTATTTGTTTTCTTGCTATTGAATTGAGATCCTTATGTATTTTGGAAATTGATATTAACCTCTTCGAATATGTATGGTTTGCAAATATTTTCTCCCATTCCATAAGTTGTCTGTTCATTCTCTTTATTATTTCCTGTGCTGTGCAGAAGCTTTTTAGTTTGATATATCCTATCTATTTTTGCTTTTATTATTTTTGTTTTGGAGGCCAACTCTAAAAAAATTATTGCCCAGACCACTGTCAGAGAGCTTAGTCCCCATGTTTTTTTCACATAGTTTCACAGTTTCAGGTTTTACATTTAACTTTTTAATGCATTTTCAATTGATTTTTGTATACAGTTTGAGATAAGGATCTAATTTTATTCTTCTGCATGTGGATATCCAGTTTTCTCAACACAATTTGTTAAAGAGTCTGTCATTTTCCCATTGTGTGTTTTTGATGTCTTTTTCTAAAATCACTCCACAGTAATTGCATAGATATGTTTCTGAGCTTTCTATTCTGTTCCATTAGTCTGTGTGTCTGTTTTATGCCAGTACAATGCTGTTTTGGTACTATAGCTTTGTAGTATAGTTTAATGCTAGGTAGTGCAATTCCTCCAGCATTTTAAAATTATTTTTAATTGGCACATAATAATTATAGATATTTATGTGGTACAGTGTGAAATTTTGACATATGTATACAATGTGTAATTATAAAATAGGGATAATTAGCATATCAATTACCTCAAACATTTATTATGTCTTTTCATTGGGAATATTCAAAATCTTTTCTTCTAGCTATTTGAAAATATACAATAAATTATCAACTATAGCCACCCTACATTGCAGCACAGCAATAGAGCATATTCCTCCTATCTAGCTGTAATTTTGTATGTATTAACCAAGCTCTGTTTCTCCTTTTTACCCCCTACCCTTGCAGGCCTCTAGTGATCACTATTCCACTCATTGCTTCTATGAAATCAACTTTTTTAGCTTCCACATGTGAATGCTAACATGTGGTATTTATCTTTCTGTGCCTGGCTTATTTCACTCAACATAATGTCTTTCAGACTCATCTCTATTGCCACAAATGACAGGATTTTATTTTTCATGGCCAAATAGCATTCCATTGTGTATATTTACTGGATTTTCTTTATCCGTTCATCTGTTGATGAACACTTAGGTTGATTCCATATCTTGCCTATTGTGAAGATCTCTGCAATAAACATGGGAGTGCAGATATCTGTTTGACATATTATTTCCTTTCTTTTGTGTATATACCCAGTAGTGGAATTACTGGATCATATGACAGTTCTACGTTTTGAGGAACCTCCATATTGTTTTTATATTGTTTTATAATGTCTGTACTAATTTATGTTCTCACCAACAGTGTATAAAAGTTCACACTCTCACACTCTCACAAAAGTCCACATTCTCACCTGCATTTGTTATTTTTATTTTTTGATAATAGCTATTCTAGCCGGGCTGAGATGATATCTCATTGTGGTTTTGATTTACATTTCCCTGATGGTGAAGAATATTGGGCATTGTTTCATATACTTGTTAGTTACTTGTATGACTTCTTTTGAGAAATGTCAATTCAGATCATTAGCCCATTTTTTAATTGTATTGTTTTTGTTTGTTTGTTGCTGTTGGCATCAGAGTAATGCTGGCCTCATAGAATAAGTTTGAAAGAATTCTCTCTTCAATTTTTTGGAATGGTTTGAGAAGAATTGGTGTTAGTTTGGTGTAAGTTTTCTTAAATGTTTGGCAGAATTCAGTAGTGAAGTCATTTAGTCCTGGCCCTTTTTGTTGTTTTGGAGAGACTTTTAATTACTGATTCAATCTTGTTACTTATTTTCATCTGCTCAGGTTTTTTATTTCTTTTTGGTTCAATCTTAGCTAATGACCCTTTGTATTTCTGTGGTATCAGTTATAATATCTTTGTGTTTCTAACTTATTAAATTTTGGTCCACTCTCATTTTTTTTTTCACTTTTTTGTTAGTCTAGGTAATGGTCTGTCAACTTTATCTTTTCAAAAAAACAACTTTTTGTTTTGTTGATCTTTTATATTTTGTCTCAATTTTGTATATTTTTGCCTTGATATTTATTATATCTTTCCTTGTATTTATTTTGGGTTTGGTTTGTCTTGTTTTCTAGTTCCTTGAGGTGCATAATTAGGTTGTTTATTAGAAATCTTACTACTTTTTTTGGTGCAAGTGTTTATTGCTACAAACTTCCCTCTTAGTACTGCTTTTTCTGTTTCACAAAAATTTTGGTTTTCTGTCTTTCTATTTTCATTTGCTTTGTGAACTTTTAAAATTTTCTTCTTAATTTCTTTATTGACTCATTGGTCATTCAGAAGGGTGTGGTTTAATTTCCATGTATGTATACAGTTCTCAAAGTTCCTCTTTCTACTTTAATTCCATTGTGATGAGAAAAGATAGTTGATATGATTCCAACTTTTTAAAATTTGTTGAGACTTGTTTTGTGGCCTAACTTATGGTCTATTCTGTAGAATGTTCCATGTGCTGCTGAGAAGAATGTGTATTCTGCATCTGTTGAATAAAATGTTATGTAAATGTATGTTACATTCATTTGGTCTATAGTGCAGTTTAAATCTGATGGGGTTTTTGTTGATTTTCTATTTTGATAGGCTGCCCAATGCTGAGAGTAGGGTTTTGAAATTCCCAATTATTATTGTATTGGATTCCATCGCTCCCTTTAGATCTAATAATATTTGTTTCACATATCTGGGTGCTCTGGGTTTGGGTGCATATATATTTATATTTGTTTTATGCATTTTCTAAATTGATCCCTTTATTACTATATGACTTTCTTTGTCTCTTTTTACAGTTTTTCATTTAAACTCTATTTTATCTAAGTATAGGTATTCCTGCTCACTTTTGGTTTTCATTTACATGGAATATCTTTTTCTATCCTTTTGTTTTCAGTCTACTTATGTCTTTAAAGATGAAGGACATTTCTTGGAGGAAGCATATAGTTGGGTCTTGTTTTTTATCTGCACATTCCAGCCCATTTTCTGCACTGCACCAAGGAGTTGTAGCCCCTGAAAGTGTTTGCACTCCCATCTAAAACCACCTCTTTGTTCTGTGATCTAGGGAGATTTGCATATGCCTAGTCCATTCCACATTCAGAGCTAGAATATTTAGGATGCAGTCCCTCCAGTGGATGCTGTAAAACTGGAAGTGCTGGATGTGTGTACAATCTCCTTCCTTCCCAGGAGAGATTAATAGACCTGGAATTATCTCTGAGGTGAGCCAGGGAAGAAGCTTGAGAAATGCTGATTTGCTTCTAAGGCTGCCAGCAGGCTATAATTTGTCTGCCACTCTAACTCCCAGTTGCAAGGTAGAGGCCAGGCAGGCAAGTAGGAACTGGAAGAGTATGTCGTAAACCCCTTGTGGAGAGACACAGGGAGTTCCATTTTCAAGCCCCTTCTCTGTGTTGCTTCTGGGGGATAGAGCCCCTGGAAATGCCTGCATGCCCATATCAAACCACCTTTTTTTTTCCCCTGTGGTCTAGGAAGATTTACACATGCCTAATCCCCTCCAATCTCAGAGTTGGTGAATTAAGAGCCAAATCATGGGAAAACTTAGAGTTAGAGTGATATCTGTGAGGTCCACACTCTCCTCTCCAGCGAGAAGCTGAGTGCTGAGGAGTCCTTTCCTGATTTTATGGTGCAGTGCCCAGGGCAGTGTTCATGCCTAGGTGTGCCTTGGCGTTTCCTATCCATTTGCTGGGAATGTTTTCTCGGTTGGTAGGAGTCTCTCAGCTGGCTTCCTACTTTCTCCCAGAGGGAACTTATCTGTGAATACACATGTATTTGGCATGTCTGTGGGTGTAGGGAGAGTCAGGAGCCTCCTAGTCTGTCATGCTGTGGATGTCAATCCTTCACTAAGCACTGCTCTAGATGCATACCAGAAATTATGTGTTGTGCTTTTGTTTTATGTTCAAGATATTTTCTAATTTTGTCTTGATTTCTTCTTACATTCAAGGTTTTTAGAGGTGTGTTTATTTAACTCCCAATTATTTAGGATTTTTATAAATATTATTTTTTCATTGAATTCTAATTTAATTTTATTGTATTCAGAGAAAAGGCTCTGTATAATTTCTTTCTTTTTAACTATATAGACAATCATTTTATGGGCCAGCCTATGGTCTATCTTGGTGAACTTTCCATATGTACTTTTAAATAATGGATAAGAGTGTGTATTCAAAAGATAATGTGTTGTTTTAATGTTCAATTAGGTCAAGTTGGTTGACAGTGTTCAGAAATTCTATATCCTTACTGATAGCGAGGCTGTTAAAAATGTCTGACTATGAGTGTAGATTGGTGTGTTTACCCTATAGTTTTATCAGGTCTTGCTTCATGAAATTTGATGCTCTGTTATACATTTCCATAATTTGAAATGGAATGCCTTTCTTGTGAATGTCTCCTTTTCCCATTATGTAATACTCTTGATTATCTCTTGTAATAGTCTTCACCTTGAAATACATTTAGTCAATACCATTGTCTATTCCAGCATTCTTTTGCCTAATATGTGCATGGTATATCTTTGTTTCATCCCTTTATTCTATACCTGTGTCTTTAAAATGTGTCTTTTAAAGACAGCCTAAGTCAGGTCTCCTTTTTTCCATCCAGTCTATATCTGTTTTTATTTGGTGCTATTTAGTCTATTCACATTTAATGAAATTCCTCATTCAGTAAGTTTTTAATCTATATTAGTTGTTTTTCATTCATCCTGATTGCTTTTGTTCCTCCGGCTGTCCTGTCCTCTCTTTTTGTTGTTGTTGTTGTTAACATATTATTTTCACATTTCCTTTCATTTCTTCTATTGACTTCTTAGGTATACACATTCTATTATTTAGGGCTAATATTGTACAATGTAATGTACCTAAGTCTATAATAGTCAATATAGTATCACTGAACGACACACTTTATATTTCAGCCTTCCCCTTCCTCCCCTCTGAAAACAACGGTAAATTTTCTAGACCTCCACTTCTGCCTTCCTACTTCCTATTCATATTTCATATTTCACAAATGTAATGACAATTAGTCGATTTTGGGGCCATGTATATGACTATCATTTATTCCACCTTACTTGTTCTTATGCTGTTTATTTTTATATTTTAAGCAGTTTGGGAATTTTAAACTACAAGACAAAAATAAAGTCTTTCATATGTATTAACTTGATAAACATTTCTCATGCATTTTGTTTTATTTAATTGATCCCATTTTCCATGGGAATCATTTCCCATTAGCCTGTAAATATCTTTTAACATTACTTGTAGTCTATATTTGTGTTGACAAATACTTTATGCTTTTTGTTTTTATTCTAATCAGAAAAGTCCTTATTCTATCACAATTTCAGAAGTATACAGATGTTTGATTTCCAGAGGTTTTTGTTTGTGTGTTTGTTTATATGTTTCCATCCCTTAAAATATATCTTTCCATTGTCATCTGCCTACCATTGTTTTTATGAAAACTCCGTGATTATTTTTAAATTTTCCCCCTGTATCCAATGTGCCTTTTTTTCTTATGGTTCTTTGAAAATTTTATCTTGACTTTTGGTTTACAATAGTTAGACTAGTATGTGCCTAGATTTTGTTGACTTATAATATTGCTTGGATTTTGCTATCCTATTTTTTCTGGAAATACAGAATTTTTAAAACATAAATTGGGAATTATGTAGTCACTATTCCTTCATATATATTTTCTTTTACAATTCCACTCATCCTTTCCATAGGACTATACTTATCATAGATTAGGATGTGTCATATTGTGACAGGGCTGCCTGTGGTGCTGTTCATTTTTCTTTCATTGTTTTTCCTTCTATCTTTCAGTTGAGATAATTTATATTAATCTTATTTTATGTTCAATTTTCCATTTTTGGCTATAACTGCTGGCAGTTTAGAAGTACACTATGCTTCCTGGAGCTTATATCAACATGTTTGTTCTAAAACAGAATTCCTGACATTATCAATCCCCAAGTGATTATTTACTGGCTGTCCAAAAATGTTCCCCCCTTTGTCTTCAAGAAATCCATTTTCTTAATTTGCTTCTTTTATTTTCTAATCCAATTGTCATCTATTGTTTCACTGTCTCATCATAAATTTTGGCATTTGATTTTCTTGAATTACCCTAATACTAAATTATAAAATACTTGTACTTGAAATTGGGGAAGATAGGAAATAAATCAATATACAGAAATATTTTAAGTATTTTATTTAGAAGCTTCTAATCCAAATAGCAAATATCATAAGTAAAGTTGAACAGAAATGAAGAATAAAGAAAAATTAATGATCCATGTGTTATTCCAGAGTAAGATAGAGTTCAAGCCCATAAATGCAACTTCTAAAATTATATTCCAAGGTTGAATGTGTGTGTGTATGTGTGTGTGTGTTGATAGAAGAGGTGCTCTGAAAACTTTCTACACTTCACATAAATGAACTGAGATGTGTATATATATATATATATATACACACACACACACACACACAAAACCAAGTAATATATGCAATTGTGCTCTTTACTAAATATGATACTATTACTTCTATTACTCCTACCCACCATCACCTTCTCTTACCACCTGCAATGAAAATTTTTCTTAATGAAACAAAATCTTCAAAATCTAAGGTGCATATGAACACAGTATATTTCATTATAAAAATTGGAGATATTTTTATAACTTGGGCAATTTATTCATTTACAAATATTATAGGACTTTGCTGGAATTATTATTGGTGAGGATGAAAATACCCAGGATTGAGATGATTCTCAAAATATTGTCACTTGGACTTCATCCCCTTGAGCAAGTTCTGTCCTTTGACCAAGATGTCTTTCAGTGCATCTTTCATAGTTTCATTCCGTAGGCTGGAGGTGAAGGGATTCAGAAGGGGTGTGATGACACTGGAGAGAATAAAGAGGATCTTGTTGAGGTGCAGGCTGCTCTTCTGTGAGGGGCGGACATAGACAAAGATGGAGATCCCATAGCCCATGGAGACCACAGTGAAGTGAGAGGCACAGGTGGCAAAGGCTTTGTGTTGACCCTGGCCTGAGGGTATCTTCAGAATGGTGGCAATGATGTAAACATAGGAGACCACTGTGAGTGAGAGGGAGCTGACGAGCAAGACAAGGGAGCTGAGAAAATCCAGTAGCTCCATGACATGGATGTCAGCACAGGCCAGGTGGAGGAGGGTCGCACTGTCACAGAAAAAGTGATCAATCACATTGGGGCCACAGTATGGCAGTCCTGCCTTAAAAATGGTGGATGGGAGGATTAGAAGAAAGCCACCCGCCCAGGAGAGGATGACAAGACAGACACAGAGTGAGCTGGTCATAATCATAGGGTACTGAAGAGGGCTGCAAATGGCCACATAGCGGTCATAGGACATGACAGCAAACAGAACAAACTCAGTGCATCCAGAGAGAAAGTAGAAGTAGGACTGTGCAGAGCATTCACCAAATGAGATGCTCTTCCTGTCTGACAGGAACCCTGCCAGCATTTTGGGAACAGCACACTTTGTGGTTAATATTTCACTGAAAGAGAGATTGCTGAGGAAGAAATACATGGGTGATTGCAGCCTGTAATCCACAAAAATCAAGATAATAATGAGGGTATTTCCAAGGACTGTCACCAAATAGGCCAATAAAAAGATCACAAAGAGGAAGCCCAAAGGGCCCTCGTGGTTGGTATCCCCACAAGAATAAATTCAGTCACCAATGTCCAATTCCCCTTTTCCATGTTTTATGTCTCTTTTTACTGTAAATAGAGTTATAGAAGAGATAAGATGATTTACACATCAAATTACAAAATTCAAGATAAATTAAGAAGAAATCACTTTAGTCATTCTTTTGTTTCTAGCAAAAATTGAGCAACATAATTAAAATCATGATTGGGTGCACTAATTCATACAAAAATCCAGATTAGGAAACATGAAAATCAACTACCTTAAGTCCATCTTTCTTTTTTATGTTCCATAATTCTTAGGGGGAGGGGAAATATGTTAAATATATTATTAGACCTATAAGAATATAGGTCTAATAGTATAGTATAGGTCTAATAATATAGGTCTAATAATGCATTTAAGAAATTTATCAATAAGAGTTTTGATAAATGTAATAATAAAAGATTTAAGCGTTAATAGTAAATATAATAGTAGTTTATTTTCAATGTTTACCGTGTAGGGGCTAGGCTTCCTGAGATGTCAGGAGCTCACACAGAGGGCTCAGGACTCCAGTTCTAAGTCAGTGATGCAGCTACGTCTTCAAGTGTCACACTGGACAGTGGGGGCACATGGCTGCCACAGCCAATTATAACAAAGGAACTTTCCCACCTAAAATTGTGGCACTCCTAATTCTAATAACAGTGGAAAACTAAAAATGAATTAGCTTACCCTCCTTCACACGCTTAGAATCGTTGTCTCTGTAGATTTTAATATACCCCTCCTTTCTAACCTTCGTTTTTCTTTGCATTGTATTGAAGCCCATGAGGTTAATCTATTCTTGAAAATCTTAAAGTTAGTGTAAAAAGATTATATAAAATGAAATATAAATATTTGAAAAAGTGTTGATCATTTTTCAATCCTTTTTAAAAAATTATCTTTGATGGGGACAAGTGAATGTTTGATTAAAGGTTTGTGTCTCAATTAACCTTAGATAAAAAATATCTGAGATAAGGTTTTTCTTATGAATATTTGTGTTAAGATTGCCTATATCTAGCATAAATTTGCAATGACTTGGTAGAGGGATTATGCAAAGAATCCTCAAGTTTAAAAAATAGTCATATTGAAAATAAGTAGAATAATATAAACTGTAGAAAAGATTATATAATTTTGGCACCAATGAATCATGAGTATCTTAACAAAGAAAGATGAGAATAATGAGATAAGCATTATTTATTTGTGCAAGAGCAAATAAAGCAAATAAAGAACAAAAAATGTGAAAATAATTATCATAAATCTACAGCAATAAGAAATGTATCAATAAATATGAATGCATTAATTTTTACTGTTATAAATCTCAGATTGAAATACAAAA
This sequence comes from Daubentonia madagascariensis, assembly GCA_023783475.1. Lineage (NCBI taxonomy): Eukaryota > Metazoa > Chordata > Mammalia > Primates > Daubentoniidae > Daubentonia > Daubentonia madagascariensis. Next base: position 104,444 of record JAKFHU010001467.1, on the reverse strand, counting down.
CCTTATGCAATTTGCAGAAACAGACACAAAATAATGGCTGAAAATATAAAAAAAAATTAAGCATTAATATAAATATATTGAGAAACACATGCAAATTACTGAAATTTTTGTGGTAATATTGATGGCAAAAGATTATGATTCAATGCAAAGAACACAAAATTAGACAAAAATCAGAGACTCATGTTGACAAATATTAAATTTTTGAGTGAAGATCAATATGTCATGAAACTATATGACAGAAATTACATCATATTTATGACAGGCAATTTTTAGAAATATAGGCAGGAATGGAAAGAACATGGTAGTGGGAGAATCTGATACAGTGTTGTCCATATTTATATTTCAAAAAGAATAAAATAAATAAATTATATGTAAGCATTATGGTAAAATATTCAGAAATAAATTATAGGAAATATCCACAATGTTATCAATGAAGTGACAGGCCCTATCTTGTGATTGGAATCAATATTGCAAAATTGTTTATGAATAGGTTGTTACTCCAACCAAAATTCAGGATTGTTTTTTATTTGAGAAATAGCCAAAATGTTTCAAATATTAACTAGACAGAAGACCCAAGCTATGAAATATACATTTAACATTTGTCAGTGATCACAGCAGGTGAGATATAGTTCTTGATAGTCTAATTCCTGACAGCACAGCCACACCAGAAAGAGACGAGGACAGAGAGAGAGGAAAGAGATGGGGGGTAAGGAGGAGGACATGGAGGGAGGCAGAGGAGGTCGGGGAGAGAGAGACACACGTAGACAGAGACACAGACAGAGAGGATCTCCCTCAGTATACATAAATATGATTTAAATACAATATAAATGTTTGAACAACCATTTGATGAATGTGCTTTCAATTTAACTTGGACATTGAGTGTTTTAGTGTGAGATAAAGAAAGTAATGAGGAAAAGTGGACATTGCAGAAATAAAGCAATGTTTGAAGTCATATAGAAAGATGTGTGAGAATATGCATGTTTATTTCACATTAAAATAAATCAATCCTGACTTGCTTAAAACAAATTTTCAAATAAAGATCTGATCATACAGTAGTCTTCTAACTTCCCTAGTATCTCACCTTCAAAAAAATCAGAAGCATCAGCCATGGATGCATATTTTCTTCTTAGTAGACATTCTATTTCATAGGAAATGCTAGTAAGTCTTACTAGCTAGTAAGACTTACTCTAGCGAGTCTCCCATATTTTTTCTAAGCACAGAAAATTTCTTCCTCTATCATCTGATGTTTTGTCTTACAAGAAGTGGCCCCTGTCCAGTGAAAATAATTTAGATGAAGAAAAAGCGAAAAGAAAAAAAAAAACAACCCATCTTTGCATCACTTTTTTTCACTGAGCTCCGGGGCCCAGAAGATGGGGCTTCTACAGGAAATGTTTAGTCCGGACCTTTTGTGATGGTGGACAAATTAGCACAGGGAAATTCAGCATCACAGGATACTCTTTAGTACTTTCAAAGATGAATACATCTTTAAAAGTAGCTTCTCAGTCTACATGCCCACAGGGAGCTGACTGGGTGGGAAAGAGCCAAGTTTTTACTCACTATGAAAGTGTTTGCAAAACTCTTTAATGAGTCTGTTCCTCTGAGACTGCAATAAATGCAGAAAACTTTGCTTTTTTCAGGAGAACTTTTAAGACCAAAAGGATGATAAATTTTAAATAACATGATTAATTTTTTTCTGTGTAACTTTGGCCAAACCTTTGTAGGTAAGAATTTTACTTATCTATAAATAAGTTAGCTGTCATATGATGCAAGAAACATATGAGCTTCTTTTAAAAATTTATTCATTTTCAATGGGTGACTCGTTTAACTACAAAAATGTGTCTGTCTAGTAAATGTAGAGGATATCTTCTTCCAACAGAATTGAAGACTTCTACTTGAAGTCAACATGAGGGCTGGTAGTCAGGTTAAGCAGGTTGCGCTCTGCACAAAGAGCCCTAAGTAGGCACTTGGTTTAGCTGAAACTGATTAGACACTTTAAACAGTATATGTGTGTGAGTAGGGGGGTGGGGGTGTCATCTCTCCAGAAGGAGCACCATTTTATTATCTGTTCTTCCAGAAAGGGAATGTCTTCTCTTTTGCTTTAAGTTCCTTTATGTATTCTCTGTAGTCCTGCTTGTATGTCTATACAATTCTTCACCATATTATTTCCACATTTTTTTCAATTTTTAAATTTCCATTTATGGCTAAATATACCTTGTGTTCTTATTCTGGAAGGAACTATTCTTTGTTACCTAAAAATAATATTGTATTTCAATACTGTTAGGTTTTCACATGTCATTCCTTCTTCCTTGAATGCTCCTCTGCCCCCTTCACCTTTAGGCAAAATGAAACTGACATTTCAAGGCCTAACATTGATTTCCACCATTTTTGTATTCTCTCAGACTGCAAGTCTAATTATCTTCTATCCCTTCTCTCTTCCTCTGGCAGTTCATGCACACACATTTTCTTGACATTCTGTACAGTTTACATTCCAGGTATTTTCAGGCCTTCTTCAAATACTTAGTGAAATTATTCAGAATAAATACCTTATTTACTTTGGGTATTTTAGCACCTAGCATGGTGGTATATAGTAAGTGGTTAAAGATATTTGGTGAATATTTGAATGAATGAATGAGTGATGAATGAATATGAGAAATTAAAATTCAGTGCTGACTGATATAGAGTAGAAAAGTTGGTAAGAATTATATACTTTTTTTATTGAGAGTGTTATAAATAGCATTTCCATACTCTGGACTGAAGATTAATGAAGACCTCCTCCATAAAGAATATAAGTTTTAGGGGCTGGCAATGTGTTGCAAGGTATGTAGGAAAGCGTATTTAATGACAACTTATCCTGAAAGTAATATTATAAACAGATATTATGGCCAGGAATGGTGGCTCTTGTCTGTAATCCCAGCACTTTGGGAGGCCAGGGCAAGAGGATCACTTGAGCCCAGGAGTTTGAGGCTGCAGCGAGCTATGATAACACCGCTGCACTCTAGCCCGGGGAATAGAGTGAGACCCTGTCTCAAAAAAAAAACAAAAACAAAAAAAAAAACCAAAAAGATATTGTGACTTTACAATTGGTTACCAGGGAGCAATATTTGATAAAGATAATCACATAATGTGCAGGTGCATCTGAATTTATACACCAGAAAATCTGCTCAGAGGGAATTTTGATCTTTTCTAGCTTCTTTTGAGACAGAAAAAAGCACCAGTGTCTCTCTCTATCCAAATTCCTTACCCTCATGAACACTAAAATCCTTCTAATTTCCAGAAGTCACATTTATAAATAGCTATCCTAATAGATGTGAGACAGATGATGAATTTTTCTGAGATTGGGCCTTACCCTCCATTGGAACATACTTGTCTTCCTGAATTCTTTCCATTCCTTCCTCTTCCTCCAGGTGCAACAATACAGTCCTCTTGAAAGGGATTTCCTGGTTATGCCATTGCACACCAACCCACTTCATTTACATGGCTCCAAAATCAGAACCCCAATATTTGTATATTAATTTGGGCTGTCCCACAGATTTCTGTTTCTACACCTGCTAATTTTATATGTTCAAATAAACATAACCTATTTAAGGGCAGGGGCCATTCTTCACAGTCCCTAGTCCTATGTGCAATGCCCAGCACAGTGCTCAATAATTACTGTAATGATTGCTCAAATCACTTCCCAAACAGACTCCATACAAATTTAAAGTAACATGTTTTCAAGTGGTTAATTAGAAAAAGTAACAAAAATACATGAAATATGTCCTTGAAGAAAAATAAAAAGATTTATCCATAACTAGAAAATACAAATCCATTTATTTGTATGATAATTATAATCAGCATTTCTATATGTGTGCCCATTAATTATAGCAGTAATAATTATGTGCAATATTATTTTCTGCTTTTTCCCGTGATTTTATATTACACACATATGTGCTAAGTACCGATTTTATATTTTAAAAATTTTTAGTACTTTTATTAGACACTTATTATGATTGCATAAAGATGAATCCTACCCTTCAAGCTTGCTCAATATATTTACCATGCAATGATGAAAATAAGGTAAGTATAAAAGAGGCTCACGTAAAGAATGATGATAAGACACCAGAAACAGAAGAGAATAAAAATGATTGTCTGGTAGAATGATGTTGAGGTGAAAGAATATCACGGCAATTTGAGCATAATGAAAAGTGGTAGCTTGCGTCCTTACCTACTTGCTTTCTTTCTTTATAATATTTTTCCAGCTTATAAATTGAGGCATGATTGACAAATAAAATTTGTGTATATTTAAGGTGTACGCTATGTTGTTTAGATATACATATACATTGTGAAATGATCACCAAATCAAACTAATTAACATATCCATCACTTCACGTAGTTATTATGATTATTATTATTTTTTCGCTTTGGTGAGAACACTTGAGATCTACTCACTCAGAAAATATCAAATAAACAATACATCATTATTGGCTATAGTCACCCAGTTGTAGCTTAGGTCTCCAGTGCTTATTCATCTTGTAACTAACATTTGCATACTTTCAGCAATATCTCCCTTTTTCCCCACCCCAGCCACTTGCTGGTAACCACCAGTCTAACATTCTCTGTTACAAGGAGTTTAATTTCTTTTTAGATGCAATATATAAGTGAGATCAGACTGTATTTTTCTTTCTGTGTCTGGCTTATTTCATGTAACATAATGTGTTCCAGGTTTATATATGTTGTTGCAAATGGCAGGATTTCATCTTTATTAAGGCTGAATAATATTTGTGCATATATATATATATATATATCTCACATTTTTTAATCTAGTCATCTGTCAATAGACACATGTTGTTTATACATCTTGGTTACTGTGAATAATGCAGTGAACGTAGGAGTGCCACTATCTTTTCAACATACTGATTTCATTTTCTTTATTTTTTTTCATTGTAAGAACAAAGAATGTATTATTGTTTTTATTTATTTATTTATTTACGTATTATTTCAGAATATTACAGGGGTATAAATGTTTTGCTTTTGTACTCTTTGAGTCAAAGTTATAAGTGTGCCCATCACCCAGATAGTGTACACTGTACCCATTAGGTATGATTTCATCCATCCCCTCCTCCTGCCTCTCATCTGCTTGATTTTTTTTTGAGTTTTACTTCCATCTGTGCACATGAGTGCTGATTGATTAGTTCCAATACAATAGTGAGTACATGTGGTGTTTGTTTTTCCATGCGTGCGATACTTCACTTGGTAGAATGTTCCCCAGTTCCACCCAGATTGTTGCAAAAGGAATTAATTCATTTTTTATGGCTGAATAGTACTCCATGGTATACATATACCACATTTTATTAATCCACTCATGAATTGATGGGCACTTGGGTTGATTCTACATATTTGTGATTGTGAATTGTGCTGCAATAAGCATTCTAGTGCAAGTGTCTTTTTGATAAAATGACTTTTTTTCCTTTGGGTAAATACCTAGTAGTGGGATTGCTGGATAAGCATGTACCTTCTCAGACCACAGTAGAATAAAATTAGAAATCAACTCCAAGAGGAACATTAAATTCCACACAAATTTACTGAAATTAAAGAACCCACTGCTGAATGATTATTGGGTCAAAAAGGAAATTAAGGTGAAAATCAAATGATTCCTTGAACTAAATGACAAAGGGGACACAAGTCATCGAAATCTATGGGATTCAGCAAAAGCAGTCCTAAGGGGAAAATTCATGGCCTTAAATGCCTACATAAAAAGACAGAAAGATCACACATCAATGATCTAATGAATTGTGTCAAGGAACTAGAAAAGGAAGAACAAACCAAGCCCAACCCCAGCAGAAGAAAAGAAATAACTAAAGTCAGAGCATAACTAAATGAGATCAAAAACAAACAAACAAAAAATACAGAAGATTAATGAAACAAAAAATTTGTTCTTTGTAAAGATAAACAAAATTGATAGAACTCTCACTAGATTAACCAGAAATAGAAAAGAAGGGACCCAAATAATCTCACTCAGAAATGAAAAAGGAGATATTACAGCTGATACCACAGAAATACAAAATATCATCTGCGAATACTATAAAAATCTCTGTGCACATAAACTTGAAATCATTGAGGAAATGGACAAATTCCTGGGGACACATAACCTCCCAAGGCTCAATCAGGAAGAAATAGAACTCCTGAACAGACCAATTATGAGAAAAAAAATTGAAGCAGCAATAAAAAAATCTTCCAACATAAAAAAGTCCCAGACCAGATGGTTTCACAGCCAAATTTTATTAGTCCTACAAAGAAGAATTGGTGCCCATACTGCAGAAATTATTTTATAACCTTGAGAAGGAAGGAATCCCCCCAACTCATTCTGTGAAGCCAGTATCACTTTGATACCAACACCAGGAACAGACACAACCAAAAAAGAAAACTACAGACCAATACACCAATCTTCATTTTCTTTAGATATATACCCAGAAGTGGGATTGATGGATCATATGGTAGTTCTAACTTTGAATTTTTTGAGGAACTCCATACTGTTTTCCATGGTGGCTGTACCAATTTACATTCCCACCCACAATGTATTTGTATTTGTTCCCTGATTTCCAAATATTCACCAATGCTTGTTATCTTTTGTCTTTTTGATAGTAATGTTTTTAATGACAGGTATAAAGTGGTAGCTCATTGTGGTTTTAATTTGCATTTTACTGATTATTAGTAATATTGAGCATGTTTTCATATACCTACTAGTTATTTGTATGCCATCTTAAAGAAATTCATTTGCTTTGACCATTTTTAAATAAAATTATTATTATTATTGTTATTTGCTATTGTGTTGAATTTCATTCTTATTCATGTGGATACTCAGTTTTCCCAACATCATTTATTTAAGAGCCTATCCTTTTTCAGTTTTGTATTTGTGGTACCCTTGCAAAGATGAGTTGACTGTGTATGTGTGAGTTTATTTCAGGGTTATCTATTTTGTTCCATTGGTCAAAGTGTCAGCTCTTGTGATAGTATCACACTCTGTTGATTACTGTAGCTTCATAATATATCTTAAATCAAGTAGTATGATGCCACCAGCTTTGTTATTTTTATTCAAGATTGCTTGAGAAATTCAGAATATTTTTGTGGTATAGATTTTTATTGTTTTTTTTCCTATCTTTGTAAAAAAGAAATTTTGATTGCATTGAATCTGTACATTGCTTTTATACCTAATTTGTTGAAAGTTTTTAGATAAAAGTGCATTTGCATTACATTTTATGAAATGCTTTTTCTGCATCTATGGAGGTGATCATATGATTTTTATCTTTCATATTGTCAATATAGTTTATTACATTTATTGATATGCATGTGTTGGACCATCTTTGTCTCTAGGGATAAATCCCACTTGATCAAGGTGTATGGTCCATTTAATGTGCTGTTGAATTCATTTTTCTATTATTTTGTTGATGATTTTGCATCTGTGTTCATCTGGTTTGGCCTGAAATTTTCTTTTCTTGTAATGTCATTGTCTAGCTTTGAAATCTTGATAATTATGGCCTCATGAAACTAGTTTTGAAATATTCCTTCCTCTTCAATTTTTTTGGAAGAGTTTAAATGGATTGGTCTTAACCTTTCTAGTCCTGGGCTTTTCTTTGATGGGAAATTTTGATTAGTAATTTAATCTGTTTACTCATTAGTAGTCTGATCAGATTTTCTATTTCTTTATGATCCAATCTTGGAAGGTTGTATGATTCTTGAAATTTATCCATTTCTTCTAGATTATTCAATTTATTGGCATATGACTGTGCATTATAGTCACTTATCATCTTTTATATTTCTATGGTATCAATTGTAATATCTATTCTTTTATTACTAATTTACTTACTTGAGTTTTATTTTTTCTTAGTCTAGGCACACATTTGTCAATGTTCTTTATAATTTTAAAAAAATAATTACATGAAGTTCAAAGAACTCCAAATAGGGTCAACCCAGGAAGACTTCACTGAGATGAGAATCATTATAATCAAACTGTCAAAAACTATAAGGAAAGAGAGAGTTCTGACACAGCAAAGAGTTGAGTCATGTACAAGAGAACTCCTGTAAGGCTCTCAGAAGATTTCTTAGCAGAAACCTATAGGCCAGGACATAGTGACATGATATATTCAAAGTGCTGAAAGAAAAAAACTGCCAACCAAGAATACTTTACCTGATAAATCTGTCCTTTAGGAAGGAAGGATAAACAGAGATTTTCCAAGACAAACAAAGACTGAAGGAGTTCATCACCACTAAAACTGTTTTACAAGTGCTTATTCCCATGGGAACAAGAAGAAAAAAAAAAAAAAAAGAAAGAAAAAAAACTGTTTTACAAGAAATGCTAAAGGGAATTCTTCAAACTGAAATAAAAGGACATTAGTAACATAAAAACATTTGAAAGTATAAAACTCACTGGTATTGGTACATATATAGTCAAACACAGACTATTGTAATTTTGTAATGATGGTGTGTAAATCACTTATAACTCCAGTGTAAAAGATAAAAGACAAAAGCAAAAGAATTACTATAGCTATAATAATTTGTTAATGAATAGACAATAGAAAAAGATTTAAACTGTGATATCAAAAGTATAAAATATGGAGATGGGAGATAGAAGTGTAGAGTTTGTGCATGTGATCAAAATTAAACTGTTTTTGGCTGAAAATAAACTGATACTAGGGTAAGATTATTTTCTGTAAAATTTATGGTAACAACAAAACAAAAACCTATAGTAGATAAACAATAGATAAAAAGAAAGAAAAGAAAACATACCACTACAAAAAGTCAAAATCACTGAGAAAGACAGTCAGACAGGAAGAAAGAAACAAAGGAGCTATAAAACAGCCACAAAAAGTAGTGAACAAAATGGCAGTTATAAGTTCTTATCTATCAATAACTAATTTAAATGTAAATGCACTTACAGCCAACTGATCTTTGACAAAGTCAAAAGGAACATACAGTGGGAAAAGGATACACTTTTCAATAAATGGTGCCGGAAAAATTTGATTGCCATATGCAGAAAAATAAATCTGGACCCCTATCTCCCGCCATATACAAAAATCAACTCAAGATGGATTAAAGACTTAAATTTAAGACCTGAAACTAAAAATACCAGAACAAAATCTAGGGAAAACTCTTCTGGACATTGATCCAGGCAAAGAATTGATGACTAAGACCTTAAAAGCACAGGTAACAAAAACAAAAATAGACAAATGGGATGTAATTAAACTAAAAAGCTTTTGTACAACAAAATAAGTAATTAACAGAGTGAACAGACAACCTGCAGAATGAGAGAAAATATTTGTAAACCATATATTCAACAGAGGATTAATATCAATAATTTACAAGAAACTGAAACTACTCAACAAAAACAACACCCCAAATAATCCCATTGAAAAATGGGCTAAGGACATGAATAGAAATTTTTAGAAATTTTTCAAAAGAAGACAAACAAATGGCCAAGAAGCATATGAAAAAATGTTCAATATTGCTAATAATCAGAGAAATGCAAATTAAAACCAAAAGGAGAAAAAAAATAACAGATGTTGGTAGGGGTGTAGAGAAAAGGGAACACTTATACACTGTTGAGGGGAATGTAAATTAGTACAACTTCTATAGAAAACAGTATGGAGACTTCTCAAAGAACTAAAAATAAAACTACCATATGATCCAGCAATCCCACTACTGGATATCTACCCAAAGGAAAATAAATCATTATATCAAAAAGATACCTGCACTTATATGTTTACGACAGCACTATTCACAATAGCAAAGATATGGAATTAACCTAAGTGTCCATCAATGGATGATTGGATTAAAAAATGTGGCATATATACACAGTGGAATATATACACCATTTAGCCATAAAAAGACTGAAATCATGACTTTTGCAACAATATATATTAAACTGGAGGCTGTTATCTTAAGTGAAACAACTCAGACACAGAAAGTCAAATATCACATGTTCTCCCTTATAAGTGGGAGCTGAATAATGTGTACACATGGAAGTAGAATGTCAAATGATAGCCAAGGGAGACTCAGAAGGGTGGAGAGTGTGGGAAGTGGGTGGATGATGAGAAATTACTTAATGGGCACAAGGTACATTACTCCAGGGATGGATACTCTCAAAGCCCTGACTTCACCACTATGCAAAATATCAATGTAATAAAATTACACTTGTGCTCCATATATTTATTTATGTAAATAAATACATGTAAATAGACTAAGTTCTCCAATCAAAGGACATAGAATGGCTGAATGAATAAATAAAATGACTCAGCTATATGCTCCTACAAAAGATTTACTTCATTTTTAATGATATAGACTGAAAGTGAAAGTATGGAAAAAATATTCCATGCAAATGCAAATGAAAAGAGAGCAGTAGTAATATAATTTATATTAGACAAAATAGAATTTTAAGTTAAAAACTGTAAAAAAGAGAGACAAATAATAACATTATATAGTGATTAAGGGGTCAATTCATTGAGAGGATATAACAATTATATATTTATATGCACCCAACATTGGAGTACCTAAAGATATAAAGCAAATCTTAGTACATCTGAAGGGAGAAATAGATATCAATATAATAATAGTAGAAGACTTCAACACCCCACTGTAAACAATGGATAAATTATCCAAACAGAAAATCAATAAGAAAACATTGGACTTGAACTATACTTTAGACCAAATGGACCTAATACACACACACAACATTCAATAAAACAGCAGCAAAATACTCAAACTCCAAATACTATAAACACAAAGCAACTCATGCTAAAACACATCATGATTAACCTTCTGAAAACTAAAGATAAATGTTTGGCAGCAGCTGGTGAAAAATGATCTCTTTCTTATAGAGGATCACCAATTTGAATGACAATGAATTCCTTACCTGACACCAGGGAAGTCAGAAGAACAAGGGACAATAATTCTAAAGTGCTCAGAAAAAAGCTTTCATGAAGCTCTTTGCTGAAATTGTATGTCTACTGTAAAAATTGTATATCTAGTACAACTGTTCATCAGAAATGAAGGATAAATAGAAATACTCTGAAATGAAGGAAAACTAAGAAAAGTTATCACCTATAATCTTTCCCTTAAAGAAAGTCTAAAAGATATTACTCAAACAAAAAGAAAATGATAATAAAAAAGACTTGGAAGTAAAAAAAAATAAATAAAGAACGAAGAAATATTGGGACAAACATTATATACTATTTTTTCATGAGTTTCTTAAGTCATACACGATGGTCAAAGCAAAAAGTATAACACCATGCAATGTGGAGCTTGATGTATATAGAGAAAACCTTTAAGACAATTATATTTAATAAATGGGGATGGTAAAATGAAACCTAAATGAAAGTGATTTTTACACTTTACTCAATCAGATAAAATGTTGATACCAGTACACTGTCATAAGTTGCATGTATATATTATAAAACCTAAAGGAACCATTAAGATTACAAAATGCTATAGTCAAAATCCCTATAAATAAATTACTATGAAATTATGGAAAATATTTAAGTAATCCAAAAGGAAGCAAATAAAGACAGACAGAGAAAAGAAAACAGAGGCAAGAAACAGCATCAAATAATAAAATGGTGTCAATAACTTTAAGCTCTAATATATCAACGTTTATTTTAAATATAAATAATCTACATATATTACCCAAATAAGAAACATTGGCAGAGTAGATTAAAAATAATTCAGTTATATGTTGTCTAAAAGACAGACTTCAAATGTAAAAACACACATATGTAGAAATTAAAATGATAAAATTATATACCAGTCAAATATTAATTTCAACAAAACATAGAAGTGGCTACATTAATATCAGATAAAGTAGACTTTATATCAGTGAATATTACTAGAGAAAAAAAGGACATTACATAATAATGGAACGATCAATTCATCAGGAAGCATGACAATTTAAAATATATGTGCACCAAACAGGACAGCCTTAAAATACAGAAAGAAAAATCAAGTAGAGATGAAAGTACAGATAGACAAACACACAATTTTAATTGGAGAATTCAACAGAAAAATCAACAAGAATATAAAACAGGAAAAAAGTCCACTAACAGGTTCTACATTATACAAGTAGAATATTCTCCCCTGTATTAGTAAGGGTTCTTCAAAGAAACAGAACAAATACTATATCTATATCTAATCTATTAGTTTATCTATATCTATACCATATGTATACACACACACTTACACACGCACGTGCATGCACACGCACACATGTATATATGGAGAGAGAGAGTTATTATAAGGAATTGGGTCATACAAAAATGGAGGCTGAGAAGTCCCAAGAGCTGTAGCCAGCAAGCTGGAGATTCGGGAGAGACAATGATGTAATTAGAGTCTGAGTAAAAAGGCCTGAGAACCAGAAGAGTTAATGGCATAAGCTTCATTATGAGGGCTGAAGAAGACAGATGTCCCAGCTCAGTCAAGCAGGAGAGATTTACTTCTCTCTCAACCTTCTTGTTCTATTCAAGTCTTCAATTGATTGGATCAGGCCCACCTAAATTAAGCAGGGCAATCTGCTATACTCATTCTACCAATTCAAATGTTAATCTCATCCAGAAGCACCCTCATAGACACACTCAGAATAATGTTTGACCAAATGTCTGAGCACCCCATGGCATAGTCAACTTGATAAATAACATTAACCATTATACTTCTGCTAGGAATAGGGAGCTGGTGTAATATGGGGGAAATTCTGTTGAAGATTGTGTAAGTTGTATATTATGGATAAATTTTAATGATTGATGCAGACAGTGGGAAAATATTTGAAATTTTCTAATGAGGAATCAGAGTATTATTGTAATATTGTAAAACTTCCCATGAAATAAGGAAGAGTGTAATAATTGAAATTATGAGGAGGAAAAGATAATTCTATAATAGAGAAAAACCATGCACAAATATAATGATAGTGATTTTTGATGAGTAAATGGCCACCAGTAAAGGATTTAGAAAACATTTTTTCAGGTATTGGAAACACTGATATGAGAAATTTGGATTAAAAATAAGTGCACTGGAATAATATTAAGAAACATCCGATGAGAATTGGGGGCACTGGTATAATATGGAGAAAATCCGATAAGTAATGATGACACTGATATTACATTGGAAAAGTTCCACTGAGAAATGGGGCATTGGTACAATATTGGGCAACTACTGATGGGAAATTAGTAGTGGAACACTGATACAATATTTGGAATGTTTTAATGACAAATGGGCCACTGATTTAGTATCAGAAAATTCCCTTTGTCAAGTGAGATACTGGAACAATATGGCTAAATTTCTGATGGGAATGTGGGCACTGTTTAATATTGGACAGTTTAAACACTGTATAATTATTCTTCTGATGAAGAATGGGGCGGGGCACTGGTATCATATCAAAAGTAGCAAAAGAAGCGGACAATGACATCAGTTAGATGGCAGACTAGCAAGCCCCACTCCTCATTCCTCAACAGAAGCACCAACTGAGCAACAATATGTGATCTATAAAATTTTTATGAGAACTTCAGAAACTAGTTTAAAAGTCACAACACCCCAGGCAAGTGCAAAGCCAAGAACAACTGCATTGAAATGGGTAAGAAAAGTCATTTTATTTTACCTGAAAAAGCCCAGCCCTCAAGCTGACACAACTCAGTAAAATTAGAAGAAAATGCCCACTTGTGGCTTCTCCCTCAAGAGGGAAAGAAAAGAGTGGAACATACATCCAACTTTCTAGCCATTTGTGCGCTGGTTGAGAGATTGGTTTCTGTCTCACTTACTCAGATTGCTGATGGAAACTGACATACTCTGGATGACTGAGGGCTGCTGAGGACAAAGAAGAATTCACAGTCTTGTGGCAGCATGAGAGAGCCTGCAGTATTACAGACACATTAGAGAGAGAGAGAGCATATTTCCTGACAAAGAAACTGGCAATCTTCTCTAGCTGGGACATTACATGCACAAGCCCAGAAGAAATGTATCCCCAGGCAAGTTTTGAGAGGTCCTCAGAAAATCTAACTGGACTGAATAGTGAAGGTCTTTTCTTGTACAAAGTCAATCCATAAAGACTGGGAGAGGTGGCTCTTTTTGTAAATACATAAATCCCAGCAAAAATTAGCAATGCATATGAAGATAAAAAAACATGGTCCAATGAAAGGAACAAAATAAAGTTCCAGACATTGACCTTTAACAAACAGAGATCTATGAATTACCAGAGAAAGATTTTAAAATAATAGTCTTTAAAAAGCTCAGTGAGGTACAAGAAAACACAGATAAAAAAACTAAACAAAATCAGGTAAACAAAGCATGAACAAAATAAAAATATCAACAAAGAAATAGAAGCTATAAAAATGAAACAGAAATTCTGGTTTGAAGAATGCAATAACTGATTTTAAAAACTCACTGCAGTTCAACAGCCGACCTGATCAGGCAGAGGAAAGCATCAGCAAACTTGAAGACAGGTCAGTTGAAAATATCAAGTTAATGGTGAAAAAAAAAAGAAGGAAGAAGAAGAAGAGGAGGACGGGGAAGAGGAAGAGGAAGAGGAGGAGGAGGAAGGAGAAGGAGAAGGAGAAGAAGGAAGAAGAAGAAGAAAAGAAACCTAAAAGAATTATGGGACATCATCAAGTAGACCAGTAAACACATTATGGGAGTCCCAGAAGGAGAAGAGGGAAAGGAGCAGAAAGCTTCTTTGAAGAAATAGTGGCTAAAAACTTCCCAAATTTGAGGAAGGAAATGGACATACAAACTCAAGGAGCTGAAGGACTCCAATCAGATGAACCCAAAGATGCCCACACAGGCATACATTATAATCAAATTCTTAAAAATCAAAGACAAAGAGAGAATGGTGAAAACAACAAGAGAAAAGCAATTGATCACATACAAGGGGGCTCTCGAAAGATTATTAGTTGATTTCTCAGTACAAACATTACAAGCCAGAAGGGAATGTGATGATGTATTCGAAGTGCTGAAAGAAAAGAAAAAAAAAAAAAACCTGCCAACCAATATTACTCTACACAGCAAAACTTTTCTTAAAAAATAAAAGAGGAATAAAGACCTTCCTATGTAAGCAAAGGTGTGCTATTTCTGCTGAGATACCACTAAACCTGCTTTATAAGAAATGGTAAAGGAGTCTTTACCATTTGCTGAAGCAAAAGGGCCCTAGACAGTAATATGAAAGCATATGAAAATATATTACCCAACTTTAAAGTTGAACATATAGACAAGTACAGAATCCTATAAAACTGAAATGCTGCTGTATAAATGACTTCATATTCTTATATGAAATTTAAAAGAAAAATCATATAAATTATTACTATAAAATTATGTTGATGGATGTAAAATCTTAAAAAATTAATTTGCTTCATCAATAACATAAAATGGGGGAAATTTAAAGAAGTAAAATTTTTGTATGTTATTAAAGTGATTATCAGTTTAAAATAGATTGTTTTAACTATGCTTTATTTAATCCCCATGGTAACTACAAATAAAATATCTATAGAAGATACACAAAAGAAAATAAGAAAAGAATCAAAGAAAGTCACTATGAAAAGAATCAGTGAAACTCAAAGTAAGGTACCAAGGGAGTAAAAGCCACAATAACTATAAAACACACAGAAAATAATAAAATGGTAATACTAAGATTCTCCATATCAGTAAACATAAATGGATTAAAACCTCCAATTAAAACATAGTGACTGGATGGTTAAACAAATAAGATCCAATAATATCCTGTCTATAAGAGACTCATTTTAGATATAAGGACACACACAGGCTGAAAGTAAAATGATGGATAAAAATATTCTATAATAATAACCAAAAGTGAATAGAGATGGTCATATTTATATTGGACAAAATAGACTTTAAGTCAGTAATTGTCACAACAGACAAAGAGTATGTTATAAAATGCATTGATTCACCAGGAATAAATAACAATTAAAGTATATATGTGCCTGACATGATAGCACCCAAATATATAAAGCAAACATTGACTCAATGGAAGGGAAAAATATATAGTAATACAATAATAATAGGAGATTTCTGTACCTCACTTTCAATAATAGGTAAAACAGACAGATGATCAATGTGAAAGCAGAGGATTTGAATAACATTATATTACAGTTGGACCTAACACACATATAAAGAACAGTTTAATCAACAACAGAAGAATACACATGCTTCTCAAGTGCTTGTGGAACATTCTTTAGAATATATCACATGTTAGGTCACAAAAACGTGTCTTAACAAATTTAAGATTGAAATCATACCAAGTATCATTTCCAAACCAATGGAGAGAGACTAGAAATTGATAGGAAAGGAAAACGTGGAATACAAAAATATGTGGAAATTGAACAAGACACTTTTGAAAAACCAATGGGTCAAAGAAGAAATCACAAAATAAATTCAAAAATATCTTGAGGCAAATGACAATTAGAACAAAACATCAAAAATTTATGGGATGTAGAACAAGCAGTACTAAGAGGGAAGTTTATAATGATAAACACCCACATTAAAAAAAGAAGAAAAATATGAAGTCTATAACCAAACTTTACACTCCAAAGAACTAAAAAGAGAAGCAAAAATATTAAACCCAAAGTTAGCAGAATTTAAGTAAAATATAGATTAGATCAAAAATAAATAATATAGACAATAGGAAAATAATTTTTAAGAAGCAACAGAACTGAAGTTGGACTTTTGAAAATATAACAAAATTATTTTAGAAAATTATCCTTAGCTAGACTAAGAAAATGAGACAGACACTTTAAATAACAAAAATCATAAATGAAAGAGAAGACATTACAACTGATACCATAAAAATAAAAAGAGTAATATTCTATAAGTGTATACTTTGAACATTTTTACACCAAAAAATTAAATAACTAGAAGAAACTAGTTTACTTTATTGTAAGAATATACAATATACAATACATATAACATACAAACTACATGTTAATTGACTGTTTATGACATCAGTAAGGCTACTAGTAAAGTTTTGGGGGTCAAAAGTTATACATAAAATTTATCTTGTGCAGGGGGTTGGTGCCTTAACCCCCACATTGTTCAAGGGTCAAAAGTATATGGATAACTTTAGATATAAATGAGGGTAATGGCATAAAATTTATAATTTTCTTTTGAAGAAGGGGGACTTTGACATAATGTTGGGAATTTTTAAATAAGGAATTAAGTTACTGCTGTATGGTAAAATTATGGAAAATTATGGCAAATATTCAGGGCACTGGTATATTATTGAGAAACCCTGATGCAGAATGGAGCAATGTTGAGAAACCTCTGACAAAAAAAAATGGGAGCACTAAATGTTGGGGAACATTTGATGAATAATAGGGGCACTGATGCAGGAAAAAGAGAGTTCTCATAAATAATGGGACACAATTAACATTATGAAAGTTCTGATTAGTAATGGAGATGCTACCAATTTATTCAGAAACTTTTCATGATAAATGGGGTCAATAACATAGGGGAAATTGGGATGAGGAATAGGATCACTGGTTATATATTAGGAAATGTCAAGTGAGGAACAGAAGCATTCATGTATAATATTGGCTACCTTCTGAAGGTCACTGGTGTCATATGGAGAAACTTCAGATGAGAACTAAGGAAAATGTTTACTATTAGGAAAAGTCCACTAAGAGATGGTTATACTGTTGTAATATTGGGAAATTCTGATGTGGAAAGGAGGCCCTAGTATCACAGAAAGAAATTTAAAAAGGGTATGGGAATACTGGTATAATATTGGTAAAACCTGATGAAGAAAGGTGGCACTGGTATAATATGGAAATGTTTCTGATAAGGAATGAGTGTACTGGTAAAATATTGAGCAACTTTTGAAACAGAATGGGGACATTAATATCATTTGGAGAAAATATTGAGAAGAGTCAATGATACAATATTGGAAACTTTCTGTGGCCAATTTATGCATTGTTAAGATATTTATGAACATTATATGAAGAACTGGGGTGCTGATATACTATGAGAAAGCTTTCAATGAAAAAAGGAAACACTGGTATGGTAACGGTTAAATTCATAGGAGTAGGGAGGGCACTTGTATAATATAGACAAATTTTGACGAGGAATGGTAGAAGTGATATAATATGGGGTAATTTCTGAAGAAATGGGCTCTGGAATAATACGTGGATACTCTGAAGAGAAAAGGAATTCTAGTGTAGTAGTGGAAGAGTGATAATAAGGAGTGAGAGCATTGAGCTATTTGCAAACATCCTGTGCGTAGCAGAGCATCAGAATAATGAGGGAAACCATCTAAAAAGAAATGAGGGCACTGGTATAATGCTGAGAAATTTCTGAAGAGAATGTGGCATTGGAATGCCACGAAGGGACTTGTCATGAAGAATACAGGCGTGGCATAACACCAGGAATGTCGCCATAAGGGATGGCAATACGAGTATAACATGGGGAAAGTTTTGTTGAAGAACAGAAGCAATAGTAGAGTGTTGAGAAACATCTGATGAGGTCACGGGCAATGGTATAACATTGGGGAATCTGATGGGAATAGGCACTGGTATGATAATAGGAAATTTCCAATAAAGAACAGAGGAACTAATATAATATTGGAAAGCTTCTAATGAGGACCAGGGGCATTCACATAATCTGGAGAACCTTTCATGTATAATGGAGTGTACTCTATAGTACTGGGAAACATGGGTGAGGAGTGGAGGCCATGACATAAATTTGATATAAACAGATGCAAATTTGATAAGGAATGAGGGCACTTGTATAATATGGAGAAGTAAGGGGAAATTCTGATAATGAACTTATAATACTGGAATATAATATAGTATAACATAATACTAGGAATTTTTATGAGAAATGGAGACATTAATATATGTTTTAAAAGATTCTCATTAGGAATGATGGCAGAGTCATCACATTTTGAAACTTTCCATGAATAAATGGGCAATGGTTTAGTGTTGAAAAATGATGATAGGAAAGGTGGGCACTGCTACAATATTGAAAAACATCCAAAATGGAATGCGTACTCTGACATAAAAGGTGGAAAAGAACTTCCCATGAGGAATGGGGGCACTGATATAACATGTGAAAATTTACCATGAGAAATTGGGGTCTGGTGTAATATTTGAAAACTTCCAATGACTATGAGCAATGGTATCATGTGGAATACTCTGATGAGTAACGGTGTCACTGGTATAATAGTAGGAAACTTCCAATGAAAAGTAGGCTACTGGTATATTATTGGGAAACTTCTGACAAAAAACAAGGGCACTTGTTTAATATGAGAAAATTCTAATGAGGAACGGGACTCTGCTATATTATTGGGACCCTTCTAATGAGTAATGGAGGTACTGGTATTATTTGGGGAAATTTTTAAAAATTTATTTTTAAACTCTAATACCATGACAGATTAATATTCAGGGGAATATTATGAGGAATATATGAGGAATGGGGGCTCTGGCTTAATTTTTGAAATCTTCTGACAAGTCATGCAGGTACTGGTATCCCATAGGAAAATTTTCTGTTTAAGAATGGGGGTATTAATATAATATGGGACAACTCTGGTGTACTAATATTGGAGAATGTCTTATGAGGAATAGGGCCATGGTCATATGTGGAAACTTCTGATGGGGATTGGGTGCAGTGGTCTAGTAAAGGAGAACTTCCTCATAGGAAAGAGAACACCTGTATCATATGGGGGAACTTCTGATGAGGAATTGGCACATTGGCAAATAAAGAGAAACTTCTGATAGTGAGTAAACCAATGGTATGATATTGAGAATCTTCTATGAGGAATGGGGCCCCTGATAATGTACTGGGAAAATTCTGATAGAGTGAAGGCAATAGAGAAATATTAGGAACCATTAAAATGGTTCCCTGTGGTATACCAGTGCCCCATCCCTCATTAGAAGCTTCCCAACATTTATACCAGTGACACTGTTGCTCATCACATTTTTGTATATTACAGCATTGGCTCTAATCCAATAAGAATTCTCTCCATATTGTAACAGTGTCCCCATTGCTTGTAATATGGGAAAATTTTGTTTAGGAATGGAGGCACCAGAGTTGAACTTGGACCCTTCTGATGAGGAATGGGACTGATGGAATTATACCGGGAAATTCTGATGAAAAATGGAGGCAGTGGTATAATATTGTGAAACTTCCAGTGAAGAATGAGGTCACCAGTTAATATTGGGGAAAGTGAGCACCGCTATTGTATGAGGAAATGCCTGATGGGGAAAGGTGAGTACACTGGTATAAAATGGATACTCTTCTGATAAGGACTGGGGACACAAGTGAAGTATTAGGAACCTTCCAAAGAGGACTATGGCATGGGTATAACATTTGGAAACTTATGATGATTAATAGGAGTAATGGCATAATACAGAGGAATTCTGATGAGGAATGATGGCAATTGTATGATATTAGGAAACTGCTGTTGAGGAATGGGGACAGTTGTATTTTATGAGATGATTCTGATAATGAATGGGGCATTGAAATACTATCAGTTAGCATCTTATTTGGAATGGAGGCACTCACATATCATTGGTAACTTTCTTTATGATGAGTGGTCGCACTGTGTAATAATACTGGGAAACTGCTGATAAAGAATTGAGAGTCTTGAATATTGTTGGGAGACTTTTCATGAGATTTGGGTCACTGATTTAATATCGGAAAACTTATAATGAAGGAACATGCATGCTGGTATAATATTTGGAAACATTCATGAGGACTGAGTGGTATAATGTTAGGAAGCTTCTAGTGGGGATGGGAACATTAGCATAATATGGGGAACATTCTAATGAGCAATAAGGGCACTGATGTAATATTAGGATGCTTTTGCTTATGAGTGGGACTTTCGTATAATATTGAAAATGTTTTTATAGTGCCCTTGTATAATATGGAGAATTTATGATATAATATTAAGAAACATATGATGAAGGATGGGGGACATGTGTACAATATTAGAAAACATCTGACAAGGGATTAGTGCACTGGTATAATACTGAAAAATTCTGATGAGAAATGTGGAACTGATACAGTATTTTACATGGTGAAAACAGGAATAAAACAGAAATCTACCTAGAAAACCAGGACATATGTTTAACATAATTAATACATATTCTTTTTTAAAGCACAATGATGACAGGAAATTTACTTTAATTTTTTTTTTGCAGTTTTGCTTGCACATAGATAATTTATTCATTCAAAATATTGATTTTATTTGAATATATCATTGATAACATTAAGTGGCACTAAATAATTAGTTTTCACTCATTTTGCTCACTAACCTCTTTTCAGCTATATTCTGTTTTCAATATTTTTCTTCCAGCTTTATTAAGGTATAATTGACAAATAAAATTTGTATATATTCAAAGTGTACAATATGATACATATATGTTGTGAAATGATTATCTTAAATAAATTAATTAACATATCAAAGGTGCCTATTCTCACCACTTCTATTCGATATAGCACTGGAAGTCCTAGCCAGAGAAATCAGACAAGAAAAAAAACAAAAGGTATCCAAATTGAAAAGGAAGGAGTTAAATTGTCTCTGTTTGTAGATGGCATGATCTTATATAAATAAAACTCTAATGACTACACCAAAAAATTACTAGAACTAATAAATGAATATAGTAAAGTTGCAGGATATAAACTCAACGTGCAAAAATCTGTAACATTCCTGTACACTAACACCAAACTATCTAAAAAAGAAATCAAGAAAACAATCTTATTTATAATAAAAACAAAAAATAAAATATTTAGGAATAAATTTAACTAAGGAA
The DNA here is from genome assembly GCA_023783475.1 of Daubentonia madagascariensis. Taxonomy (NCBI): domain Eukaryota; kingdom Metazoa; phylum Chordata; class Mammalia; order Primates; family Daubentoniidae; genus Daubentonia; species Daubentonia madagascariensis. Next base: position 82,677 of record JAKFHU010001467.1, on the reverse strand, counting down.
GAAAAAGATCTTTACATAGAAAACTGTAAGACATTGATGAAAGAAATTGAAGAAGACACAAATAAATGGAAAGATATGCCATGTTCATGACTGAAAAAATTAATATTGTAAAATATTCATACTACCCAAAGAAATTTACAGATTCAGTGCAATTCCTATTAAAATTCCAATGGCATTTTTTCACAGAAATAAAAACTAATTCTAAAATTCATATAAAATCAAAAAAACCTCAAATAGCCAAAGCAATCTTGAGAATGAACAACAAAGCTGGAGGCTTCGCTCTTCCTGATTCAAACTATATTACAAAGCTATAGTAATCAAAACACTATGATACTGGCATAGACACATAGACCAATGAAGCAAAATAGGGAGCACAGAAATAAACCCACACATATATAGTCAATTAAACTTTGATAAGGGCACCAAGAATACACAATGGGGAAAGGTTAGTCTCTAATAAATAGTCCTGAGAAAATTGGATATCCCCATAAATTTGGACCCTTATCTCATACCATACACAAAAATTAACTCAAAATGGATTAATTTAAATGTAGGACCTGAAACTGTAAAATTCCTAGAGGAAAGCATAGGAGAAAAGCTCCTTGATATTGGTCTTGGCAATGATTTTTGGATATGACACCAGAAGCACTGTCAACAAAAGCAAAAATAGGCGAATAGGATTGCGTCAAACTAAAAAACTTCTATATAACAAAGGAAAAAGATCTACTACACAATGAATTGAATGAAAATGGAACCTAAAGCATGGGAGAAAATGTTTACAAAGCATATATGTGATAAGGGGTGCACATCACATATATATATATAAGGAATTCCTGCAACTCAGTGGCAAAACAACAAATAACCTGATGAAACAATGGGCAAAGGAGCCAAACAGATGTTTTTACAAAGATGTTCTCAACATATTTTCATACCTCTGCCTTTTCCTTATTTATTTTCTCTAAATCAAATATACTTCCCTCCCATCATCTTCACACATTCAACTACTACCATCTTTGAACATCCTCATATAATTGTCTGCTTCACTATGATATTTATCGTACTGTCCTACTTTCCTTAAACAATAAATTTGGCTAGAGATGTCTGATAGTTCTTTGAGTGACCCTCTTCATAGCTTACATTATTTAGCACTCTGCATACCAACACAAAGAACCTGCAGGGTAACATTATCTCTAACACATCATATTGATTTGATAATGCATGAATACATAAATCAGAATGAAGTGGTTAGGTATATTGAAAATATGTTTGTGCTATAAGTTAAGAATTAAAGTATGGAATGTAACTGTATACAGTCGGGATTTAAAAACTAAATATCTATACAGGTGAAAAATTGAACAGTAACTACTATAGATCTAAATCAATTAAAATTTTAAAGTTATAAATAATTTTTATAACTTGCCCATCAAGATATTAATGGATTAAATATGTGTGGCATATATACACAATGTAGTGCTATTCAGTCTTTACAAAATATAAAATTCTGTCCTTTGTGATAAGATGGATGAACCTAAAGGACATTATGTTAAGTGAAATAAGCAAAGCACACAGAGACAAATGTCATACGATCTCACTTTTATGTGTGGAATCCAAAAAAGTTGAACTCATAGAAGTAGAGAGTAGAATGGTTGTTACCAAAGGGTGGGAGTGGGGAGGACCAGGAAAGGGGAGACATTGGTCAACAAGAGCAAAGTTTCATGTAGGAGAAATGAGTTCTGTTGTTCTATTGCACAGCATGGCAACTACAGTTAATAATAATATATTTTATATTTCAAAATAGCTAAGAGGAATTTAAATGTTCTCACCACAAAAAAATGATAAATATTTAAGGTAATTGATATGCTAATTAGTCTGATTTGATCATTTCATAATGTATAAGTGTAACAAAACATTACATTATAGCCCATAAATATATTTTTTTAATTAAAAATAAAATATAACTGTTTAAAAAAGAAGAAAATCCTGTCATGTGCTACAATATGGATGACTATTGGTGACCTAATGCTAAGTGAAATAATCCAGTCACAGATGGACAAATGTTGCATTATTCCACTTATGTGAGGTATTTAAAGTAATAAAATTCATAGAAACAGAAAGTAGAGTGGTGGTTCCAGGGACTCGGGATAGGAAGAAAATGGGGAGTTGTTCAACTGGATATAGAGTTTCTAGAGTTTCAGTTGTGCAAGATGAAAAAGTTCTAGACATCTGCTACCCAACATTGTACTTGTAGTTGACAATACAGTACTGTAAACTTAAAAATTTAAGTGAGTTGATCTTATGGTGTTCTACAATAAAAATAAATTTTAAAAAGTTTAAAAAATACATAAAATTTAATTGTATATCATTCTAGTGATTATATAATAAGCTGTTTGAGGATCTTTCCTGATTTAAATTTTTGTTGGAATCACTTAATTTATTCCAAAAAAGAACACACATTTGTTTGAACACACATTTTATCTTCTGCTCTGTGCTGGACATCGTGAGTAGTACCTAGGAAATGTAATGTGCGACTCCCACCTTTAACTGACATAAAATTTATTTCCACAGTTATAAGTAACACACATAAAATAACTGATGTAGGAGAGCCCCTGCCAAATGGTCAAGTGTGTGATCCTAATATTTGGAGCAGTCAATGTTGAGAATGAAAGGATTCAGTGTGGACTGGAGAAATTATAGAAAGTTCCATTGATGAAGACTGCACTAAGTTATATCTAGAAGAAATTGAACTTCCTGGAAAACAGTAGGAGATTAAACTAAGCAATATAAGCAGGGTGAAAACTAACATGAAGAAATTTTTATGACTCACGCTTTCTTAAATATGACTTCTGAAAATTAGTAAAGTCATTACTCCTCTCCTCTGACTCAATAGAAAGTGTGTGTATATATATATGAAAATCCCCTCCAAGAAGACGCTGCATGTAATTTCTCTTCTGGAATATTTCCCATTAGATTCAGTTTTTAGTTTTGATATGTTATCACTGAATAGATCATATCATATTTCACATACTATTGCCCCAACTTTCAAAGTCCATACCTGCTCCATGGATGAGATCTTTAAACAACATAGAATTCAGCTTTCCAATTTAAGATACAAAGTAGTCATTTATTTTGTTGAGATATAAGAATACTAGCAAATAAACAGATCTTATTTTTCTTTTCATTTTTCTTTAATTAATTAGTTAATTAATTCAGTGACTCATAAAATTATCCACTTATCAAATATTTAACCATATACCATGTGCCACTCTTCTAAGTGATCCTTCAAAAATGAAGTTTCTCAAAAAACTAAAAATAGAACTACCATATGATCCAGCAATTTCATTACTGGGTGTTTATCCAAAGAAAGTAAATCAGTATATCAAAGGGATAACTGCACCCCCATGTTTACTGTAGCACTATTCACAGTAGCCAAGATACAGATTCAATGTAAGTGTCAATCAATGGATAAAGAAAACGTGTTATATATACACAATGGAATACTATTTAGCCATAAAAAGAAGGAAATTTTGTCATTTGCTGCAACATGGGTGGAACTGGAGGTCATTATGTTAAGTGAAATAAGCCAAGACAAATATTGCATGTTCTCACTCACATGTGGGAGCTAAAAAAGTTGATCTCAGATCTCATGGAGTTAGAGAGTAGAATGATAGTTATCAGAGGTTGGAGAGAGTGTTGATAAAGAGAGGTTGGTTAATGGGTGCAAACATACAGTTAGACAGAAAGTTTAAGTTGTAGTGTTCAATAGCACAGTACGGTGACTATAGTTAACAATATATTGTATATTTGAAAATAGCTAAAAGATTTGAGATGTTATCAACACAAAGAATACTAAATGTTCAAGGTGCTGGATATCCTAAATACACTGATTTGATCATTACACATTGTATGCATGTATCAAAATATCACATGTATCCCATAAATATGTACAAGTATTATGTTATCAATAAAAAATTTTAAAAAGGAAATTTCTTGGCTGGGCACAGTGGCTCATGCCTGTAATTCTATCCTCCCAAGGTGGGAAGATTGCTTGAGCTCAGGACTTCGAGACCAGCCTGAGCAAGAGCGAGACCCCATCTCTACTAAAAATAGAAAAATTAGCCGGGCATCGTGGCTTGCGCCTGTAGTCCCAGTTACTCAGGAGGATGAGGCAGGAGGATCGCCTGAGCCCAGGAGTTTGAGGTTGCAGAGAGCTACGATGATGCCACTGCACTCTACCCAGGGCAATAAAGCGAGACTCTGTCTCCAAAAAAAGTAAAGAAAAGAAAAGAAAAGGAAAAGAAAAAGAAAATTTCTTGACTTTCAACAACTTCATAATTAACTATGAAGGAGAGAGGTATAAAACGTGTGTCAGATGCTAAAAATATATGTGTGTGTATTAACTAGTAGAGGGACTTATATTAGGTGATGCATAACTACAGTTGGGAAAAGAAGGAACTGAAAAAAGGGTTGAAGTGAAAAGCGAATTATATTCCATTAGGAACAGAAAGAGAACTTGGGCAATATAGGAAGAAGAAAATGCATAAGCAAAAACAATGAGAAGGTCGTTTGTAAGTAGTGCAAAGTTTTCCTTGGTGAATCAATATTATAATGTATGATTGGCTACAATTGGAAATAAAGCTTTAAAGAAAAGTTTTAAAAAATAGAAGAAACTTATAACCACTTAGGCAGACAAGTTTATGGGTAGCATATAAGAAGTTTTATGGAAATTAAAGAAAATAAGCCCGTGTGAGAGAAAATTATAAAAGATACCCCTTTTGAGGAAGTGCTTAAACAAAAGACTCTCCAGTGCCTTAATTCTGAGGCATCAGCTGACCTGCCTGAGAAGTGGGGGGAATAGTAGATTTACGACCCCTCACACATCTCTGGCCGAAGTGTTAAGTGCCGGACACAACGCAGCCATAAGTGGTAGATCTTAGGGTTTTACATCCATGGATTCCTGCCTGTGAAATAATCATTAATATTTATTAGAGTTAACTATTGAGAATGAGCAGTGGCTGAGTTCATTTCTCCCCAACAATGGAGGACAGATTATAGATTATACATAAACATGCAAAGATAAATTGTAGAGAGATATATGTAAATAGATTGATAGATACATGCACACATCTGCATACATTTTCTCTGTGTCTATACAGACAGTTCAGAAAAAGTATTATTTACATTATTTGAAATCCTTAGCTTTTGCTTTTAAAAAGTCTCCTGGGAAAATAAAGTTCTCTAAATTTATTGGAGTCTCCATAGAATAGAGTCATTAGTGAGTTTGCAAGACAAAATTTATAGAGTCAGAAGAAACTAAGTTTTTTTCCTCACCCAGAGGGGCTCCTTGTGGGAGCCTGGGCTAATTTTGAAGCCTTGTTATTCTGTGAGATGCACTTCAGGTGAGTGCTGTGGAACTGTCCTGTGATGATTTAGCAGCAGCCCTACCTCAGAAGGGAATCTAGGCTGAGCAGTTCCTATAAAAACCCTACTCTCTGTGCTTGATGCCCAATTCCAAAGAAAGAAAAGGATGAATCAAAATTGGAACATCCTTTTGCTTTTTCCTAAGCTAAGAAATTCCCACCAGTCAGGGGAGACATCTTATCAAGCAAGATTAGGGATTCTTAAGAAAAAAGTTGAATGTCCTAGAAAAGGAGACCGGAAAACTATTTGTAATATTTCCAGGCAAGACCTTCATCCTGAAGAGAAGGTGACCTCGACCCATAGTAGATGTGTGTGAATCCTTTGTGGGCTAGATGCTAGGGAATGTTGCATAGTCTTGAAAGTCTGATAAATTTATTTGAACGTTAAGTTTAAATAATCCATAAGAAAATGAAAATAGTGATGTAATAGTGAGTAGAATCCCATCAATGCCTGCTCCATGACATCAACCCCACTACTTGTTTTCTGTTGTGGTCAATCTTGTTCATCAATTTACTTAACTCCACCTAATGACATTATGCCTACAGCTTTTATTCCACACCTTCCTGAAATCAATCAATCGATCAGTCTTTCTGTCTCTACGTCTCTGTCTTGCTGTCAGCCCCCCAGCCCAGTAACATTATCAGGGACATTGATTTAACACCATGGGAAATATTTGAGAGTCTGACATCTGCTTTCCCTTTTATTTTTCTTTATACTCTCTCCATGGTTACGGTTTTCAAATCACTTCTTAAGGCAGTTGGTGCCTGGCAACATGTACTCCACAGGAACTTCATTTTCTGTGAGTTGAAATTTGTCTTCTTTCAGTTTCCACCACAAGTAGAAGAAAATAGTATTAAAAATCTGTTCATGAAGTCATGGATATTTGTCCTAAATTGTTGTAATTTAATAGTATGTGATCATAGCTGGTAGATTTTTAAACTATGTTTGTTACTCCACAAGACTATATTTAGTTTATTTTGACCAATTTTAAAAATAAAATTGATGCTCATACTTGATTGGAATTACAATGTATCTATTAACAGATTTTATAGAAATTTAAATTGTTCAATATTGATTCCAAATAATGAAATAGAATCTTTCTTTCCATTGATTCAATTAACATGTACTCACCCATAGCATTGGGTGTATTTCCCCAATTTAATTTATTTTAAATTAAATTATTTTGCTGCTATGTTGATCATAAAACATGGAAAGAGTGTGTTAAATTCTTTTATTATTACTTCGTTATTTTCTATTACTTCCTGGATTTCTAACATCTACTTTGACAATCATGATATAATCTCTCTTTTCTAATAAATTCATCAGTATGTGTGCCTTCACTGGAAATTTTTTATTCTACAACATCAAACTTCCTTTTTTGTCTTTTGTTATAGGATTTCATTTTCTGTTTTCAATTCTAATTTGTCTGCTATTTGTATTGTGATACATGATTTTATTCTTTTTAAATTTTCATTTCTTAACATATTCACACCATTTTAAACTTTTTAATACATTTTATGTGTTTCTTATAAATACAATCCAATTTTCTTTTCATTTCAGTCTCATAGTAATAAGTGAACTTAATTTACATTTTTATGCAATTGATATATTGGCTTTCTATTGTATGATTCATTATTTTTAACTGTTTCTTTGTTCTTTTCTAATTTTACTTTATTTTTCAGAAATTTGTTTGTTGATTTTTCTGTGTTGTCTTTGATATGAGGATGTACTTTGATATTTTTCTGTCCTATCAAAATCACATATTGTCATTAATATTTTTCTTTAAGATACAAAACATTTAATGTTATCTTTAAATTTGGAGTTTTCTCTGTACATTCCTCATTCTCCCAATTTATTTTAATTATGCCATGTGAGATTAATCCTGGAAACAAATCTATGTAGAAAAGTGTCTCAATCATTTCTGGCTGATATATAATGCAACCACACAGGTTTATGGAGACATGACAAAACATCATCAAAAAGTGATTGATTTGCTCTAAAAATTTGTTCTGAAAATATTATCTTTTAAATTTAATACTCTACTTATTTTTTCCATTATTTACTTATTTATCATTTATAAGATCTCCTTTTACAGATTAAACTCCATTGACTACAGCAAAATGTAAAGAAGACATTAGTAAGAGCTTAAATTCTAGAGCTGACCACTTTAAGTAATCTAAAAGATGATAAGCAAATTCATTTTGACTTCTACAATTCACTGGCCAGTGTTGGTTGGAGTATACTGTCCATTCTCAAGAGTGAAACTTAGATGCAGCACCCAGTTGATCTGTGCCCTGCAGATTTAGAACTAAGGCCTGGGGCTAACTGGATAATATCTGGATAATAACTGGATAAATATGTGGTGCAAGCCAGATCTTCTGGAAGTAAAAATCAATTATAAAATTAAATTATACTTAATTATTAAAGAGAAATCTATTTCTCTTTAATTGTAAAATGCTTTTACATTGAACAAAAGCATTTTTTTTACAAACAATCATAATAACATATTATATAGACAGGATGTAAGTACATTGTGGTTAATGTCTTTTCATCATTTAGTTTATGAAATAGGAATGTAAGGGTTAATAAAGACTGCATTCAGGCAGTGATTTTCATATATCCTAATCATAAAAAACATTGATTTTTATATATAATATTTTTATCTGAATGTTATAAAAAATGACTCTAACTACATTTTTCAATCATGTAGTTTATTCTTGCTAAAATAAAGCATAAATAAAATGATCCTAACTCCATATATCTTAGAATATTGTGTTTTAATGAGTGATGTATCTTGCTTCTTTCTCTTTCTTGATTAAGAGAAGAGATTCCCCACCCATCATGGAGAGGGAGAACTGGACCATAGTGACTGAGATCACTTTTACAGGGATACCTACAACCAGAGCTTTCGGGGGCCTCCTTTTCTTGACTTTTTTATTGGCCTATTTGGTGACGGTCCTTGGAAACACCCTTATCATTACCCTGATTCTTTGGGATTACAGGCTTCACTCACCCATGTATTTCTTCCTCAGCAATCTCTCTTTCAGTGAAATATTAACCACAACCTGTACTGTTCCCACAATGCTGGCAAGCTTCCTGCCAGGAAGGAAGAGCATCTCATTTGGTAGATGCTTTGCCCAGTTGTATTTCTACTTTCTGTCTGGATGCACTGAGTTTATTCTTTTTGCTGTCATGTCTTATGACCGCTATGTGGCCATTTGCAGCCCTCTTCAGTACCCTACGATTATGACCAGCTCACTCTGTGTCCGTCTTGTCATCCTCTCCTGGGCGGGTGGCTTTCTACTAATCCTCCCATCTACTGTCCTTAAGGCAGGACTGCCATACTGTGGCCCCAATGTGATTGATCACTTTTTCTGTGACAGTGGCCCCCTTCTCCACTTGGCCTGTGCTGACATTAGTGCCATTGAGCTACTGGATTTTCTCAGCTCCCTTGTCTTGCTCATCAGCTCCCTCTCACTCACAGTGGTCTCCTATGTCTACATCATCTCCACCATTCTGAAGATACCCTCAGGCCAAGGTCAACGCAAAGCCTTTGCCACCTGTGCCTCTCACTTCACTGTGGTCTCCATGGGCTATGGGATCTCCATCTTTGTCTATGTCCGCCCCTCACAGAAGAGCAGCCTGCACCTCAACAAGATCCTCTTTATCCTCTCCGGTGTCATCACACCCCTCCTGAATCCCTTCATCTTCAGCCTACGGAATGAAACCATGAAAGATGCGCTGAAGGACACGTTGGCCAAGGGACAGACATTGCTCAAAAGGATGAGGTCCAAGTGACAGAAACTTTGAAAATCATCCCTAAACTTAAATATTCTCCACCTTGTAGAGAATGAGTTAAAGAGTTGATAACTATAAAATTGAGAAGGTAGCTATGTTATGTTTGCATATTATTTACATTATAATAACATAAACTATATTCATGTATAATTTATTTTTAAATGGCCAAATATATATTAAAAAGAGTGAGTTGGTAGTGGTGATAGTGACACTTACAGTACTACACGTAGTAGTTTATCAATGTGGTGGTGGTGGCAGACCTGTCTTTAAGGGTGGTCATAGTGACAGTAAGTATTAAAGTTGGCATCTATTGTGTATATTACTTTGTTGAGTTTATATATTGCAAATTCAGAAAAAAAACCACTCATTCAGCTCTGTAGTCTTTTAGGAAGGACACACATGAACTTGGCATATGTTTTACTATAAATTTTACTACTTTAGAAATGTAAGAGATAACTACAGTCAATCATTCCTTATACCATAGCCCTTTAAAAATTTTATCGTATTTTGCCATAAGTTATTTGCTTAGTTTTTATCTTTTTATAATCAAAATGTAATGACCATGCCAAGAAAAACAATGCCTTTCTTATAAAAGTCTTTATTACTAGATAAGAACTCAAAAGGGAAACAACTGGTACCTAGAATTTTTTGCCATCTTTTGTCTTTGTTTTCTCTTCTCATGAGACCTTTTTCAGAGACATGGCAGACTGACTCGGCTCACATGTAGGTAATGCAAAGTCAGTTCCTGAATTGTACATTTACATTGATCAATAGAGAGAGGTTGACTTAGTTCAAACTTGAAATATCCTAGGTATACAGGTATACAATTTGATTGCCTGGCTTTAGCTATGTGACCTTTGTATGACCAATCAAATGCAGCCAGTATTTTCGTGACATGACAAATATCAGTGTGCTTTGGAGAAGGACTAAGTTTCAGAAGGAGAAGAGGTATACTCACCATGAATAAAATAGATGAACACTAAAGAATAGCTCTTAGTTGCTCTATCTTTCCTCATATACAATTGAATCCCACACTGATTTATATAATGGTATTAATTCATATACAGCCATGCATTTCATCTAATCTTTGCACAATAGATATGGCAGCCATTTAATTTATTGTCAAATTTGACTTCTTTTGAGAATAAAATAGAGTGTCATATGTAATTGTGCTGGTAAAAAACAATTATGAAGATGTATTTTCCTATGGTATACCTCCTCATGTGGTCAACCTACTAATGAGAGAATGCAAAGCCGTTCTATAAGATATTCATCTACAAAGGAGGACCACTGAGTGATGCCCTTCCTTACTGAGGATCGTAAGGCTAAATACGTAAGGACGTATTCTTCCCAGTCCTGCCATTCTTGGTCTAAGTGATTGATGCAAAGATTTTCAAAACACATATTGATTGATACAGGAGGAAATATTTATGTCCCATTTAGTTAAGGGGAAAAGTGAAAGCACCAACACCATAGTATGAATTATATCCTACAGAACCAAAAAAAAAAATGAGGTCAATCACAGAAGAGAAATTCTCATAGCCATTGGGTGACCATTTTCCTGAAGAAAAGTATTCTCTTTGTCAATTAACTTGCCTGTCCTTGATTTTATCCATTTTAAAGTCTTCTTCTCCTGTGCCCTTTAGTTCATTTCAGAAAAGATATTTGCAAATGAAACTGTGGTGAGGATGTTGTAAAGTGCACTTCTGTTGGTTTGTCAGTTGACCTAAACAACCAACACCTAACAGCATACACCCCAGGTGCAATTTTTCTGCTCATACAGATCACAGAAACCTTAGTTGGTTAGAGGCGTAGTTCATTTTCTTAGTAAAGGGGTGCTACGAGGATTGAGGATTCAGTTTGTTAGTGAACAACATCAGAGAAATCGTTGAATTATTATTCCCTTTTTACGTGAGCCATGAACTTTGGTTTTCTGTCACTACACCCAGGGTTATATACACTTCTAAGTCTCACCTTCTGTAACTGGGGCTCAGACTCTGCCTGACTTCCATGTGATGGTAAGAATTGGTTGATGTAGTGAGGCAAGAATGTTCTCTTGCTGGTTTTTTGTTTCTTCCGCCCAGTGTCTGAGAGGTGAGATGTGCTTTACAATGGAGCCATCTTGACTTTGTCATTCAGGGGATGATGATAAGAGGTTGGAGGAGGGAATTACTGGAATCTTGCAGATATTTCTATAAAGACTGCCAGGATATTACAATTGCACACTAACTGTACAGTTCCACAAAAAAATTTAACAATGACCTAATCATAGCTATAAGTAGAAAGACCTTTCTTTATCCATGCCGTATCCAAATACTTCTGTTCTCCTCTCTCTCTCTTCCCTCACCCCTTACTCTCTTGCTCTCTTACTGAAGGATACAAACTTCTTCAAAACACTATGACATACTAAAATTTTCCTGAAATCTCCAGATTCACTGGAAATATCTGAACAAGAAACCATAGATGATAATTTAGCCAACTCTTACACACCTGTATTATACATATTGTCAGTTGTCCAGTCTGCAATAAAAGAAATTCTCACTGCCTTATATTAATAATATAATATTGACGGTTCCATAATTTTGGGTCTATCCCCTGCAGTACATTGATGTTAGGAATCAAATTTTGTATTGATTTGTTTACAATTGACAAAAACTCAATTCTAAGTAGTCGGGCAGTGGGGGAGGATGTAACTCGCTCAGAGAATCCTGTGAGAGTTTCATTAAGCAAAACACAGGCCTCTGTGCTGATGATCAGTCAAAGGCTTCCAGGCCTTTCACTGGGATCTCTGATCTCTACTTCTCTCTGTTCATTGTCTGTGTTCTCCCTGACATAAAAGCATTTTCCATCCTTTGAAGGGGAAATACATCCAGTGATAGACTTGGTATTAACTCCACAAATGCTGCCATCAAAAAGAAACTGACTCTGAATCTAACTTCTATTTAGAAAGTGCAGGGAAGGAATCTGATATGAGTGGCTTGGGTAAGTTGATCCTTCCTGCATCATATAACTGCACCAGTGTAGAGGTATTGGCTTGCTTTGATTAGGTGCTCATCTAGAATCATTTAACTATCATTAGAAAGTGGGCTCATAGACAAAGTTAACACATAGTATTTTTCCCATCTAGGACACTTTGGAACATGAAAGGATGTGCCATTAATGGTTATGCTAGGATAATAGATGTATAAAATGAACTATGCTGATGGTGCTGGAAGAAGGGTATAAGACCTTAGAACAACATGGGGTATCCTTCACCTTACCTTCAATCAATTAACATCCTTATTTCTCTGTCATTGAGACAACTGACATTGAGACAATCATATTAAAATCATTATAAATGTATGCTGGTTAAATATAATTTTATAAGCTTTCTTTTTTCTTATGGTACTATTTAATGAAATTCCAACTAAAAATTAAAAATGCCATCTTCATTATTAACAAAAGGGACACCTTTTTTTAGTTAACCCTTATTCTTACTGTCTGTGATGATTGTTTTTCTCTCTTTTTTAAGCACTTCTTTCCATATATTCCATGTCATTCCATTCCACATTTTATCCACTGGGGCTGACCTACTTAGATTGCATTGTATTGGTTCAATGAGCCCATTAAATAGTATCTATGGGACAGTGATAATAGCCATGCATGAATTCAAAATAAAAGTAGCTTTTCTTACATACTCACTTGTAAGTGGGAGCTAGACAATGGATATACACGGTCATACAGAGTGGTATAATGGACTTTGGAGACTCAGACGGGGGAGGCTGAGAGAGGACTGAGAGGTCAAAATGTATCTATTGGGTACAATGCATACTAATCAGGTGATGGGTACACTAAAAGCCCTGACTTTACCACTGTACAATTCATCCATGTATCAAAAAACCACTTGTACCTCCTAAATTTATTGAAATAAAAAAGCTTCTTAAACCCCCCAAAAAGTAGATTTTCTTGTTACCACCACTTGTATATTTAACCAGCCAACAACAAAGACTGACAAAAGGTCACTGAAGTGTCGTAATTCCCTGGGCATATAAGCAAGCCACAGAGAGGTCAATGAGTTTTCCTCATGAGTCAGGGTATCACTATCATCATTTACATGCTCACTAAAATTCCACATCTACCTTTGTGGCATGACATGCATCACCTTTGACAGAGTAACTAATTTTATGTAGTTGAAAGCATGACAATGGGCTCAAACCGTGGAATTCACTAATATTGCCACATCATCTGGCAGCAGTTAGCCTGAAAGAATGGTGGAATGGCTAACTGAAGACAGGGACACAACCCTCTGTGATGCTTTGATGATATACAGGATGCAGTAGATGCTTTAAACCAGAGGCCAGTACGTGGTGGCATTTCCACTGAGCCAGATTACCTAAATCTAGAAAGGAGCATAGGGTGTGGGATGGCCTCTCTCAATATTACACTTATTGATCCATGTATAGAGAACAAGAAGACATAGTACTGAGCAGGGGCTGGATGCTGAAATATTTGGTGTTGCACGATGGAGGCAAGGAAGACTAAGCCTGGAACTGGGAGATTTACTGAACAATCACTAGCCACTTAGTGTTTATATTGACAATATATATATGTGTGTGTGTGTAATATATATATAACGTATATATATTACACACACACAAAATTGAAAAACTTTTATACCAAAAACAAAACAAAAAAAGCAAACAAAGAAACAGAAAAACAACAAAGGTTTGGATCCTGTGAGAATAAAATTTTATTATGCCCTAATAAGATTGAAACTGGGATGCTCCCAGTGGGCAAGGGAAATAAGGAATTGGTGACAGAAGTAGATTATCTACTAAGAGGTCACAACCTATTTCAGAAGTATAACTGTAGCAGCTATGTTGTAGGTATATATATATATATATATATAAAATTTACTTTTTTGCTGCCTTTTCCATCAAAGCTTATATGAAGTACATTGATAGTGGATAAGGTTGTAATTAAGGCTCCATGAGTACACCTGACTAATTTGATATCATCTCACAATGGTAGGGCTGAATGTTAGGTTTACTCTGTATTTGGACATGAAAAATAAACAAAATAGAATAATGGATGTGAAAGGAAAAAGTGACGCACTTAAGGAGTCAAAACTCTGTAAGTTTGATATGAACACACAGGCTGACCAAGGACGAGCCAGAGCCCATCTCACGGATAGGATCTAAGTTTGAGCATTCATCAGTTAATAATTAAAGGTGCATCATTTTATTGTAGAATTGAGGTCAGGCAGAATGAAATTTCCCAAGCTGCAAGTGGACTGGAAAAAGGGGCATGGAAAGAGACAAAATGTATGATCTAACATTGCCTTCCCTGGTAAAAGGAATACCCGCCTTATGGATCATAAACATTCAGGTGAGTGTCTGCTTCACAGGAACACGAGGGACAATGTGCACATTTATTCTCCCTTATGAATGGTTGTAGTAAATCTGGAAATGCATAAAATAAGAACACAGGGTGAGATGTATTAATTTGAGTCTGCTTTGTCCAAAGCCTATTCAACCCAGATCTCTACCCAAAGGCACATTGGCCATGGATTGGAATATTCAATATTCAATCAATAACATTGATTCTAAAATATATATGGAAATGCAAAGTTAAAGTATATCAACGGACTTTATCTCTTTATCTCAGGTAGCTGAATTCTATAAATAATTTTAAAACAGTGTGTTAGTCCCTGGAAGGGCATGTATATTTCTGGTTTCTGCTTATACTGTGGTCTCAATTCACCCTTGTGAACATTAAATGCCCATGTTTGTTCCACAAGCTCTTTGTGTCTGCTAAAATGCCTTACTGGATTCTCAGCATCTCTGTTCACACTTCCAGAATAGGTGGATACTTTTAGAAAAGATTTCAATTCCAGGCCCACTTTCCTGGGTTTCTTTCTGATCTCAGATCTTGATCTTATTTGCTTGCAATGACATGTTTATCTGAGGCCTTCAAGAACTTGACACATGTTTTTTGATATTAATAGTTTGTCCAATTGCTTTTTGATTCTGGTGAGAGCATCTGCATCATCTAAACCACCACTATTGGAACCAAATTTCCCCGACATCATTTTTTTCTTCCTACTTCATTCCCTGTTCTTTTTCAGATTCCCTGGATAAGTCCACTTTCTCTTTCCCCACTTGAAATGTGGAAATGCTCTATTGTTCAGGGCTGTCAGATACCTCATTGTCTTCATTAATACTCTCACTCAATGTGTTTGTTAGTATACTGGCTTTAAGGATTATCTCTAATACGCTTACAAGGGACTCTCTACTTACAGTCTTGATTTTCCCCGCTACACTTTCTTCCTAAAACACCTACAAAGACTTTTCATCAAACAGAACATAATCTGAAGTCCTTATAGCCTATGAGAGCGTCCATGATCCATCTTCCCTGCTGTCTCCTCAACCTGACCTTTTTCTGCTTTGCTTCATTATGTCTTTCCTTCATCATTACAGTCACAGAATAATGAGCTCAATTTTAACTCAGGTTTTCTTATAGTCACCATTTCTTCTTCCTGAATGATTTTTCCTCACATATATGCACCCTCAGTTCTCTAAGTCTCCACTTACATAGATAGCTCAGTATAAGAGAGAGTTTGCTTGACTTTTATCAAAATTGATATTTGTTATTATTCTTTGTTTCATTCAGGCTTATTTTAATTCATAACACTTATCACTACATGGTAATATAGTTATGATAAACATATGTGTATATTAGGTATATTTCTCCTTTAGAATGTAAGATTCATGAGTATCTTATTGTATATTATCATGACTTTGCCCCCATTCCCTATAACTGTGGCTGGAGCAAATTTGATGCTCAAAAACACCATTTTTAAAAGGAATAGGTAACAACAACAGCAACAACAAAAAACAATAATGATTATTTTGTTAATTTATAAATTTCTAAATCAGTTCTTCTAATATGTGATTCAAATTAGTTAAACCAGTTGTTGATAGAGGCATAGCCTTGTGTTGTATCTAATTTACTTAAATGAGGAAGTCCTTGCTTGCCAACACACTTACCTTTAGAGAATGGCATATGTCTGATCACAAAGACTTATTCACACTTAACTAATGTATAAAGACTTAAATCAAAGAGAATATGTCCACTACTGTATTAACCACAATTCCAAATCAAGCTAGAATCTGGTCTATAATTTTTATTGGTAAATCCCTGAACATCATCACTTGAAGTGGAGAACTATGCACTATTACTCTTAATAGAATGAAAATATGTGAACAAAGCACATTGAACATTTTTATTTTGCCAGTGTGAATTTTCTTCATGAAATACTCATACTTCGTATACACATATGAGGGCTGTCCAGAAACTAACCAGCCATTGTTAATATGATTTTTCATATTACATGTCTGGATATCTTCTGGACAGCTCTCGTATATCCACTTGATAGAAAATCACAATTGAATTCACCTAGGGTTTTACAAAATTTCCTTTAAAATTCGTATGTATTGAAATAAAGGAGGCCATTAACACATTACTTTTAGAAATTCTAAATTAAGATTTTTTTTTTCAGAGAAGTAATGTAGTTAACAGATATCACCATAAATAGGAAATTATAAATTGAATTAATGAGCTGTCTGCCATTAGCATAAGTGGAACTAAATTATTTTGTTTTTATTTCTTACACAGAGTTAACTGGTTCCCTTTGGGATCCAACTCAAAATTTTGCCTGTGTTAATAGATTTCACTCAACTCACTGAAGTCTCTACTCTGGGTTTATAATGCCTGGAAAACAATTTTTATTTATTTTACCCTCCATTTCAATGCCCTAAATGTAATATAAAGTTGGGATGAGTAAGGAAAGGCAAAAAGAGAATGTGGGTAACTTCTATACTAAAATTAATGATGTAAAATCAAGGGAAGAGACTGTGCATGTTAGTAGCCATAGCTGTCTCATTCTTTTTGACATAACTTTCATGGATCTGAGGAGCACATTGCCAAAAAAAGACAATTTCAGGATAGCGTTATATATGATGAACTCTAGTGGTTGACAAATGGTTGTGGTTCTCATGCCATCTCCTTTATAGGTGAAGATCTGATAGCTTGACCTTTTTAGGAAAATTCATTTATCAATTGCCAGTACTGACTGTGGACAAACAGGTTTCCTAACATCAAAAGATTGGGCAAGTATGTCAGTTGCTCTTCTCTCCCTCAGCTCACTCCCTTTCCCCATCACAGAAATGAAATTCCACCCGTGGTGTCTCTCTCTCTCTCTCTCTCTCCACCCTCCATCGCCTTGTTACCTTGTTACTGTGTCATATAGTCTGCTAGCTTAGCGATTTAGGCTGTGCAAACAGGAAAGAAAGCTAAATAGAGAATTATAGCAAGATCTAGAAAAAAACCTTTACATAGAAAAGCCAACAAGAAAGTGACCAAAAAAGGGGGAATTTTAAGGCAGGAAAAAGAGAAAGCACTGGAATATAGAGTTAGTAGAGAAAAGAGAGGTGATACAGTATAGGCAGTTTGAGTCAAAATCTAAGGCTCCATGTTTTATGTTTTATATCCTTCTGTGCTTAGAAATATTCTCATAAGCATCTGTTTTTGTTTTGTTTTTGTTTAGTGTTGTGTTGATTTATTAATAGCAGCTGGCATTTATGTGTGCGTATGTTGTATCAGATAGTCTATTTTGCTTCTTTGCTTCGGTGTCCTTATGTTGTCGACTATATTTTCTGTGAAGTGCCGGTCCTTTTTCGTATGTTCTGTGCTGATGCATCCCTGCTGGAGATCCTGATGGCCGCAGGAGGGGCTGGGACGGTGCTGTTCCCTTTCCTTCTTCTATTCTCTCCTACCTTCGTATCCTGGTGGCTGTGATGAGAATAGACTCAGCTGAGGGCAGGAAAAAAGCCTTTTCCACTTGCACTTCCCACCTGACTGTGGTGACCATATATTATGGAACAGGACTGATCAGGTACATGAGGCCCAAGTCCCTTTACTCAGCGGAGGGAGACAAGCTGCTCTCCTTGTTCTATGCCGTCGTCAACCCCATGCTGAATCCCTTCATTTACAGCCTGCGGAACAAGGAAGTGAAGGAGTTACAGGAAGATACAAAAAAATTTTAAAAATGACACACTACAATCTTTGGAAGTTAAAGACCATATTTGTATTTTTAACCTCTTAATATCCAAATTCTATGAGACTAAACTGCATCACAGAAAATTCCAATTTAGCAGACTTGCAGAATAAGATGGTCATCACATTTTTACAAATCTCCCCAAGTGTTTTCAATTCAGATTTCTCCTCTCTATGAATTAACATTTATAAATATTCATTTATTAAGTGTTAAAACATTGCTATGTCAGCTCAACCAAATACTGTATTAACATACCCATGAACTTCTGTATCAACATGTTGTCATTGCCTGCGGTCACTACTTTCACAATATTTTATTTTCTATTCATTTTTGCAAGACCTCAAATTATAATAAAGCGTCTATTCCTACTCCATTAATCAACTTTACTTTGTTGGGGATACCAATTTAAAGATGAGACTCAGCTCTTTCCAGGGCTAAAAGAACAGAAAAGCAATGCAAATTATGAAATGTATATGTTATTAAATAATACAAGAGGAAAATATCTTTGAAGTTACTAATGAAAAAAATTTTAAGGAGTGCAGAATCCTGTTCTTATTTGGTTTTGTTTTATTTTTTATTTTTCTGAATTTTTACCTAAGTTTTAATAATTTTAGGAAAAGGATTTAATTTTTTACTTTAAAATTAAAGAAACTCTTCTCATTACTTTCATTTATTTACTTTTTGGATACTTGATCTATTACAACTGTGGTATTTCGAGACTCCATATACTAATTAGTTAATATTGCTGAATTTGAGGGTAAGCTGCAGAAGTTATTAATATTAATAATTCCAGGTTCAATCCCTTGGTTATTCTATGTCCTTTTTCAAATAACCTCTCTGTGCATCAATTTCCTACTTAAAAAATCAGAAAATGCAATATATAGGTTGCTGTAAAGATGAACACATGTAATACACCTAAAACATAACAAAGCTGTAATCACACTGGATGCTATCATTTTCTATCTACTATAGAGTGAGAAAAATTTCATGCTAAATTTTACAATTTCATTTAAAAATATAAAATTGTAAGTTCATGAAATAAACAACTTTTCACACTGTCTTTACTAATCATGAGATTTATGCATAGAAGTAGAAATTCCTCTTTCCAAGGCCAAGTAGTACACTTAGAATAATTTAGAGGTTCTATCCATATGGTAGGGTAAGTATGAGGCCCAAAGAACTTAATATCTCCAGTTAACCTATGCTTAGGGGATGACTGCAACTCCTCCCTGTGTGGATGGCCTCTGATTTTTTATGAAGAAATTTAATGCTAAAATGTCCAAGAATCTGGATTTGTTTGTCATAAAATTTTATTATATTCTGATATACAATGCCAAAGAAAAAAAGTAAGCAAATCTTAGTGTATAGTGAGACAGTAAATGTGTAATTTATAATATTACCTGCAATATCTATTTCTCCCTTGCAATATTGTGCAGATATACATGTAAATGGTTTTCTGTGCCCCAAATTTTTGTATATTCATTTTGCAATGGCTATAACTTAGTGACTTTTGTTGAAAGCTACACTATCTCCTGGTGATCCAAAGCATTGCCATCTTACCAATACAATTATTTATTGGCATCATATCCTACTCTCATAATCATTGCTCCAGCAGTGAACCATCCTGAGGAAATGGTTTGAAGGGGGAAAAAAACCACTGTGTTTAGAATCAGAAGGCCTGAATAAAATCCTAACTCAACCCAAACTTTGTAAACATTTGGGCCATTTTATTTACTTGAATTTGATAACCAGGCTATCTTTAGTTCATTGCAAATTGATCATTTATGATTCTAAGGAATCTTTCATGATTTACAGTCAGCAAGCAATGCAGGAATATTGTGTCAGATTGTGGTAGTGTTTAAGTAAATCTAGAGCCAATACATAGGCAGTAAAACCAGTGTGTTCCTTTCTGCTATTGTTTGAAATATAATGTATTTGGTGAAATGACTTTTAAACAGCATTAGATAAATTAGTTGTGAACTAGGAGTTCCTGGTTTAAATAAATCAAGATTAAAAGTGTTGTTGTTTTTTTTTTTCCAGAGAGTCCTAACAGGCCCCCATCCTACCATTTTAATTTCATGCTCAATGTTGACCTACCCCTAAATGAAAAATCCCTGACAGCATAAATTTTGTCTTTTTTAGTGATCCCCATTGTCTCTTATTCTTTTGGCCTCATATAGAAACACAAAATATATCAGTTTAATTTCTTGTATAATAATCTCTGTTAAAACCTTTGGGAAACAAACTCAGTTTGACTAAATTTTCTACTTCATTCAGTAAATATCTGATTAATTCACTCTCACTTTTGGTTAGATCAAATTTGGCCCCTATATCAAAAATAAATTTTGGACTGCTGCTGATAACATGTGGACATAGAAAATTTAAATAATTTTGCAAAGTCTGTTACTGGAAACCATAGGCATGAATTCAAATGGACAAGGAAGTGTAATTATGGGAAGATGATGTGGAGCGAAGTCAGTTTCCCTAAGGATTAATTATGAGGAACTTTCTGTACAAGTAATGATAACATTGCCCTCCCAGAAATATTAATGAGAGCATGGGAGGGAAACAAGTTTCTTAACCTTGGCTCAACACTCTCACATACACAAATGAAGACAGCTTTTTAGAGGTTTAAACATGAGGCTGGATCTTTAAACATAATCAGTTTGACTATTTTAGATGACTTAACTTGTCAAATACATTTAGGGCCCACTAAATTGTTTCTCTCTCACTTGCAAAGAGGGCCAGGTTGTGGGGTATGTGTGTGTGTGTGTTTGTGAAAGATATAAGCTTAAATTTTAATTCTCTGTTGTGAGTTACAATCAAATAAAAATTAAATGCATTGCTGAATACTTGAAGGCAACAAAAATTTTGATCTCTTTCAGCATTGTGTTACAAATTAACCTCAGAACAAATAGTAATAATGTTTACTCAGAAAAAAATAAATTTTATGTTTCTTCCTTTTTTTCTTATATTTTATGTAAAATGTTTTATAATTTATCTTTTCCCAGCTTTAGTAAGTTATACTTGACAAATAAAAATTATATAGATTTGCTATATACAGAATGATGTTTTCACATATGCATATACTGTGACGTGATTAAACTGATTAACACATCCATCACCTCACATATCATTATTTTTTTTTTTGTGGTGAGAACATTTAAAATGTACTCTCAGCAATTTTCAAGTATACAATATATTATTATTAACTATAGTCACCTTACTTTAATATAGACCTCCTGAATGTATTAATTTTGCCTAACTGAAACTTTGATGATTTAACCAACATCTCCCCATTTTTAAACTTTGGCAACCACTACTCTTAGCTTCTATGCATTCATCATTTTTAGACACCACATATAAGTGAGATCATTCAATATTTTTCTTTCTGTACCTGGTCTATTTCACTTAGCACAATGTCCTCCAGGTTCATGCATGTTGTCACAAATGACAGAATTTTCTTCTTTTTTTAAGGCTGAATAGTATTACATTGTGTCTGTGTGTCTGTATATAGCATTTTCTATATCCATTCACCTGTAGAAGGACACTAAGATTGATTCCTTATTTGGCCTGTTTTGAATAATACTAAAATAAACATAGAAGTACAGATCTCTCTTTCACATACTGATTTCATTTCCTTTGGATGTACAAGGGCTGTCTGGAAAGTATCCAGCCATTGTTTTTCATATTTTTCATATTACATGGCTGGATACTTTCCAGACAGCTCTCGTATACCCAATGTGGGATTTCTGGATCATATGAAAGTTCTATTTTTTTTTTTTGAGGAATTTTCGTATTGTTTTCCATAATGGCTATAATAATTTACATTCCCACCAACAGATCCCTTTTCTCCACATACTAACTAGCACTTACCTTTTCTCTTTTTGATAGTAGCCATTCTAACAGGTGTGAGGTGATATCTCATTGTGGATTCCGGTTTGTTTTAAATTTCCTTATGATAAATGATGCTGATTTTTTTTTTATATACCTGTTAGACACTTGTATGACTTCTTTTAAGAATTGTCTATTCAGATCCTTTGCCCATTTTGTAAATCACTAGTATAAGGGTTAAAAGACAAAACTATTTATAACAACTATAGCTAAAATAAATAGTCAAGGGATATGCATTATAAAATGATGCAAGTTCTGACATCACAAAGATGAAATGGGGGTGGGGAGTAAAAGTGTAGGGTTGTATGCAAAGTTAAGCTGTTATCACCTTGAAATAGGATGCTATAAGTATAAGATGTTCTATGTAAGCTTCATGGTAACCACAAAGCAAAAATTTTTGGTCAAAGCACAAAACAAAAATAGAAAGGATTCAAAGCATACCACTACAGAAAACCATAAAGCCATAAAGAAAGACAGTAAGAGAAGAGGAGGAACAAAACAAAGTACCTTCTAACAACCAAAAAACAACTAACAAAATGACAGTAGTAAGTCCTTCCCCATCAATAATTCCTTTGAATGTAAATGGGATTAAATTCTCCAATACAAATACATAGAATGACTGAATGGGTTAAAACAAACAAATAAACAAACAAAAAAGAAGACTCAATAATATGCTGCCTACAGGAGACTCACCTCATTTTAAGGACGTACATAGAAAGTAAAGGAATGGAAAAAGATATTCTACATATATGAAAACCAAGAGAGATTGAGGTAACTATTCTTGTTATTTTCACTTAAGATTGTAGGCCAGGATGATAAGGACAGAAAAAGGTCTGTGAAACATCCCAAGGAAATTCAGATATACAGTCCCTTCTCCTGTGTTCTTCTCTAAAATGCCTCTTATTGACATAGTATTCAAATTACCCTTTTCCATAGTCTCTATGTAGTACAGGAACCTAAATCATAAAGTAATTATATTTCTGTTTTTAAAAAATCCTGGGCACAGCCAACTGATCTTTGACAAAGCAGACAACAATGCATACTGGGGAAAAGAAGGCCTATTCAATAAATGGTGCTGGTAAAATTGGATAGCCACATGCAGAAGAATGAAACAGGACCTCTATCTCTCACCATGCACAAAAATCAATTCAAGATGGATAAAAGACCTAAATGTAAGACATGAAACCATAATCATTCAAAAGATCATGTAGGAAAAAATTCTTCTAGATATCAGCCTAGGCAAAGAATTTCTGACTAAGACCCCCAATGGCCATTGGAGCAACAATGAAAATAAATAAATGGGATTTGATTAAAATAGAAAGCTTCTGCACAGCTAAGGAAATAATCAGTGGAGCAAACAGACAACCTACAGAATGGGAGAAAATATTCACAAACTATACATCCGATAAAGGGCTAACACCCAGAATCTACAAAGAACTCAAGCAATGCAGCAAGAAAAAAAAAATCTCATTAAAAAGTGGGCAAAAGACATGAACAGAAGCTTTTCAAAAGAAGATAGACAAATGGCCAATAAATATATGAAAAAAATGTTCAGTGTCACTAATCATCAGGGAAATGCAAATTAAAATCACAATGAGATATCACCTTAACCCTATCAGAATGGCTTTTTTTTAAGATATCCAAAACAATAGATGCTGGTGTGGATACAGAAAGAAAGTAACACTTACACACTGTTGGTGGGACTGCAAATTAGTACAACCTCTATGCAAAATAGTATGGAGATTCCTCAAAGAACTAAAAGTGGACTTACCATTCGATCCAGCAATCCCACTACTAGGTATCTACCCAAAGGAAAAGAAGTCATTTCATCAAGAAAAGACACCTGCACTCAAATGTTTATTGCACAATTCACAATTGCAAAGAAGTGAAATCAACCCAAATGCCCATCAATTCATGAGTATATTAACAAATGTGGTACCATGGAGTATTCCATACCATGGAGTACTATTCAGCCATAAAAAGCATGAATTGTTGCAAAAAGAAAATGCCTTTTGCAACAATGTGAATGGAACTGGAGACCATTCTCCTAAGTGAAGTATCTCAAGAGTGGAAAAACAAACACCACACGTACTCACTATTAAATTGGAACTAACTGATGAGCACACATGTGCACAGAGGGAAGTAAAAGTGATGGAAATCAAGCAGGGGAGGAGGAGAGGGGCAAAAACCTACATAACAGGTACAATGAACACTATTTGGGCACACTTATAGCTGTGATTCTAGCATTATGAAAGCTATCCACGTATCAAAAACATTTGTACCCCCTTAGTATTTTGAATAAAAATAAATAAATAAAAAACAAACAAAGAGTCCTGGATATCATCTCAAAAGAATCTGATGTAACTTTGTATCTCAGGAATCAGTCTAAACATCCCGTCAGGGTCCCAAATGGACTGTAAGAGTATATTAGTTTGATTATATTATTTTTATTATCTTTAACTATAACTTTTTAATAAAAAATTCCCAATGGAAAAATCTCAAAGAGGTTGCATATTATTAGGTAAAATAATTACCTATGGTGCCACAAATATAGCTTCTTTCAAAGTAAGAATAAATTATAAAATACATAAAATCAAATACTTTACCTATATATAATGACATTGGGCAAGATCTAATTATGAGACAGTGACAGAAATCAATATATTAATATTATGTGAAAGAAACCAATGTTAAACTTGTCAGATAAAAATCAGCTTATGATACATGCATAGCACTGCGTGAAGCAAGAGGGATGGAGTAGATGATATACAATTTGGGGCACTCAGATCATTATTAATAGAACATTTTTACAACACACAGATTATATCGAATTTGGCAATTTTTAACTCCTATATTGGCCTATTTTCCTTCTTATTTTCTCTGGCACACAATAATCCTATTATATTCCTCAATTGTGCTGTACATAGGTTTTAGCTAGATGTTTAGCAGATAAAGAATTTTTCCTACATTTGATGATCTCCTGTGGTCACTATGCAGCCATCTGCCATCCCCTGTACCCTGAGGTCATCATGACCCGAGGCTCTGTGTGAAGGTGTTGACTTCAGGGCTCATGGGCTGGGAGGGAGGGGACATAGCTGCTTTTCTCTCTTCTTTTGGTATTTAGTGTTATCCCCAATTCTTTTGTGACATTCTTTTACTGTTAAATCTCTCTTTTTCTAAATATTAATTATGGGTGCTATCTATGAGGTACTCCCTCAGTATTCTATGCTGCAGTGCTCCTGACTTCTATCATCTCTAGTCTGAGGAATAAAAAAAAATTTTTTTAAGTGTTCCTTAAAGTTACATAGCAGTTAACTTTCTCTAAAATGGGAAAATAATCAGAATATTAAGTCATTCAAATTCTTTTTCTTTCTAGGAAAAGTTATATTGAATGTAGACACTGAGAAAACTATAGGATTTCAAGATCTGGACAAAGCAGAAATAAGCACCCAGTTATGGGGTCCAGAGTTCAACAGACATCAACATTAGAGGTTAGAGAAAGGTGAGCAAGTGCTGGTAAGTGTCATATAAATGAGCCAAAGGTGGCCTCTCTATATTGGCCCCAGGTTGTTTATTTCTTTACTACCTCAATCTGGTACCTGTTAGCTCAAAAGCCCTCCAGTGCCAAACTCAATTTTTTACACACCCAATTTTCTAAATATGGTCTAAGTAAGCAGATTTTTAGCTATTTAGAGCCTGTTTTGCATATTGCTTGAAACTGCCCACAACATCTGCTAGTCATAAATAAGAAAACCCTGCAGTTATAAAGGTTCCAAGCCACCACTGCCCTTCCTAGCTCTCTGAGTGGAGACTCCTCATTTCATCGTGCTGCTGAGCAACATCACCAGACATACAAGTTCCCTCTCAATTCCCCTCCCCACTGTGAGCTCCCTTGCCCTCCTCCCTTTCTGGGTAGCAGCGCCTGCACCAGAGCCTTTGGAAGATCTCATGCTTGAGGGACTTGCCCTGCATTCAAAACTCTCAAAGCATTGCCCAAATAAAGCTTGTTTTGTGTTACTGCCAGCTCCTGGTTATATCTTTTTCTTTGATCAGCCCTCAGATTCCTTGAACTCACTACAGTAAGAGACAAAGAGGCAGTGTCCCAGAAAAACATGAATGTTTACAGATATCAGATTTTTTTTAACTGAAATTTAACAGAACTGAGAATTTATCTATTAGGCAATGATGAGTTATTAAAGGATTTTATTCCAGATATTTCTAATTGCTTGAAGGTGTATGGAAAATGAGTTGGGTATTATGATTGGCTGAGTTCAGAAAATACAAGTAACCCTACAAGTAGATGCCTTTGAGTGTCTCTCTAGCCCTTTCTTTTTAGTGTAGATGAACCTCTAGTTGCTTCCCATTGGCCACTCTGGTTGTGCACAGGAATTGTTAGCCTTACCAAACCCTAGCTGGAAAACACTGATGCTACTTAGGAGGCTGAGGAAAGGAGGATTGCA
Source organism: Daubentonia madagascariensis (assembly GCA_023783475.1). Lineage (NCBI taxonomy): Eukaryota > Metazoa > Chordata > Mammalia > Primates > Daubentoniidae > Daubentonia > Daubentonia madagascariensis. Next base: position 56,010 of record JAKFHU010001467.1, on the reverse strand, counting down.
TGAGTCCAGGAGTTTAGGACTGTAGTGTGCAATGATCACACCTGTGAATAGCCTGTGCAACATAGCAAGACTCTGTTTCTTTAAAAAAAAAAAAATTTAAAAATGCTGATGGATCCAAGCCAATAAGGCTGATTCCATTTACCTTTCCAAGAAATGATTTAAGCAAGAATGGCCTTCAGGGGATCTTATGGCAAAAGGTAAAATAGGAGAAAATTTTCCTTGGAAAGTTTCCTGCATTCTGCATCTTGATAATGGAGTATGATGATATAATATTCAAAATGATTAAAAAGCATGTGACCATGGGAAAAAGCAAAGGGATCTCAATAATACCAACCCTCCAGTTTCATTATTGAGAGCCTAAATGGCATGCCATGAAAATTTCCTCCTACAAAAATACTAAATTGTTGTTATTTTTCCCCATCTTTATTTGGATGTTCTTTTTTAGATGTAGCTGAAATCATTCTGTCTGACTAGCAAACTATAACCATGGCCCAGGAGAAATAATGAAAGGCTTAGTGTCACAGGCAGTAAGCATAGAGTGGGGTTGGGTTGGAAAGGTTATTACAGATACAAATACAATAAGCTTTTGAGTAATTACTTGAGAGACAAGACACACCAGAGAAAAAACAAAATGCCCAAGGAGCATGTGCCAAAGCATTTAAATGTTCTAGAAGATATACTAGTCTTTACAGGACAATTTCCTAGTCTTTGCAATTTTTATCACAGGCTTTAAGAAACAATCAAGAATGGCTCACGTAAGCAATCAAAACGTCCCAAGACCAACATTCTGTGTAGAACCCCAACCTAGCCCAGATGGAGAGAGCACATGGAGAGGCCCTGAAACTCTATGAGGACAGAGATGTCTGGCCACCCGCCAGCTGCTCCAGCTCCCACCCCAGCCATCATCTGACAGATGAGAGATGTTGAATCAGGAACAGGCAGCCAAGGCCTTCCCCAATAATGATCCAAAGAAACTGTGAGAGATAACAAAATTATCATTACTGTTTTAAGCCACTAACATTGGGATGATTTATCACACAGGAATCCATGACTGGAACCATGTCCTTCAATTTAGACCACTTGAGAGTGTATCTGTATTTATTATGAAGACGCTCTCGGTGTTTTCATCCCTAGTTTGTGTTGGAAAAGGGGGTTCCCGCCTTCCTAGACTTCCATGTTTGGGAACTTGTGTTGTCTACTGCTGAACTAAAACCTAGACCTTGCCACTGGAAGGGGGGAATGGCTGAGTTTTATGCACTTGAATTGTGCTTCTTATTGAAATTTCAGCATCTTGGAGTGGCATGTGGTAAAACACACATTTTGTCAGTTGAGGGCTGTGGTGGCTGTCTCCTGCTTTCATGAGGTTGGCTTGGAAGGGAGCTAGCTCATCATAATGAGACAAGGTCACACCCTTCCTCAGCCCAGAACCTCCCTTGTCAGGTGGCCTACAGTGTTCTTGCTCCCCCCCACGAGTTTCTTGATAAATATTCCCAAGAGTACAGGGGTGCAGATCCCTCTTCTGAAGTGCTTTCCATGCTGCATCCCCTGTGCTGGCCTCACGATACTGTCTGTGAAGACTCAAAGAATTATGGACACTCTGCTGCTGCTCTGCTTATATGCTTTTCTCAATAAACCCCCTTTAGCTTAAAAAAAAAATGAAGTGTCTTGTTATTGTCTTGCTGTGTTTCATTGGAGTGTGTACCCAAGAGATATTCCTTTAAACTACAAGACAAAGGGCATTCTTTATTTTGAAATTGTTTACAATTATATATAATAATGGTTTGTTATTTAAAGATAGATTTTGAAAGTTTTGCATCACTCAAAATTTCCTAGTGCTTGTCAAAATTGAGTACATCAATGCTGGTAATTTCAGCCATAGTCATATATGACGACTGTATAATCTAGAAAAGCCCTCTATTTAAAACTTCCCCAAGTCCACCTTCTCCCCTTCTCATGTTCTTCAACAACCCTCACTGTGATGAATGCATGCCTAGAGCTTGGGGGTAGGGAGAAAGTATGCATGTACATAAGTGTGTGTGGCACATGAAGCTATATGAGTATCTCTTCATTATTGCCAAGGTTCCTGGTGCCTTCTGGGGGTCAGGTCTCATTAGATGTGCCTCTCATTGTGAAAAAGAGTACAAACACTACTGTGCCCAAATGAATTTAATTCATTTTAATTTTCACACTACTTTCCTACAAGAGTGAGAACATTTCTGTTTCCTTCATTCTGAAATCAAGTTGAAGAAATTTTTTTTGCACCCTCAAATCTGACAGACGTACAAGGGATGTAAGTAGAGTTATGAAACTCTGTGGTACTCACACCAAGTGGAAGTGTTGGAATGGGTAGGCAGATGTTCTGTTTATTATTCAAAGTCACCAATCACCACTCGTGTCTCATCTGACAGCTGTACTCATTGAATAAACACACACTTATTCATATGTGATCTGTCACCGTACGTGTACTTTTATAAACAGAAATCAGGTATCTTCTCAACTCATGATGTTGGTCTAGATTGACTCCTCTACCTGAGTTAGCAACACTGGAGAAAAATCACACAATAGGAATGACAGTGGCCACACACAGACATAATTTCTTATTCCAGCTGGGCTCTCAGTATATTCAACAATCTTCTAGATGTTTCTGTTATATCTAAAGCATCCCCTAACCAAAATTCTAGCTCTTCACCGTTATGCACAAACTCCCTCTCCTATCATTTCCTATATTCTCAATTATTGACTTTATTTCCTTTTTCACAGAGAGAAGAATGTACAGAATGAACCAGAAGTAGAAATTTCTTCTTATTTCTGTTATTTTAAATCATATCATTTCTGTGTCTGCACCTCACTTTACATCATGCCTGGATAGCAGGAACCCCTCTTTTAACCATGGGAGTCCTTGAATAAGTCCCTCTCTGTATATTCAGCTGCAACATTAACTACATTTCTCTATTTCTAATATCATGCTCTCAACTTTCCCTGAATCATCAGCATTTAAACATTTTCAAGTCTTTTAAATTTAAGTTAAAAAGAGAACAGAAAGCTTATGCACAGTAAAGGAAACAATCAACAGAATACAAACACAATCTACAGGAAGGGAGAAAATATTTTCAAACCATACATCTAAGGGATTAATACCCAAAATACGTAAGGAATTCAAACAACTCAATAGTAAGAAAATAAAAACCCAATTAAAAAAATGGGCAAAGGGCCTAAATAGACATTTTCCAAAAGAAGGCGTTCAAATGACCAACTGGTATATGAAAGGGTGCTCAATGTCACTAACCATCAGGAAAAAGCAAATCAAAACCACAGTGAGATTTCACCACACACTTGTTAGGATTGTTACCAAAATGAAACAAAACAAAAACAATAGATAAGTGTTGGTGAGAATGTGGAGAAAAAGAACCCCTTGTACACTGTGGTGGGATTGTAAGTTGGTGCAGTCACTATGGAAAACTATAGTCACTTCATCACTATGATGAAGATTTCTTTAAAAATTAACAATAGAACTACCATATTATTCAGCAATCCCCCTTCTGGATATATATCCAAAGAAAAAAAATCAGCATGTTGAAGAGACGTCTGCACTCCCATATTCGTTGTAGCATTATTCACAATAGCCAAGATACGGAAACAACCCAGTTGTCCATCAACAGATGAAATTATAAAGAAAATGTAGTATATTCATTCAATGGAATATTATTCAGCCTTAACAAAAAAATAAGAAATCCTGACATTTGTGACAACATAGATGAACCTGAAGGGAATTATGCTAAATGAAATAAACCAGCCACAGAAGAACAAATACTTCATGATTACACCTATATAAGGTATCTAAAATAAAATGAAAGCAGAGAATAGAATAATGGTTGCCAGGGGCTGAATGGGGGTCAGGGTGGAAACAAGAGTTGTTGTTGAATAGGTATAAAGTTTTAGTATGCAAGATGAATAAGTTCTAGAGATCTTCTGTACGACATAGTGCCTATAGTTAAAAACATTACATTGCGCATTAAAAGAGTTGCTAAAACATGTTAAGTATTCTTACCACAAAACAAACAAAACAACAACAATTTTTTAAAAAGCAAAGAGGTACAAGGAAACTTTAGGAGGTGATGAATGTGTCTATTACCATGCTTGTGGTAATGGTATCATGGGTACATGCATATGTTCAAACTCATCAAATTGTATATATTAAATACGTGCAGTTTTTGCTTATCAATTATACCTCAATAAGGCTGTTAAAAACACATATGCACAGCAGAAAAAAAAAAAAGGCAAATATTCTTATATTTCCTTGCCCGACATTTCTTCGAACTCCTTGTGAAGCTCTGCAATTCCACTCAGGTGCTGCATACATTTGCATACACTCTCTGCTCTTTGTCCCCATTTCCTCAGCTATGTTCTTCATAACATGCAGTCCTCTACCTCAATCCACTGTAAATTCTGTTATCAAATAACAAATGATGTCTCTCTTTGCAAATTAAATGGGCATGTAAAAACATATCTTTATTAAAATATAATTAATATCTTTGTAGTTCAATTTCTTTAGATTTTCTACCCTTTAGCTTTATATTTACCCTAAATTTCTGGCTTTTTATTAATTATCAATTTTCATACTAACGAGTTTATGTCAAAGAAGATACAATAATTTGTCTTTTTTTCCTCTCTTCATTTTTTGTAGTGCCATTATGACTTCGTGGATATCTAAGATATTTTAATGTATTGATGTCATTATTTACTTTGATGCTGAAATTATTCAATCTTTACCATTAGTCTCTGTGTAATCTTTTTAACACAATTCCATTGGCTTTTGATGGGTCCTTGCTGGCTGCACAATGACTTGGAATTGGCCATTTTTCTGTGCAAGGTGCTTTGTTTCTTCTTTTCTGGGGGGTTGGATGGAATTTTGAGATCATAATCTCGACACTATCTGCATTGCTACTAGATTGTCCTTGATTCTAGGCTTTTCAGTTGATAAAACTAGAAAATATGTACTGTCAAAGATAACGATTATTATAAATTTCCACCATTTCCAATGAAAATTTTAGATGATAGAATTTTTATCCACTTTCTTTGATAATATGTGTTTATTTTTTTCTTATTTCCTATTTATTAACATAATTACTTATTTGATTATGCTAAAATAGAACAGTTTTATAATCTCATTGCTGATATTATTATAATATAAGGAAAACTACTAAAAGTTTTTAATGATTTCCTTGCAGTTGTTTATCCCTTAGACAAGATTGGATGGATAACTACACAGATCCTAATTGCAAGTGATATTTATGGCACACATCATTGCAGGTTTGAATCTGTCATGGGTGTACTCTAAATAGCAGAGTAGTTAACACATCTTTTTTAAAAATTATGTATAATGATTATTACTATTATCCTGTTGGTCATAGAACAAGAATAAGCTCCACAAAGTATGGAGAATGTCAGAGTCATAACAATTTTGAGGATATTAAAAGGCTAGTCCCTGATGAATGAAAGGGTGTAGAAGTGGGGCAAGCTTTTTCCCAGTTCTCTGATAGTGTGTCACAGCACCAGATCTACCAATAAGCATCTGAGCAAAGAGTGGCAAGAACAGACATGTTTTTGTAAAGCTGAAGAGTTCTTTTTTTGTGTTCAGGGGGACCTATTCAACCACTTAATTCTCATTTGCCCACTTGACCTCCCCCCACAAACAAACAAAAGAATCTCAAATATATGCTGATTCTCTTAATCTTGATCCATAATGTGGTATCACATCATACAAAGCCTGGTATCAAGTTACTTTTTGTAATATATTATATTTATAAAATCACAGTGGCTTGTACAACCAGCAAAAATCACTTCTATTGCTCACTTCCAAATTAATCTGTTAAGATGTATCACACTCTGTGTAACATGCTCATTGATATCTTTGCTATACTGAATGACTTGCTATTTCACTAGATGCTGAATCAAGCTGTCATCTGATTCAGCTGAAGTGCCAGCTGTTCTGTTGTTTCATCATCTTCTTTACTGAGTACTGTGGATCAACTTCCACTACTGCAATCATCATTTTGCTGTGTGATTGTCTGCTGCTAGTCCAACACCCTTTACTCTCTTTTGAGCTCGTAGAGGCTACAAGTGATGTTTTCCTTACCTGTCTCAGGATGCGATACAAAGTTGCTGCAGATTAAAGGGACATTGATTATATCAATTCAAAAAATAAATTAGGTAATTGAGCATCTGAAAATGGTGAGTGATCTTGTTAGGAGCTTATTGAGAGTTAATGAAGAGGACAGATGTTTAGTTTTAAATTTTCTTTGATAGGTTTCATAGAATGAAATCAAATATTATGTGAAAATACAGTTGTAATTTTTCTCTTAATTTTGATGGCAAATAAAATTGTGTGGTTTCATTTTTTATGGTAATAACAGTTAATGTTTTTGTTTATATTTCCTTTCTTTTTCCCTTTTGGTGGTGCAGTGGATGCTATAGTGCCCACCCAGACTGTGATCCCCAGAATTAAAGCATTTGTTCCTCCAGTTGCTGGAAGTGCTGATTACTGACTGTTCTGAGCTGGCAGCTGCTCTCCAGGAATTGCTATTGACTAAAAAGAATCCCTTACATGAAGGGATAAAGTCATGTCTTTACTTGAGAGCAGTTAGTACTTAACTACTGCTCACGGGAGGGTACCTCCAGGCCTCAGTCTGGGACCACTCTGTAGGGCCATCCCAGCTCCAGACCTCCCTGTAGGATTGGCTGAAGCCTCAGTGTTGCACATTAGCTTCTCTCTTTGCCAAAGTCAGCTCCTTTCACCCCTCCACAGGAATTAAGCTCAGAGCACTGCCCAATAAACTCCCTGAAGGCAAATCTCCATCTCAGAGGCTGCTTGGCAGGGAACTTGACCTCACTCCTTCCTCACTTACAAATTTCTCATGTTCTTATACCCTCATCAATCCGTAGATTTCCTTGTTCCATGTACTCCATTACTGAGTTAAACATGATGTTATCTTGGTTTCCACTGTAACATTTCATTACGCATGTTTCTTAGAAGAGAGAACCCAGAGAAATACAAAGAATACAAAGGATGCTGTGAGGCCTGAGAGAAAGTTAAGAAGGAAAAGAGAAATGGGGAAAGCGCGATAGAAAGATAGAAGGAAGGGATATAGGAATAACTGGATGGAGAAAAAGAATGCAGATGGAAGGCAGACAGAGAAAGTTTCCATTCTCTGTGGGTATCCCAGAACGTGTCTACTGTGGAGGATAGTGATGATGACTTAGGGGATAATAAATACCCAGAACTCACTGCCCGTGCTTTAACATTACATGAGATTGGGCAGAAGTTGTGTGATGAAGCTTTCACTTCTCACGGAAGAGAAGAAGCATATTTCTTCAAAATCGTTATGTTAGTTACCCCAACAGATCAGGTGAGTTTCTAGTAGAAGAATTATAATTGTCAGAAATTCTATAAAATAAAAACAGTGCAAATGATGCAGGAAAGTGACTCCCAATGCTGGTAGCCACTTTAAGTCCAAGTGGGTCCTTGGCTTCGCACAAGAAAGAATTCAGGAGTGAGCTAACAAAATAAAGTGAAAGCAAGATTTATTCTGAAACTATAGAAAGTTAGAAAGTCTACTCAGCAGACAGAGCAGAGGCCAAGTTCTCCCTGCAGAAGAGAACCAGCCCCTTGCAGATGAGGACCAGCCCCATGCATAGGAGAACCAGCCCCCTGGTTCCTGTTGCCTTTCTATTTATGCAACAGGGGAGGAATATTCATGGCAGGGGTGGTGTTTCTCCACCATCTTGGTTCTAACCTGTTGGAACTTGCCCTACCTCCATCTTGTTTTGATCAGGGCAGTTAGAAAGTTTGTTTTGAGACTTCCTGACTCAGTAAGGCAATGCTGCAGCAATGACCAAAGCAAAGCCTAAGGCACTGCCTCTAGCAGTGCTGTACCCAAAGCAGTACCTGCCCATTCCCTGTCTCACCAATGGTACTTGTTAGGCAGATGCTTTCTTAGCTCTGTGGAAAAACTGATCATACATGTTTTAGTATGTCATCTTGCATGCCAAAGTCAGGCTAAGAGTAGCTGCAGGCTGTCTCCACCCTGCAATCACCATCACCAGTAAAAAACCCTGTAGGAAAAGTATGAGCCCTGACAAGGAGGCATGGCTCACTCTGCCCATGACTGCATCTTGCCAAGCTCAGTGGCCTAGAATATTGGATCCTGATGGAAGATCATAAAAGTATTCGAGGCCAAGCTCTAGGTAGTGAAAATGATGACAATTTCCTGCAAATGCTCACTATGCATGATGATGATGATGATGATTATGATGATGATGAAAGCAACTAGCCACTGCTCACATTCAGTATGTGCCATGCACATGCTGAATTCTTTTCGTACGTCATCTCAATTGTCAAAGCAAATGCATGTTACAGTTACACCTATCTGTTCTCTTCAATTTATCAAGAATAACAACTTAAGCTATAGTTCACCTTAAATCCTGGTGGTGTTTTAATCACATTGTTTTTAGCAATGTAGTTTTCCTTGCCACATTTTGGCCCCATAAGCTAGAAAACTGAGCCAGCTCTTCAAATGTTTCTAAACCACCACATGCCTGGAAACTGCTTTTTAATAAAAAATTTATATAAAAATTTTGTACATGCACACACAGAGGTCTATATATCTTTAGAATTCTACATCTAACTAGTTCTCATTTTGTATGCATTTATGGATATTGGAGCTGTTGCATATAATCAAAGACAAACACTATTATTCTTAAATTTTTATTTACTGAAAACACTACTTTTATCAAGGCATCAGGCCATTGAGATACATTATTTGACAACAGGGAAATTTATTTTAAAAGTCTGTAATTTGCTGACAATTAAGATGGAAAGCCTAATGCAGTAAGACACCATATCATGCTCTAGGTTTTAAAGAACATTGGTAATGTGTTTTGAGTATAAATATAAAGCTGTATACAAAGGGAAAAAGGGAAAAAGGGAAATCCTATCATGTGGCTTAATGCCATGCATGATTAGGCTCTGGTTCTCACCCCTTTCCTAGCCCCGACCACCTTCCCCCCCTTGTGTGTTATGTGCACACATACTGGCAATACTTCTGCTCCCAAGTTCTCCAGAACTAGCTCATTACTGCCTCAGAGCCTTCACAGGTGCCATTCCTTAGGTCTACATTTCCTTCCATACAACCATCCTTCCTAATCTTACGCACAAGGCTTCCCTCTCAGGCCTTAGATCAAATATCACACTCTCCTGGAAGCCTCACTTAACCTCAGTTACAGATTTCCTGTTATGGATTGTTGAACATTCTAATTTTCCTTCTTATAGTTCTTACTCTTTTACATATGGATTTTGAGTAACTGGTTGCTTTAATAGCTCTGAGATCAAAGAATATGGATAATTTGTTCATGACTTAATCCATAGCTCTTACCCAGAGTAAGGTCCGTCAAGAAGGAACTCAGGCCAGGATGGTGGTTCCTGCATATAATCCCAGCACTTTGGAGGATGGCTTGAGGTCAGGAGTTTGAGACTAGCCTGAGCAACATAGCAAGAGCCCCATCTCTACAAAAAAATAAAAATTTAGCTAGGTGTGGTGGTACCTAACTGTGGTCCCACCTACTCAGGAAGCTGAGGTGGGAAGGATCGCTTGAGCCCAGGAGTCTGAGGCTGCAGTGAGCTATGATCTCACCACTATACTGTAGCCTGGGTGACAGAGTGTGATCTTGTCTCTCTGTAAAAAAAATGAAAAGGAAAAAAGAAAAGAAAGAAAAAAGAAGAAGAAAGAAGAGACTCAACAAATATTTTCCAGATGAATCATTAATCTTCTCCCAGGTTTTTCTGGTCCTAGTCAGTGGACATATTCAGTATAGCAATAATTATAAAACTGTGTCCTCCCACTCCTTGGTTTTCCCCATGATGTTAGCATAAGATGCTGTTCCTTTGGGAGGTGCCCACACTTCAGAGGACATCTCTCCAGAGTTCCTTCCTAGTGAATTATTTATTTATTTATTTCTAATTTTTTTAAAATTATTATGGGTACATAATATTTGAATATCTTTACAAGGTACATGTGATGTTTTGATACAGGTATACAATGTGAATTAATCAAATCAGGGTAATTGGGGTATCCATCACCTTAGGCATTTATCATTTTTTTGTGGTAGGAACATTCCAATTTCACTCTTTTAGTTATTTTACAGTATAATCTAACTTATATTGAATATAGTCACTTTGTTGTGCTATTGAATATTGTTCATTCTATCAAACAATATCTAAAGATATATACCTATATTTTTGTACCCATTAACCATCCCTGCTTTATCTACCCTCTCCCCACTACCCTTCTTAGCCTTTGGTACCCATCATTCTACTCTCCATCTCCATGAGATCAATTGTTTTTACTATTTAGCTCCCACTTATGAGTGAGAACATGTGAGATTTGTCTTTCTGTGCTTGGCTTATTTTCGTAGTGATAAATTCTGAGAACAATTAAGCCATTGCTCCTGTTACCCTCTGATCTTAAAAAAATCAGAGTGTGTGCATAACACGTGTGTGACATGTACATTTCTATCTCTGGTGGGGGACTGAATGCTGTCAACTCCTTCTGCAGGCACTTCACTGAGAGATACCATTAGCACAAGATTCTATGCATGAGTTTGGCAGATATTCCTCAAAAATGCAGAATCTTTATGTGGATTACTTGATTAAAAAATGGAAATAAAATGTAGGATCTCTATCCACACTAAGATAACATCATTCAGATTATTGTATATATTTGCAATACTTAATATAGTTTTCTATTTATTGGCTGTGAAATACCACTGGGGGATTATGTATGTTCTCTTTCAGTTTAAATCCTTGTGTTCTGTTTATTATATTTAAGCCTTTGGTATTTGGAAGGCATATTGATAACTTAGCATTTTCGTCTGCATATCAGGTCAATAAATAAAAAATACTAATAAACAATTAAGAGTGAAACTTTAATCTTTTAAATAAATTGCTTCTAAAGAATCATGAACATTCCAACCCAGTAATATCAATAAGTTAATAAGAGTACTATTATTAAATGTTTATTTAATAAATGTAGGAGGAAAGGAAGAAATGAATAAAAGAATGAAGGAAGGAGAAGGAGGGAAGGAGAGGGAGGAGGAGGACAAGAAATAAAGCCAAAACAAATGTGGAGGAAAAAAATTGCATTAACGAAACAGGAAATCACTGTAACAGAGGAAGAGGTCTGAAAAGGGGCAAAATGTATTACGAGTTGTCTCTTTAAACCCCCCCCCCCCCTTTTTGGGAATTAAAACCTGAATTCCTGCCCAAGGCCAGTAATCAAAGGGGCAGAAAAATGTTCATTGCTGTTTGTTTTCTTGTATCTTAAACCACAGGAGATGGCTCAACAGAATTGTCCTGAGGTCACAAGATCATCTTCACTGGAGATAAGGTGACCAATGAGAGTTTCCGTATAGAGGAAACTCTATAAACTCTAAAAAAAGCTATTGTCCTTAAACTAAAAACTTCAGTGTAAAATCAATAAGAATATAGAGGTTTTTCAAGTCAGGTTTATTGAGGTATAGGTTACAAATTGTTGTGAGCTAAAATAATAAAATAAAAGGCTTCCTCCCCACACCGGTTGACTGAATGGACCCCCTTCTGGCCAATGGGGATATCCTAAAACTAAATTGTCTGCCAAGAGGAGGGAGGTCAGACATACCTCACTATGCCTCCCCTCCCTTCTTAGAGATATCCTTTGTGACTCATCAACAGGCCAAAGGCTGTGCAAGACAAACCTGCAAGTCCTCAATTTACACAACAAAATATGTCCAGTGACTTGTCTCTTCCTTTGACTTGTCTCTTCCTTATCTAAAAACATTCAGAGTTTGGCTTCCATCAACAAAATAAAACTTACACTTTTTGGTTGTACATTTCTTCAAGTTTTTACAAATTTATACACTCATGTCACCATCACAATCAATATACTAAATATTTCCAATAAGTCAAAAATTTTTGCCATCACAGAAATTTCTCCCCTCATTTCCAGTCCCTGATTGATACCTGACTATACTTTTTTTCTTTTCCAGTACATCCTATAAATAGAATCATACAATACGTGACTTTGGGAAATTGTTTTCTTTCACTTAACATCCTTTTGAGATCAGTCTCATGATGTATGTGCTCATGGTACACACCTTCTTATTGCTGAGTAGTGAGTAGTCTGCTGTATGGATATTCTGCAATTTGTTATTTTACCAGCTGATAAACATTTGGTCTTTTTCTATATTTCAGCTATTGTGAATAAAGTCACTATAAAACTTTTTACCTAGGTCCTTGTGTGAACTCGTGTTTTAATCTCTCTTGAGTGAATGTCTGGAGAGTGCTGAGTCGCACAGTAAATGCACGCCCACCATGTTATCCTCCTGCCAGCAATGTTTGAAGTTTCCAGCTGCTTTGCATCTTCTCCAATAGTTAGGATTAACATTTTCTTTTAATTTTAGCTATTCTCCTAGGTATGTAGTGGCATCTCCTTGTGTTTTTAATTTGTGTTTCCCTAATACAGTTATACGCCAAATAATGACAGTTTAGTCAATGACTCAACCGCACATACAATGGTGGTCCTATAAGATTATAATGGAGCGCAAAAATTTCTATATCCTAGTGATGTCATAGCCTTCATAAAGGTAAAGTTGTGGGCAAAGCATTACTCACATGTTTGTGGTGATGCTGGTGTAAACAAACCTACTGCACTGCCAGTGATATAAAAGTACATATAATTATGTACAGTATATAATTGATAATGATAATAAGTGACTATGTTACTTGTTTATGTATTTATTATACTATGCATTTTATCCTTATTTTAAAGTGTACTCCTTCTACTTGTAAGAAAAGTTTACTGTTAAGCCAGCAGCATCATTATACATCTCTTGTTCACTGAGCCTCTTCATTGCATCATCTTCTCTTGCACTTGATTTAATCTCATGTTGGCCTCTAAGCATACAAAATATATTGCCAATGCTACCAGTAAGAGACCACAATGAGAGATTGTCCTGAAAACAAATGAAAAGTGATTAAGAACTATGAAGGTGGAAAATTAGTGGTGGTTATTACTCCAAGTCAGGCATATCCCATTCCACTATAGCTATGATCTTGAAGAACAAGAACAAAGTGACAGAAGCTGTTAAAGGATCTGCTTCATTGAAGGCAATAAAACTAACAAAAGTTTGAGAAGGGCCTGTCAGATATGGAGAAAGTTCTAATGACCTGAATTGAAGTCCAGACACTGAAGTGTATCCCTGTCAGCATCACGATAATCAGGACCAAAGCAAAAATGTTGTTTGTGATGCTGAAATAAAGGCTAGACTCAACCTACAATGTTGAACTTACTGCTAGATCTTAAATCATAATCATCATAATCATCATGCATTACATCACGCGAAGGTGAGTGGTGAGTCTGCGAGTGTTGATGTGAAGGCAAATGAAGGATTTTGGGAAACTCTAGAGAACTGATTGTGGAGGGAAATTACTTGCCAGGGCAAATCATCAATAGGTATGAGACTTCCCTAGTCTCAAAACAGATGCTGGAAAGAACTTTCATCCATAAGGAGGCCAAGTCAATGCCAGGTTTTAAGGCTTTTAAGGACAGGATAACAATCTTGCTTGGGGGCAATGTGGCAGGCTACAAATGGAAACCCTTTGTGACCTGGTGCCCTACTGAATTTGCTGTTGAAACCGCAAAGGGGTTCTGGTCTAGGTCCAGTTGGTTATCGCACACAGATCTAATTATTGCAACAATGAGGACTGCCAAGGTAGAAAAGAATTTTTAATATGACAGACATCTTGCCAGGAGAAGCTGCCTAAAATCTGTTTCTCTGACTAAGGGAAATCATGGGCTTTTAAAGGAGAGGACACTTGGGGCAGGTTGTGCTGTATCTCACAAGGGGCTACATGCATTGGGGGCAGGTTGTGGGGGAAGGTGAATCTTGGCCTAAAGGAGTCTGCCCAGTGGCCTTCAGAATCTCAGCTCTTTTGTCTTATAGAAAATCCACCATTTCTGGGAAACAGCTAAAAAGCGCAAGTAGTTAGTTAAGAGAGAAGATTACATAGGGGTAATTGGAATTTGTTCAATGGGGGGCCCAGTTGCAAATTGCTATGCCAGGGAAATGGAGAATTATTGTTTAGAAAATAGCATGCCTTTCAAGATTCTGCTTATTGTTGATAATGCTCCTGCTTATCCTCCTTTCATTGGTGATCTTCATCCCAATATAAAGTGGTATTTCTCCTTCCAAACACCACCTCTTTGATCCAACCAATGGATCAAGGAGTTATAGCATCTTATAAGGCCTAGTACCTGAAGAGGACTTTTGCCCAGGCTATTGCTTTAACTGAGGAAGACACTGATGCACTTCTGGAAGGATTACAACATCTATGACTGCATCAGTAACCTTGCTCGGACTTAGGGTGACGTCACCAAGGAATATATGAACGACATGTGAAGGAAGACACTCCGTGACTTCAAAGGATTTGCCAAAAATGAGGAGGTTGAAAAAAGCAAGAAGGCCGTGGTTGAGAGGGCAAACAACTTTAACCTCAGTGCAGGTGAGGGTGACATTGAGGAGCTCCTAGAGGTGGTTCCTGAGGAATTGATTAATAAGCAGTTGCTGGAACTGAAACAGGAATGCATAGCTGAAGATGAGGCAAGAGAAAAGGAAATAGTAGGAGAAGGAAAGAAGAAGAACCCCCAAGAAAATTCACAGTGAAGGGTTTAAGAGAAGCTGTTGCAGACCTCAGCAATCTCCTCAAAATTTGAAAACATGGACCCCAATACCAAAAGGCTTTCATTAATAGAGAGGAATGTTCATGGGACATCATCTGCTTCCAAGTAATATGTAATGAAAAAAGAATCAAACCAAGCAAAGCACCATGGACATGTTTCTGAAGACAGTGATAGTGCCTCAAGAAAAGCAACAGGCAGGTCCTTCAGGAGGTATTCCAGATGAACGTATTGTTATCATAGGAGCTGACAGCTCTATGTGTGTTATTGCCCCTGAAGACCTTTCAGTGGGACAAGACGTGGAGGTGGAAGACAGTAATATTGATGATCCTGACCCTGTGTAGGCCTAGGCTAATGTGTGTGTTTGTGTCTTAACTTTCAACAAAAAACTTTAAAAAGTAAAAAACAAAAAATAAAAAAGTTTTAAAAGTAGAAAAAAGTTCATAGAATAAGGATATAAAATAGTTTTGTATAGCTGTACAATGTGCTTTAAGCTAAGTGTTATTACAAAAAAGTCAAAAAGTTAAAAAAATTAAAAATATATAAAGTAAAAATGTTACAGTATGCTAAGGCTAATTTATTATTGAAGAAAGAAAAATTTTTAAAATAAATTTGGTGTAGCCTAAGTTTACAGTGTTTATCAAGTCTACAATAGAATACAGTAATGTTCTAGGCCTCCACATTCACTCACCACTCACTTATTGACTCACCCAGAGCAACTTCCAGTGCTGTAAGCTCCATTCACAGCAAGTGCCCTATACAGGTTTACGATTTTTTATCTTTTTTTTTTTTTGAGATGGTATCTCGCTCTGTCACCCCAGCTAGAAGTGCAGTGATGTCATCATAGCTCACTGCTACCTCAAATTTCTGGGCTCAAGTGATCCTCCTGCCTCAGCCTCTCAGCTGGGATTACAGTGCTTGCCAGTACTCCTGGCTAATTTTTTTAACTTTTAGTAGAGACGAGGTCTCACTCTTGCTCAGGCTGGTCTCAAACTCCTGAGCTCAAGCTATCCTCCTGCCTCAGTCTCCCAGGGTGCTAGGATTACAGGCATGAACTACCACATCCAGCCATTTTTTATCTTTTATATGATGTTTTAACAGTACCTTTTCTATGTTTAGATATGTTTAGATACACAAACACCATTGTGTTACAGTTGCCTATAATATTCAGTACAGTAACCTGTTGTACAGGTTTGTAGCCTAGGAGTAATAGGCTATATACCATATACTCTAGTTGTGTAGTAGGTTTTACCATCTAGGTTTGTGTCAGTACACTCTATGGTGCTCTCACAATGATGAAATCACCTAATGAGGAGTTTTTCAGAAAGTATTCCCATCATTAAACAACACATAACTATAATTAATGATGTTGAGCATAATTTCATGGGCATATTTGCTATCCTATCTCTTCTTTAGTAACACATTTGTTCAAATCTTTAGGCTATTTTTAAAATTGAGTCATTTATCTTATTATTGAGACAGAGTCTTGCTCTGTTGCCCCGGGTAGAGTGCAGTGGCGTCATCATAGCTCATTGCAACCTCCTACTCCTGGGCTCAAGCGGTACTCCTGCCTCAGTCTCCAGACTAGCTGGGACTAGACGCCTGGCTAATTTTTTTATGTTTTTTGTAGAGACAGGGTCTCACTCTTGCTCAGGCTGTCTCCAACTCCTGAACTCAAGCAAACCTCCCACCTCGGCCTCCCAGAGTGCTAGGATTACAGGTGTGAGCCACCAAGCCCAGCCTGAGTTATAAGCATTCTTTATATATTCTGGTGTGTTTTGCAAGTATTTTCTCCCAGGCTGTGCCTTGTCTTTTTATATTTTTAGCAGAATCATTTGAAGAACAGAAATTTTACTTTTTACCAATTTAGCTTTTTTTTTCTTTTGTGGTTCATACTTTAGGTGCCTTTATAAGAAGTGTTTGCATAACCCCAAGGTATCAAATATTTTTTTCCTATGATCTCTAATAGAGGTTTTAAAGTCTTAAAACTATAAAATAAATATAAAACTTTATACCTCAAAGTTTATATTTAGGCAATAATATATTTTGAATTAACTGTGTAAATGGTTGTGAGGTAAGTGTTTTGTTTCTTTTTTTAAAATATGGATATCTGATTGTACCAATATCATGTGTTGAAAGGCCTATCCTTTCTCCATTGAATTACCTTGACATCTTTGTCAAGATTTAATTGGTCATATATGTGTGGGTCTATTTATGGTTTATTTATGGACTCACTATTATGTCCCATTGATTTATGTGTGTGTTTATGCCAATGCCATACTGTCTAATCACTGTAGCTTTATATTAAATCTTGTAATTTAGTATTGTTCTTCTAGATAATTTTAAGTGTAATTTAATCTCTGCCTGTCCACCTGCAAAATCTCCAACAAATGAAAAATCAAGTCTATATTGATTAAAAATATGAGAAGAATAAGATAATGAATAGAAGAAAATAAAACTAAATTAACCATGTGTTGAAATTGCTTCCTAATCAGGAAAATGAAATCCTAGAAACTATAAAGAATAAAATCTGAAAGACTTGGTATATAAAAATTAAAAAAGCTTCTTACAATGAAACCCATTATAAACAAAAAGTGAAAGTAGAAAACAATATTTTACCACATTTAACAAAGACGTTGATACACCAAAAGTTCCTGCAGCTTTACAATAAGTGGTGGTCAACTGCAGATTAAATAAAGAACAATATAAATGTGGAAAAACTCAGACAAATCACGATCTCCAATTGCAAATGGTGAAAGTATTCACAACCCCTGTAGAGGTAGGCAACAAATGGGTATCTGGATGGAAGCCAAGATAGCCAAACTTGGATATTTACTGGAGAAATTTTGCAGAATATCTTTGTAATCACTTTAGCATCTGATTCCTTTTGGTGACGGAGGGAGGTAGAGGTTTGCTGGGATAATTTAGGAATTCTTTTTTCTGAAAACAAACACATATGAGTGTCCATTTATTTCCATAGTATAAAGCTTCCTATCATGGTGGGTTTCAGCAATTAAAGGACAGGAGCAGCACAATTCCTGATAATTTACCAATTTGCTTTTAAGCCAACAGAAGCAGCACCAGCACCCCAATGGAGTTGGCTATTTGAATACAAATTCTGTTTACTTGATATGATTGGTCTACTGAAATTTTCTACCATTCTTAAGGGTCAATTTTGACAGCTTTGTGTATCATTCAAGGATAAGGTCCTGGCAAGGGAGATATCCCAACCATTATTTAAACAGATAGAACAATAATAAAAAGAATTGTTTTTAAAAAGTATAAAGTTTTTCACTTTGGCATATATACCCAAAATAATTATTAATAAAAGAAGAATCTCAAAGAGATACTTGTACACCTATGTTCCCAGCACGATTATTCACAATAGGTAAAACAGAAGCAACCCAAGCGTCCATGGACAGATGAATGGGTAAGCAAAAGGTGGTACGTGTACACAATGGAATATTATTCAGCCTTAAAAAGGAAGGAAATTCTGATATATGTTACAACATGGATGAAACTCAAGGATATTATCGTAAGTGAAATAAGCCAGTCACAAAAGGACAAATAGTGTAAGATTCCACTTATCCAAGGTACTTAGTCAAAATCATAGGACAGAAAGTAGAATGGTGGTTGCCAGGGGTGGGGGAAGGCATAATAGAGAATTATTATTTAATGGCTATGGTGTTTCAGTTTTTCAAGGCGAAAAGAGTTATGAAGATGGATGGTAGTGATAAGTTGTGCAACATTGTGAAAGTATTTAATACCATTGAACTTGAAAAAATAAAATCTTGGGACCCCAAAAACTCATAATGCCAAAAGGGAGACTGAGCCTGAGAACTGATGAATCACACAGCACTGCCATCTTCACCCAAAACAAATAGTGGTGATTTATGCATAAACCAGGTTCCTGTAACAACAAAGGTCCTTTGCCTTTCCAGATGGTTCTCCTCACAGATTGCTTACAGGGAGTTGCCTAGTGAGCTTTAAACCTTTCAGGGTATCTGGCCCCTATAAAACATGAACATGAAAATTACAACCTTAGAGCTACAACTTAAATCAATCCTTAAACCTGAGTTCCATTAAGTTTCACACCGACAATGTCGATTGCAAGTTTATCTCCACAGACGTCAATCAAAGACAGATGAAGTCAGCCACTCCTCTGCCTGCTCTGAAGAAGACTACATAATTGATTCTTTTCCCTTACTCCCTTTTTGAATGTTCAAGTTCTTATGTAAAATGTAGATTTACTGAGCACTAATTAGAGCTTCACAAGAAAGTAATCATTTGCCACACTGCCTACCCCTCCCGTCTCCTTTCTCTTCCATACAGCTTTCTCCTTTAAATACACTGGTTCCAAATCCCTGGGCAGAGAGCCCAGGCCACAGATATGTTTGTGACCTGTGCTTGTTCTGGGCACATCTTTAGGCTGTGGCTTAATAAACCTCTTTGGAGCATGACTCTCGGTATCAGTCACTCATTATTTAATTGCATTGACTGCCAACAAAAAAAATAAAAAATAAAAAAACCCATACCTTGGGGCCATGATGTTTCATTATGAAAATAGAATAAACACTTCGAAAACAAAATGATCCTAAGTTAATGAAAAATTTCTGCAGGGTTTTGCCGAGGGGGCCACCCGTCACATTACCTGTATGCTATAGCATAGCAGCATCAGTTGCCTGCATACCACGAGGCTCCCAAGGTAGAGATGTGTGAGTTATATATGCCTTCACAAGCTCCTGGGGTCAAAACTAGCCTGAGTTAAATATAACTCATATAGCAGCTAAAGTGTTAAGTTATCAAACTGTACACTTAAAAATGGTGAAGAAGGTAGATTTTATACATGTTTTACCACAATAAAGATATTGATAAAGAAAATATAAAGTATTATTAACGAGGTAACCAGGAAGGAAAAACAGTTTGCTAAGGTGTGTATCATGGAGATAGCACCTGCAGGAAGCATCTACCACCCCAAGGGCAACCATGGGAAGAGGTTGGAATGATGAAATCTCAGAGGCTTGAGCCCTGCAGAGCTGGATTTCAGAACTCTGCCCCTTCTGGGGTCCCTAAGTTACACTGTAATGTAAATAAGAGCCCCCTGCTCTTTAATTCCCTAATGGATCATTGCTTTAAACAATATGATATAACCTTTTCCATCCATTTTTCATATTTTGCTTTGAATTCCATTATCTATCACTTTAGTATGTCTACACCTGATTTTTTGAAGGGGCATGTATAATGTACCACCAGACCCATTCATCTGCACATCCATTCATAACAGCACACGTGATTTATGTCTTCTTAGCACAAAGTACCATTCTTGTCATCACCAGCACATATTTTTATTCCAATAGAATTTGAACATACAAGTGTGATTGCATGCATAATGTATTATAGTGTTATAATATTAAAATTATTTTCTCACATTGTATGAGATCCTGTGTGTTTCAACATCTGTCCTTCCATCCCTTCCTTGTTTTACCCCAGCAACTGGTGCATGCACCACCAAGTTCTGTTTTAGCAGTAATTCCCTGGGGAAATAGATACTGAGACAGAGATGAGAGGACTGAAAGACTGTTAGAGTCCCTGTTAGAAGATTCACCTGTAGCATATGAGGAAGGCAGACATGGGTGGAGGGTGAAGCTGCCCTGTAGTGCAGTTGTACCTGAGGCTTCACACGTGGGAGAGCTGGAGATCAAAAAACCCTCAGGTTTGCCACAAATCATGTCAAAAAGGCAGTCAGTGGCTGCAGGCTGCCCCCTGGGAAGGGCATAAATTCAGATGTAGCAGCTTCTGCACTTGAGTGCATGTCCCAGAGAGGGACACAGTTGTGAGCCATCAGCAGCTGATATTCCCAGCTGCTGGCAGATGGGTGTTTCGGCCTCAGTAGGAAACCTGGGTGGACTATCAACATATCCACTGCCCCTAACAATCCACTAGTTATTGATTACCTGATATATGCAGGCCACTCCCCAAAGGACTTTACATGGAAATTACCATGGGGTGGATGTTTTAAAACTTAAGAGTGACATTGATTAACTGCTACATGACCTGCCATGCTCCCTGTATGTGGAAGAGTGGTAATTATTATAGAATCCATGGCTATCTGATTACACAGCATGTCATTTTGACTACTATGTTATATAATGAGTATAAACTACTTTTAAACCACAAGCACTAAATGAAATGACAATCTAGCCAGTCCATCTCCAATGGCAATACGGTAGATGTTACAAGACAATGGGTCATCCAAAAGGAACACCTTGGGGTGGTATGGGGTCCCTCCTGGACACCCCTGATTGGTAATTCATCATTGAGAGTAGGGCCATAGGTTGAGACCAGGGATGGATTCATTTTCTTGTTCTCAAATAAAAGATTTTAGGGGCAATTAATCTTTAAGAGAACATGTATAAGACACATGATCACACAAAATGTGTCTGGACCTAGCTGGAGTCATTGGGATAAACTTTTAGCTGTATGTTTACCAGGGACTGATACAAACAATAACACGCTATGGAACCACATATCAATTTCTGATAGTATAGGAGAGGATAGGTTTCACACAGTTTTTTGTTTTGTTTTGTTTTTGGTATAAATGTGTGGATAGGGCTTTTATGGGAGATGCTTTTCAACTATTGGGGTTTCTAATGAACTAGATTCACATTAAGAAATACACAGATTTGGAAAGATCTATTTGCCAACATTCTCATGAAAATGGGAGGTTTCCCCTATTTTCATAGAAATTGAATGTCAATTTCCCTTTTCTTTACCATCATTAAATTGTTGGCAAGGTAGTATATTTAACAAAAAAAATGATGTTTACATCATAATGAATGTGTTATTTTTCATTTTGTACATTTAATAGTCAGATTAAACATATGATTCAATTTGTTAAACCACCAGAAAAATAATGTATGTTTCCATTGGTAAAACATACGGCTGCAAGAATTATTCACAACAGTGGGGCTGGACTTTATTGAAACTTCTGTACAATTTTCCTCATCTTTTCTATGACAAAAACATTTCAAAGTTCTGAAATTATTCCTTAAAAAAGATGATGCACTTAGTTCTTGAACAACCAAGAATGAAAATGAATAATCAACAGAGCATATAATATTGGCTCATGTAATACTATAACACAGTGGTCTAGTGATCCTTTTAAGGGGAACTAAGAATCAAATTGTGTTTAACTTTGAACACATTAAATCCTCCTCCATCAAATATGGCGACTCTGTGATAGTCCACCTGGCACATTCTACTACGGTGGTAACACCTTTGGAGAATGATAACCCCACCCCACCCTGACAGTCCTGAGTCAATCACAGAAATCCTCTTTTTGTAGCTTATGTTTCTTGTTCAGTCATCACTTTTTATAAATTTTACCCCATCTTTTTTCCTGAACAGAAACTGAGTGCTAATTCTGATGGTACTGCTTCCCAGGACAACATTGCACTGACCCCTTATATTTCAAGGTCCGTTTATGGTTATGATATAGTCCATGCACAATAATGCTTTATTAGGATATTGTTCCCCCACTGCCTTTTAAAAATATCTTCTTTTAAGGCTCATTCTATGGAAGTACACAATCTACTCTTCCCTCTTGGGGACTATTCACTTAACTACTGGCCACTCCCTCTCATTTACAGATGACACTGGGATCATGAATTCTTCCCTGCTCACATTCTTGCCCTCAGCCATGTAGCCGTCTTTCCTTTCATGACCTGATTATCTCACTCATTCGTATAGCCCTACTTTTGGCTTTGTTGTCACCCAAAGCTAAACAATGTCTTAAATTCCTAATTTAAGCCTCCAAATCTCTAAGTATAACTTCCTATTGATCCACATAGCTCAAATAACCCTATTGCAACTGCATATTTTTTCATTCTGGACTTCCATTATTTGTTTCACATAGTATCACAATATATCAATGATATCCTACTTTAACTAAGCCCTCACTTTGGCTCCCAAATCCACCTATCTGTCTTCCTCCATCAGCGATCAATCCCATTGTGCAAAATGAGTGTGAAATGCCTTTGCCACTACAAACCCCAACCTACATTCTGTACGGTAAATAAAAGCTATTGACCACGTCTCAGAAACAGAAGCCACGTGAGTCCTCAGGTGAGAAATTGTGCCAGTGCCACCTCCATCATTTGTACACTTTCAACCCTCATCAGATTGCGATTATCCTCTCCCCTGTGTCTCCTCCAGTAAATAAAACACTTCCCAAGTGAACACTGGTATTTCCGCATTTGCCCTAGATCCCGCCTTCATTAGTCTCGGCTGTCAGTTATCACTTTCTGTATCAACCCCTTAGATTTTGCTAACTAATGGACCCTTCCCGCAAGCATTTAAACTTACTCAGACCCTAAAATCTTAGATCTTACAAAAATACAGCTACCCCTCCAACATGATATTTTTCTCTCACCACTTCAAAATTCCATTTCTCAGGATAATTGTTTGCACATACAATTGCTTCCATTTTCTTACAAGCCATTTTCTCCCCCACTGTCACTCCCAGTGTGAAGTACACCGTCCCCATCCCAAAGACGATGCCTTTCTCAGGAACAACAGTAATCTCTGTGTTGAGAAGTTTGATGAAAACCTCTTAATCTTCATCTTCCATGCTGACTGCCTCTTCCTTCTCAGAACACTCTTATCTCTTAGAGGAACTTGTATAACCGCCTTATAAATATGCCCTCCCACCACTATGGTTGTTCCTTCTTATTCCCTTTTTGGGTTTCTCTTCTTTTAATTAAGTTTTATGTTTTAAAACTTTCTCATGCTGTTATTCACTCTCTTATTTTTTTGATGTACACTCTCTCCCTAAAAAAATCTATTCATTTCCATATTTTCAGATATTACCTATATGTTGATAGCTTCCAAATTTTTAACTTTTAGCCAGGCCATTCCTCTGAGCTCCAGATCCTTACTTCCAAATGTCCACTTGGCATAATTTCTTAAAGTTCCTGACATGTGGATCCATAATCTTTTTCTCTCCATACACAGAGGCCAGCACCTACCAAATTTAACACAATAGAAAGAAGCTTTCAGTAAGGTAACTTAAGTCTGGTTAAATATAAGGTGTCAATTAATATACTGATCAGAGATAACATTCCCAAGGTAAGATATTTGATTGCTTTTTTTGATATTCCACCCACCAAAAAGCCTAGATCAATGAGGATTTCCTCCCTACCACATTCACTTGCTGCCCTGTTTCAGATTCCAGTGCATCACTTTCCTTCTACCCAACATTGAACCGGGTAGATCCAAGAAGGACTAGAGACAGTTCTCAAAGGCCAAATGCCAGGAGGAAGAAAAACTTAAGGACTGGAAAAAGGAGGGTAAAAGAACCCAAGGACATGTGGTGAGAGAAAATTACATGAGCTAGAGCTATGGTCCCCAAGCCCCAGGCTGCGGCCCATTACCGGTCTGTGACCTGTTAGGAAATGAGCCACGCATCACTGCCTGAGCTCCACGCCACACCCTGCCACATACAACACCCACTCCCCCATGTCTTCCATGAAACTGGCCCCTGATGCCAAAAAGTTTGGGGACCGCTGATGTCTGCTAGAAGGTCAAAGTGCACTTGCACCTGAAGCTCAGGGGTCTGTGTCAAACATACCACAAGTCTCTGAAAAGGCTAAAAACAGGCACCGCTACATGGGAGTGAGGGAGACCAGAATTTCCATTCCTGACCTCACCATCTGTGAGGCACTTTCTATGATGGAGTACATCATCAAACCTAAAATCAAGCCAACTTCCTCTCCCTTCTGGGCTACCATAATGACCCCCAAAACTCTTGCTCTTTTAGTCTTTTCTGTACACATCAATGAGATTTGCAAATGCAAAATATATCATGTCATTCCCTAATTAGTACTCTTTGATGATCAATCATTTCTCTTAGTGCAAATTCAAAAACCTTACAGGGCTTTTAGTGACATACATGGATTAGCCTCTGCCTTTCTCTCCAGACTAACTGCCTTCCTCCATATCCCCAGTTCCTAAGCCTTCTTCTCCTGCCATTCATGCCACCCTCTCTGCCTGGACCACTTATTCTCACCTTGTTCTCCTCACTCTTAAAGTGTATGCTAAAGTATTTACATAAACATAGAGCACTTTCCTAACCCTGTATGTTGATTCAGACCCTACTGTTCTATGTTCATGCACTGGTTTGTACCTTATTGTATCATTGTGATCATCACAAATAGAAATAAATCAATTATTCCTTCATTATTCACTACATTTTTCTCTTTTCTTCTAGACTGGAGGCTCCATTAAGGAAAAATTTTGGTTGGTCCTTTCCTTCTGTTTCTATATATATAGAAACAGAATGAAAATATATGTGTGTGTGTATATATATATAAATATATATAATAGGTCATTTAAAGAATTTTATTGTGTGGTCATTTCTATATCATTGTGTCCCCAGGCAACTCAGACTACAGCATAGTTCCTGGCACATACCAGGAGATTAAAAATATTTGTGGGTTAATGAATGGAACAATGGGCAGGAATAGTAGATATATTCTAAATATTGGCTGAATGAAAGAAAATATAAAAGTGATTTAAGCATTTTAGTGTACATCTTTTGACTCCCAGGGCTCACAATAGCATACAATATTTTGAATCATCCCTTCCCTCCTTTTCCTTCCTTCCTGCCTTCCTTTCATTCCTAAATTTCATTAAACAAAAACATTAAAAAGTCTAGGTTACCATAGATAAATGTTTGGCACTTCAAAAATCCTTATTTGTGTTCTTTCTTGTCACTAGGAGATAATGTACACCAACATGCATTCCAAATGTCCTCTTTTTTCTTTTTTCAGTCACTCTTTCTATAGCTATTCAATAAATACTGATGGCATCCACCAAGTTTTAGGTCCACAAGGCCAGTCTCCTAACAGTACTTAAAATATGCAGAAGTTTCTGTATATAAGTCTATATAAACAAAAGAGAAATCTTATTGTAGAATCTGAAAGTAACATGTGTGTAATCACCATGCACTGGAATTGTAATATTAGATTCTATCAAAAGATGAAAGAAAGTGTCTAAGGACAAAATTGCCCCCAAAATGGTTTGGTAGAGGCAATTTATCTTCTAACCAGTTGTTGGTGAGGGACCATAAAGAAGCTGTTGTATTATGGTTTATGTAGTTCAATCCCTGCACTTAATCCACTCTGTGCTTTGTGCAGATTCCCCTTACCTAATAAATAAACTTCCGTGCACTCTTACTCCACAGATATCACACTTCCTTCTCATGACCTTTCTAACAGCCTTCTTTGAAGTCTTTGTTCCTCAGGCTGTAGATAACTGGGTTCAGCAGTGGAGTGATCACAGTGTAGAAGACAGAAATGATCTTGTTGGCTTCAGGCGACAGGTGGGCTTTGGGGCGCACATACATGGAGATCATAGTCCCATAGTAGATAGTGACGACAGCCAGATGGGAGCCACATGTGGAAAAGGTCTTCATCTGGCCAGAGGCTGAAGGGATTCTCAATATGGAGGACACAATGAAAACATAAGACACCAGTGTCAGAAAAAAACAAATGCACAGCACAGCAACTGACAGGATTAAGATGGCCATCTCGGTGATATAAACGCTGGAGCACGAGAGCTGCATGAGTGGAGGGAGGTCACAGAAGAAATGGTTGATTTGGTTGGGCCCACAGAAGTCCAACTTAGAAATCATCAGGGAAGGCAGAAAGCCTGTGCCGACCCCTGTCAACCAGGAGATTGCCACCAGCTTGGTGCAGATCTCAGAACTCATGAGGAAGGAGTAGTGGAGTGGCCTGCAGATGGCCAGATATCGGTCATAGGCCATCATGGCCAGGAGAAAGCACTCAGTCGCCCCGAAGAACACAAAGAAGTAGAGCTGTGCCATACAGGTGGAGAAGGAGATGGCTTGTCCCCAGGAGAGCAGGTTGGCTAGGAGAAGAGGCACAATGGTGGATGTGTACCAGATCTCCAGAAAGGAGAGATGCTTGAGGAACGTGTACATAGGTGAGTGCAGTCGCTGGTCCTGGTTCACCACTGAGATGATGACAACATTCCCTGTGATGGTGAGGAAGTAGATGAACAGGAAAATGGCAAAGAGCAGGGTCTGCCACTCAAGAAGGTTCTGGAATCCTAACAGCTGAAATTCAGTCACAGTGGATGCATTTTGGGGCTCCATTGCCTGTGGGGGGGGACAGAAAATATTTTGGAAAAACACAGTATGCAAGGCATAGAAATATTTACTATTATCAATGCTTGAAATTTCAGAGATTAATTTTTTAATAGTTTAGACAAGTCAACTTTATGTATAGCTTTTTAGAGGGACAAATATATAATTCCATCTTTCTTTTTTCTTTGTTTTTATTATTTTTAATTGGCACATAATAATTGTACATATTTATGGGGCATAGTGTGATATTTCGATACATGTGTACAATGTGTAATGATCAAATCAGGGTAATTAGTGTACCCATCACCTCAAACATTAATCATTTCTTTGTGTTGGGAACATGCAAAAATCCACTCTTCTAGCTATTTGAAAATATACAATAAATTATTGTTAATTATAGTCACTCTTATAGTGCTATAGTGCTATAGAACACGAGAACTTATTCCTCCTATCTAGCTGTACTTTTGCATCCATTAACCAACTTTTGGCCATCTCTCTTTTATAAGAACATTTTCAAATCACTAGCTGAATATGAATATTAGATCTTGGAAAGAGACTCAGCAAGTTCCAGTCATTCGGGTTCTCTGAAATCTTGACATCTCGGATCCAAAGACATAGGCAAAAAAGGACTCTGATTAGGAGAGTTGAAGTGTTCTTACCACAAAAAAAAAAAAAGGAAAAGGAAACAGAAAATTTTA
Source organism: Daubentonia madagascariensis (assembly GCA_023783475.1). NCBI lineage: Eukaryota > Metazoa > Chordata > Mammalia > Primates > Daubentoniidae > Daubentonia > Daubentonia madagascariensis. The sequence continues at coordinate 28,378 of JAKFHU010001467.1, read as the reverse complement.
GCTATTTGAGGGGATGAAAATGTTAGATTCACTGTGATGATTATTTCACATGCATACATATATCAGAACATCAAGTTGTACATCTTAAACATGTAGTATACAATTTTTATTTATCAATTATACCTCAGTAAAGCTGGTAAAAAAAAAAAAACCCAGAAACTAACAATAACAAATTGTTTTTAAAAATCATGCACACATCAAAGCAAATGTCTTCCTTTTTCATATGTGGGCTTTGTCTGAAAAAGAAGACAGACGATGTATCTCCTATGACATCTTGGGAAAGTGTATTCATTTTACCCTGAATATTTACTGATGCCCTGGGGCGGGGGGTGTGAAGCCCTGCGCTGGGTAATCTACATGTCACTCCCCAGTGACCTTTCTTGCCCCATAGATACCATACTCATGCTTGGCCACTGCAATCACTGCCTCCCGTACGCTCTTCTTCTACTTCACTTAATTCATTGTCTAACACAGTTATGGATAAAGTCAACACCCACCTGCCATGCAGGAGCTTCCATGCAATTGAGAGGGTAACACACAGCACATGATGTTGCCACTTTAAAATTCACAACAAACAAAATCCAGTGTGTCCTCAGTGCTGAGGAGCAATTTTACGTTTCCCTCATCTCTTCACCCTTGCAGTCTCCTAAGGGACTATTTCATGCATGCTGTTCTCTCTCCAAACTTCCAACACATCCTTGTCTACCTGTACCCTCAATAAGAGACACCATTTTACTGAAAAAACTGAAATTCTCCAGTGGCAATATCTGCAAGCTTGGGCCACTAAGTTTTTCCAACAACCACCTTTTGTTCCTGTGCTACTTCCTACACCTCCCTCTGAATGAACGGTCTGTGCCCGGGTCTAAGGCACATCCCTGCACTTGGGCATTAGGTGCTGCAATGCTGCACTGTCCCACATACTGGAAGGTATTGCAGGTGAAAGAAACCAAATATTCCTCTCTAAAATACTAAAGATTGTTGAGCAGAAGAAGGTTAAAATGCTGGGGGATACTCTGTCCCTCCTTCTGCTTTCCTGATGGTGGGACAGTGATTCCTAAAGACAAAAGCTCTTCCTGCCCTCTTCTCTGCCTTTTCCCACCTAAAGACAGGCTCCTTTATGTTGCTCACTTAGCAGCTCAGAGACAGCAGTGCCAGATCTAGGAGCAGACTTCAGTCTTCCCATAGATTGACCTTCCCACTGTTTACCACTTTTCGAAAGTCTGAAGATGCTTTTCTTTGTTCTGTCACTATATAGGATTTATGGCTGTTTGTAAAAATACTATGTAAGCAAGGCCTCTAAGCCACTGCTGCCAGAGAACTGCTTTCCTGAGAGAGATGCTTTCTCCATGGTGTGCTGGGCATGACAAGTGTACATAGAAATGCTTGCTTTTCTCTTGTTAATCTGTGTTTTGTTAATAGTAATCTGTCCCAGCAACGAATTTATGAGGGTTGGGTAAAGAAACTATTTTTTTCTCCCCTTCACAGGTATTACATCCTTTTCATCCCAAGTCACCCCAGGCCTCCTTTCTGCCAAACCATCTCCTCAGCATGGCAACAGGCTGGTTTTCTCTCCCTTTCAAAAAGACAAAACAGGGAAGAATAGGTCTGGATGCTATTCCAGTCTCCAAATACTGCCTGCATTTGTCTGCTCCCTTTTACGGACTCTTTCTCTTTTGGAGGGTGTTGTCTGTCCCAGCTGCCCCTGGTCCTCTGCTTCCTTGCTCACTTGAAGCCACTGCAACCAGGGTTTTTCTTTCACCTCTCCCCAAAACTGCTCTGCCATGTCCTCATCACTCTCCAATAATCTGTCCTCATTCCTGATCACCTTGATCTGTCAGCAGCATCGCACAGTCGATCCCTCACTCCTCCTGGATCTACCCTTGTCACTAAACATCCACAACTACATGCTTTCCGAGTTCAACCACAGCCCTGGCTTTTCACATTTGTATAACCTCAGGCTGAGTATCTCTGCACCTCCCTCGTTTCCTTCATGGTCTCAGGCAGTCTCTGGACTTTCAGGGCCACACTGTGCCGTCAACCCTCAAATTTATGTATGGAGCTTGAATACGGCCTTGTGTAAACAACCGCCCTATTTGAAATGCACACGCCCATGTCTAATCAGCAGGTGAAATTTAATGTGACCCAACCTACCTGAACAGCATTGCCGACTTACCAATCAACTGGTTAGAGAAGGCAGGTTAGTTGGATGTGAGCGAGAGGAGGGGCAAGTGAGGGCAGAGAGGAGGGGAGGCAAGTGAGGGCACAAAAAGACAAAGAAACTTTTCGCGGGACTTTTTTTGAACAGGAGGACGGGAGACAAGCGTGCGGAGCACAGAAAGGCAAGACAGCCGAGTCCATCAAGGAGGACGCTAGGGCGGAGACAAACACTCACATAACTGGGCCCTTCCTCACTAGGTGCAAACGATAAAAGTCCAGAGACAAAGAGAGCACCGGGCCAGAGTCCCGTTGGACAAAGGCCCACTCGCGCCCTGTGGAGTGTACTTCCACTTTCTCCTCGCTTGCAATACAATTCTTTTTTATACTTCCACTTTCTCGGCCTTTTTCTAATTTTTGCCTTGTCACAGGCTTTCATTCTTCTTGGCAGGTAGGCAAGAACCGAGGGATTCGGGGTACAGCCAGTAACAAACCTCCCTTAGTGCAGTCTCTCCCACCTCATTAACGGGCACTCCATCCTTCCATTTGCTCAGGCTAGAAACCTGGAATTTGACTCTTGTCCCTCTTAGCCCCAATATCTGATTTTTTTTTTTTTCTTTTTAGCAAAATTGGCTGGCTCTACCTGAAAATACATCCAGAATCTGACCTGATGACTATTCACCACCAGTATGGCTTGTTCCCTGGGACAAAATGCTGCTATCGCTCACCCAGATTGTTACAAGGGTCTCCTCGCAGCCCCTGCATGTTTACCCTGCCCTACTCAATGAAGTAGCCAAAGTGAAATTTTAAAAACATACAACAGCTTACACAGGGAACACAGATGCATTGTGAATTGTTCCTGTAAGGGAATAAAACATTGTGACAGAACAATCAGCATTAATTACCTCTGCTAGTTTTCACCTAATAGGAAACAACTGTTCTGCTAACTTGCTGTTTTTGTTTTTCATCTCTGTTGTAGTTCATTATTTTTGCTTTGTGCTGTGTTCTCTCATGCTTGGGTAAAGTAACTAGGAAATTTTTATATTAAGTGAAAAAGACAGCTTAACAAAGTGTTTACACTTGCTACCAGGAACAAAATACTGGATGTGTCATATATATTGAACTATATAGTAATTGATTCCTCGAATAAAGCTTAAGAAAGGGAAAAAAAAAATGCCAAAGCCTTGACATTTTCCCTGGCCCTTCTTGTTCTCTCCTCCCATCCCCTCTCCAACCTTTTAGTCTACTTTCCTCTTTGTCCATTCTGCCCCCAGAACTCCAGCTTCCTTAGTGTTGCTCAAACTAACTGGAACTTGCCTCCTTTTCTACTTAGCACGTTTGTAAGCAGCTCCATGAACCCCTATATGTTTTTTTTATATCTCCTCCCTTAACTAACTACTTGAACTTTTTGAGCTGTTTCCCTGAAACGGTGGATTTTCTGCACAACAAAGGAGTTGAGATCCCAAAGTTCCCTTGGCAAGATTCCTGATGCCAAGAATCACTGTCCCCCAAGACCTGCCCCAATGCAAATGACCTGCCCCAGTGTAGGTAGTCCCTTGTTAGTTACACCATGACCTGCCCCAGGGCTGCGGCCCCTCCTTAAAAACCCTTAGTCGGGGAGACTAAGTCTCCCTTAGGGAGATTTGAGGCAGCTTCTCATGTTCTCTCAACAAGACGTCTGTTATATTAAAAATTCCTGTCTTGGCAATCCTTCTTGTCTCAATAATTGGATCTTTGTCCCATGAGCAAGTAGACCAAAACCCCCTTATAGTTTTGACAACACGTTCAGTCCCCCGAAATATTGTTCCTGAACATTTCTGCATGGCTCATTTCTCCTGTCTTTCCAGTATGCTCAGATATCACCTCTATGATTTCTGACCCAATTACTCTTCCGCAATTCCCAAAGTTTCTGACACGGAGTCATAATAAAATTATTGTGTATATCTTGCTGTGAAGGCAGAATATTACAGAAATTCTGGCTTGAAACCATTGAATGAACAACTAAGGGATGCTAGAATATTGTTATGTAATCCACATAGATTGATTTGTTCAGGAAGAGGAAGATACGATGGAGGATTTCTTGAGACACAGCTATGATCACAAATTCTCTTAGTAAAATAACAATGCCATCTTGGAAATTTTTCCAACTGGCTTTCACCCAGTTTTTTGAAAGAATATTAGCATGCGATCCAATTTTAAATGAACAGTGAATCCATAAAAAATAATTTAAACGTGGAATAATGAGGGCCAGGTTTAGGAGACCACAAGGAAAGCAAAACAGCATTGTATTGTTTACAGGGCATTTGGATCAATTTCCTAGTTATCTAAAGTATCTCCCACAAGCCACATTCAAATGAACAAGGAAAATGAATTTTGTTAATCACCATTTTTTCTTAAATACCTTCAGTAATGAGGAGCTTATCACCTCTTGAAATATTGATTATTTTCAAATACTAGAATTATCTCAATTACATTGAGCTGAAGAAAAAAAAAATCTGCCTCCTAAAATACTGAGTCAGCTTCAGTACTAAGACAACCAGTATAACCTCAGATTTAACTTTGTAGCTTTCTTTGAAATTATATGAAAATAAACACAATCAAGAATGTTAATTGTTCTTAGATGCAATATTACCTAGAGGAAACTAAATGACCTTTTGACCTATCAAGAACTCTTCCTTGGTTACTTTTCTGTTATTACAGTTTTCTATGCTATCCAATTTAGGCAAGATAATTTACTGTTTCCATATGGTTAGAACATCTGCAAAGGCTAAAATTACGTTGGTAATGAGGAACAATTTATTGAAGTCAGTATAATTTTGGACTCCAACGTCCACAAGCACAAAAACCCGAACAAGGAAATTTATGTCATTTGACACTAAAACACACACCATGTTGATTTCCTTCTGCGAAAATTTGCACTTATCTGCATGTACGTTCCCTCCTGTTTTCCCAGCATCCAGAGACCTAAATGGCCCCTGCTCCAGTGTCTGCCTTCCCCTCCTCTAACCCAAATTCAGATTGTGTGTTCATTGTGAGATCTGTAATTTGCTATTTTCTGCTGGGTTTGGCACCGGGCGATATAGTCTTCTTTCAATAACCCTGGGTTTCCTGGGGACCAAGCCCTTCTGAGAATCCTGTTCCCGAGGTATTCTGTGACTTGCCAATCAAGTTAGTAAACAGTGAAATCAACCTTCTGAGATTTCAACTCTACCCACTGAGGCTTAGATGTTGACAAAACATTCAAGATAGATGCAATTCTTACATTCTTTCTGAAATAGATTTTTAAAATTTAACTTAGGATAGGTACCAATAATGTTGAACCCAAAATTGAATCAAATAAAAGGGTGTTTCTCTAAAATTCAGCAATCAAGCAATTAGTGAATGAACTATTCTGACCACTGAATATAAAACAGCTGCTTTTTGTTGAGTGGCAGTTTACCACCATACTTTAATTACAGGTGTGGCCAAATGAAAAAAAAATTATGACTGCAAATTAATTAATTCAACTAAAGCAATCTGTACCAAAGCTAATTCTAAGTGTGAATCTATTAATTTAACAAAGAAAATGCAATATGTTAATTGGTCTGAGAAGCTTAGTTTGAGTTTTAGAAGACACATTGAAAAAGAAAAGATTCTCAACAGATTCCTAATATAGCAGGATTAAAAAAAAAAAATCCCAGTGTACAGAAGTATGTCTAATTAAGAAAACCTAATTTATTATTTCTAGTTAAATCTGTGTCTTTTAGTTTAAATGAAAATATTAAAAGATTGAATAAATAAATGAATAAAAACAAAAAATCACTTATTTTGTTTGTTTTTTTTAATGATTCATTTATTTGACAAATATGCACATAGCACCTACTATGTGCCTGGGGCTCTTTCAGGCATTAGGATACATCAGTGAATCACATGATGCTATAGTCTGATGGAGTAGGCTGACATTTATTATTTATTGATTTAACTAATCTGCATTTTTTTCAAAATAATATAATTCATGTGTATATTTTTTAGAAAACTTGGAGAAGGAAAGACAAAATAGACAAAAATATATCATTTTAAATAACCATAGCACTGTCTTCCAGAGTTGTGTATCAATGTCTTGCCTTCCATACTCTCTGTATGTCCCACATATGGGGTAGTACAATTAGGTTACAACCTATATAGCCTGTATCTTGTATATTCTTGCAGTTACTCTCAAGGTTAATATCCATCATAGCCTTTTTCTCCTCCTGTTAAATTTTAGGAAAAATAACTAAATAAAATATCATTTTGGATTGCATAAGAGTCCATTATTTGGGGTGGGCTTTTCACATCTTATCCCAAATCTAGATCTTGTGATATCTGCATGCTTGCAGAGAAAAGCATGATAGAGCCTGTAAAGCAGATTATATATCCACTTTTTCTGACAGCTGCAGAAATAAAATAACAGAACTTCTGCACACATCAGCAACAGCTGAATAAATGCAGATGGGAGAGTGCTCAGGCCTACAAAACCATCAAGGCCTACTCATGAGGGAGAGCCAGCCAGAAGGTACCTGGAACATAAGCAATGTACATAGACACAACCAGAAGGTATCAGGCTTCGTGAATCAGCCTGGCCTTCCAGTAAGAGCAGGTCCTGGCAGGTAGGGAATGGTGTCAGGAAGCCACCCTTAATATTCAACCATATTGTGATGGGGTGGACATATCATTTCTGTGGCAAGAAGAAAATATTAGGTGAATAAACATCACCTCTAAAGTGAAGTGGATATTTATGACTAAGAACCTATATCACAAAATATGTAAGTTATAATGCATAGTATACATTTGTAGCTTTCTAACAGTATTAATGACATAAACCCTTATGTACCCATGACCCACTAGAAGAACTTTGTTTTCGAAGGCCCTGTCCTGTGCTCCTCTCTCACTTGGTCATCCATTCCAAAAGCCTTTTATTTCCCTTGAGAACCATGGCATTTTATAGTGTATCAGGATAGTGATATATCCTAAGAAACGTTCAATTATGGCCATTTGCTGTACATTTTATTTCATAGTGGATCAAGAGTTCTGTTATTAAGACACCAGAAGCAATCACAACAACAACAAAAATAAATAAATGGGACCTAATCAAATTAAAAAGCTTCTGCAAAGCCAAGGAAACAATCATTAGAGCAAACAGACAACCTGCAGAATGAGAGAAAATATTTACATGCTATACATCGACAAAGGGCTGATAACTAGAATCTATAACAAACCTAGGAAAATCAACAAAAAACATCAAACAACCCCATTAAAAAGTGGGCAAAAGACATGAAGAGAAACTTTTCAAAAGAAGATAGACTAATGGCCAACAAACGTATGAAAAAATGCTCACATCTCTAATCATCAGGGAAATGCAGATCAAAACCACAATGAAGTATCTACTTAACTTCAGTGAGATTGGCTTTTATCAAAAAGTCCCAGAACAACAAATGTTGGCATGGATGCAGAGAGATAGGAACACTCATACACTGCTGTACACTAGTACAACCTCTATGGAAAGTAGTATGGAAATACCTCAAAGAAATAAAAGTAGAACTACCATTTGATCCAGCAATCCCACTACTGGGTATTTACCCAGAGGAAAAAAAGACATTCTATAAAAAAAGACATCTGCACTTGAATGTTTATAGCAGCACAATTCACAATTGCAAAGATGTGAAAACAACCCAAGTGCCCATCAGTACATGGTGGATTAATAAAATGTGGTATACATATACCATGGAGTACTGCTCAGCCAAAAAAAAAAAAAAAAATGGTGAACTAATATCTCTTTCTTTAACCTGGATGGAACTGGAGCCCATCCTTCTAAGTGAAGTATTGCAAGAATGGAAAAACAAATACCACACGTACTCACCATTTAATTGGTACTAATCGAACAACAACACTTATGTGCACATATGGAAGTAACATTCATCAGAGATTGAGCAGGTGGGAGGGGGGAGGAGAGGATGGGTAAATTCACACCTGATGGGTGCGGTGTGTGCTCTCTGGGGGATGGGCAGGCTTGTAGCTTTGACTCAGGCAATGCAAAGGCAATGTATATGACCAAAGCATTTGTACCCCTGTAATATTCTGAAATTTAAAAAAAAGTGTTCTGTTATTAATTCCTCATTTTGAACATTTTAAACTTACTTTTTACTATAGGTTATTGTATATTAATTAAGAATGATTTTGAGTTAAAAATAAACATTGTTTATGTATATCACACTAAAACAACACATTTACTGATATTTTTAAATATTTGAATTTTATTTAAAAATAATTTTGAAATTCTTCTTTTAAATTTTCCAGTAAAATTGTTTTTTAAAGTTTTCTTCATAGGTGTATGATTAATTCATTTATCAGGCACAGAGAAATTTGAAATTCTGTAATTATTAATTACCATATTATGGGCACTATAAAAAAACCTAGGTATTTAATGGTAATTTTAAAGCTAACTAAATGCTACCAAAAGTCATTACAACTCAAGAGAAATGATAATATTTCATGCTAATAACAACCTAACTTCATTATAAAACATAAAATAATGACATTATAATATTTTAGCTAACATGTTTGAGCATTTATTTAGTTGGAGTCACAGTGCTCAGGGCTTTATATGCATTACTTTATTTCACCTTCACAATAGGTCTCCATGTCGGGTATCAATTTACAAGTAAGAAAGCTGAGGCTGAGAAAGTGTGATTTCTGAAGGTTACCCACCTCAAGGTTACTACAGTACTTTGATTTCCACCTGGAACATCTGGATATAGAGGCTATACTTGTCAACACAACCCTTTTCTGTTCCTCTAGTCACAGAGAGTGGTAGAGCCCGGCCTTACCAAATATACCTGTTCACAAAATAATGGAAGAGAAGCAATTTTATATTTAAATCACTAGACGTCTCACACATCATGCGGAACAGAACTGCTTCATCTGCAGCCTTCTTGGATCATACTGTCTTCCCTTTTAAGGTCTGTGCTTGAGCAGCTCCTAGATAATGTGGAAATATGGTGAATGGAGAATGTTGTGAGGTTTTAGAATCATGCCAGGAGAAAAGTAATGAAGAAGACATAGAGGCATGTAATCTGATTTAGAGAAAACAAAAGAAGATATCTCTCTCTCTATATATATATATATCATCTTACAAGAGGAATTAAATGGTTTTACAAGAGGAAATGAAATCATTCTATTTCACCATAAAAGTAGAAATGCCATTAACAGGCGAAGGCTTTAGGAAGATATATTTTGGTTCAATAAAAGGAAGAACATTCTAAAACTCAGGCTTGAAGTTGGTTGGAATATTATCACTTGGGCACGTATTATACAAGGGAATAATGATTTAATAGATGGGGCAGATATCCAAGTGTTTTCTAAAATTTAATTCAATGATTTCATAGGCAAAATTATTTTGAACTAACTTAGTGGCATAGCTTGTTGACAAAATCTAAATTCAATTTTTTCAGTGCAGGTATTTCCTCTGACTAGGGACAAAGAGGAGGGGATTTTCCAAGATGTGTTAATCTAGGCTTCACTTCCAAAAAGCTACCACCTCTTTTAAAACCCATCCAAATACTACACCATTGTTTACCTGTGGTGAGGATTTGAAGTATGATGGATAGAGTCATCTATAGGGTATAAGAATTGTAAGTCCAGCCATCTAAATGGTTGGAAGAGTTATCTTCAAATGTATTATCTTTATTTTAAATTTCTTATAAAGTAAGAATGGTGATTACCCAAACCTTATATCTCATTGCTTGCTGTGTTCTCCATGTACTTATATGGTGTGATGGGGCCATTATGAATAATGCTTTGCATTACATTTCCAGTAAAGTGATAGATGAACATTGTATTTTTTTAGAATTTTTTAATGTCCAAGGGCAATCTTGGGCAAGATGACTGTTTTTAATTTAGAACCACTCTCTGGAATCAAGTAACTGTATAAAACCGGTAAATTATTTGAAACAACCAGCCACAGAATGTAAATAACCAATCTAGGAATTAGTAATTGTTCTTTTCAAGTCAGCCACATCTTAAAAATTAGCAGATAATTTGTTATTATCTTTATAAACCTCCTGGCACATAGTTAGGGAGAAAGCCCTCACTTCTGAATATCCCCACATTGAACACACAAAGGAGATAAGGAAACTTCAGAACAATTAGCCCCTGCAGACAATTGAACAAAATATGTCCCCAAAGATTTGCACATCCTTTTTTTTCTCCCAGGTGCATTTTGTGACTGGGGAGCTGAGGGTTTATGTGCACTTTTTTTGAATACATATGAGATTCCAGATGCTCCATGTATAATATCCCATATAAACCTTATATTATTAAAAGGACCCATTTTACCAGACAGGGCATAGGCAGAGAGGCTTACATCACTCACCAGTGTCACAGAAGGGGTGTTTCAGAGCACTGGTGTTTGAATGCAGGTCTGTTTCAGCTTCAAATCCATTGTTTTTCACCTTCATGCACTGCTTTCAGGACAATTATGTAAATTGCAGGTGCTGTATTAGTGGAATCAAGCTCAAAGGGGCACCAAAGGAAATAAGTAAATGTTAGTTATAAGAATGATAAAAGGTTTCTGGCCCTGCTAGGTGATTCAGAAGCTCCCAAGAGATATAAATGAGGAAGAGACTTGGTAACTGCATTGAAGAGAACTCCCACCCCCTATCTAAGCTGTGAGGCAGGGTCGGGGGAGGGGGTTGGTAGGGAAAGCCCTCTGCAGCGGGGTGGGGAGAGCTCTGGGGATGTAGCAACTTGGATTGATACTTCTTACCAACATAGAAGATCTGCTTTTTAAGATGAGTTTTACTTCAACAATTTTTAAAAATTTTGACTTCTAAAAGGCCCAGCTCAAATCATATTACCTTCTTTACTTCTATACTTTGAAAAATGTGCTCTTTTTTTTTAAATTGAGGTTAAACTTTGTAATTTTTTGAATGCTTTGCCTCCTGCTGTTTCCACTATTGGGAATCTGCTCCACCCCCCCCCCCCCCATCATCATGAGGTTTTCTTCCCTGATTTTCCTTCTACCCTGCCACTAATTAATCCAATAAATATGCTCCTTATCTTTCTTTATATCTTATATAAAGCAGAAAAAAATCCTCTTTTATGACTCTCACATTTTTTTCTTCTTATTCTATAGTGGTATGTTTGTAGAAGTCCCTTGAATTCACAGACATTCTTAGCATGGGCATGTCATATAAAAGAACTAAGTACCAATACATCTTTTTGAATCAAATTGATTTACAAAAATAGCACAATATGAAACACTGGATCCATACTAGGCCACTCATTGTGGATGTGTAGAAGTCTATGTACCGGGAAAAATGCCTCTGTGCCTTTCTCCTGTGCATTTTACATAGAACAGAGATAGAATAGGGATGTTCACATATCACTGCAAACTCATTGGTGAACCGTTCATAGGCCTTCCTTGAATGAGTGGCCAGAGAGGCCTACTATGTGTGTTTTTTACATTTATCAGATAGAACAATGGAATCCACGCATTGGATGACTCGTTGAGTCTGGGTTGTCTATAAAAGTCGGCAGAAAAACCCACAACGTTGCTGTCCCATCCCACCCACCTCCAGCCACTGAACAGCATTCTTCATGATAGAAAGAGCCACTAATTCACAGTGATCCATAGGACTTCAATGTTGAAAATCACTGGGAAAGAGAACAGCAGGGTCTAGATATCATATCCAGTGATGATAATTGTAAAAGTTTGGCATTGATGCAACTGCCTACCAATAAAAATTAAACTGTTTGGCATAGCATGCAAAACTAGCCGTTATCTGATCTCCCCCAATTGCCACCTAAGTAGGAGCCACATAAAACTGTGGGTGGTTCTAAGATACATCATAGTCTTTCATCCTCTGCTGAACTTTGCAAGTGCTGTTTTCTCTGACCGGATTCTTTCCGAACTACAGAGGCAAGCTAGGAATCTCAGGCCTCCTGAGGACTGAATTCCAACAGAAGTTTCTTGGTGAACTTTCCTAGACCTCTCCCCACTATGCCTGTACGTGGTGTCTTCACTCTGGTTGTTCCCTGTACTTGTATCCAGTAATATGTGTCCCCTCTGTGTTATTATTTTGTCCATGTGCCACTTCTTTCCTTCAGCGGGACAGGAGCTCCAGGCTCCTCTTCTTAATTAGCTCTGTGTCTGGGATCTGGCTCCTAAAACTGCCTACTGAACAAGTAAATAGTCATCTGTGACCAGCCTGCAGAGCATACCAGGAGCATCATCCAACACTAGACCTAGAGTGATAGGATTTGTTCATTATGTTTGCTCAGGCCTAAAATTTCTTACGTCTAAAATACAGATGGGATTTATGCCACTTCCTTCAGAGAGTGTAAATCTCACATGGGACATTGCATTATTTATTTATTACAGAATCTATACTGAGCCCTTACTCCGTGCAGGCCTAGAATGAAGGGACTTTGGAATAAAAATATTAACAGGAAACATTCTTTTCCCTGAATCAAATTATGTAAAAAAGTGTAAATCACTCTTTAAATATAACATTATTATATAAATATATCTTTGTTAAAATGCATATGTGCTGCTTGGATCTTCTGTGCATAGAGAACAGGCCAAGGGCCAGAATTTATTTCTCTGTATTAATTTCTTATAGGCCTCTTGGTCCACTCTCACTGTCACTAGTCACCAGGAGCTGTCTCTGCTTTACACTTCTCTCTGAATTCCTTCTGTGGAAGCACAGATGTGCACTGGATCCCAGTGTCCCTTACCCAGGTAAAGCAAACTGAGGCTGTGCCCATGGGTAGCATCAGATAACTTTAGCTCAACCTTACTTCAATAGAGTCTTTGGGGAAAAAAGAAAAAAAAAATTGCATGGTGTACCACCTCACACACATCAATAGTAGGATGGCTACTATTGAAAAAACAGAAAATAACAAGTGTTGGTGAGGATGTGGAGAAATTGGAATCCTGTGCACTGTTGGTCAGAATATAAAATAGTGCAGCAAATGTGATAAATACTATGGAGATTCCTCAAGAAATTAAAAGTATAATTACCTTGTGATCCAGCAATTCCACTTCTGGGTATGTACCCAAAAGAACTGAAAGCAGGGCCTTGAAGAGGTATCTGTACACCATGTTCACAGAAGCATTATTCCCAACAGCCCAAATGTGGAAGCAACCCAAGTGTCCATCAAGGAATAGACAGGCAAAATATGGTTATATATACACAATAAAATTGTATTGAGCCTTAAAAATGGAGGAAATTCTACAATATGGTACAACATGCCACTTCCTTCAGAGAGTGTAAATCTCACATGGGACATTGAGATCAACCTTGGGTCAACATTGGATCAACCTTGAGGGCACTATGCTAATTGATATGTCAGTTATAAAAAGACAAATACTGTATGATCCTACTCAATATGAGGTACCTAGAGTAGTCAATATCATGACACAGAAAGTAGAATGGTGGTTGCCAGGGCCTGGAGGGAGGAGAAAATGGGATGTTATTGTTTAATGGGTATAGAGTTTCAGTTTTACTAGATGTAAAGAGTTCTGGAGATGGTTGCACAACACTATGAGTGCACTTAATACCACTGAATTATACACTTAAAAATGGTTAAGATGGTAACTTTTTAATCACAATTTAAAAAACAGGAGAAGAAAATACAGGGTACAATTGCTTAAATGAAAACAGGTCTTTTTGAAAACCACAAGCAGGGAGGAAAATGCTGAGTCAGTGTCTGTTGCTCTTGAGGTATGCACTGACTTTTTTTTTTTTTTCTTTCATTGTGAATTGGGCTGAGTTTGGGGCTGTGGGGCTGGGAGATTGTGAACCACAAAGCTAAGGCAAAGGGTGTGGCCACACAGAGCTGAAAGCGTCTTTGAGAAAGACTCAAGGTCCAGAAGAAAATATTGTTGTCCTGAAGAAACAATTTCAGGAGCCCAAAGCCTCAATACCAAAGAAGTTGTGAACAAGAGCAGGAGGAATGGTCAGATGATGGTAGCTTCCATATTTCAATGCATGAACAGGATGTCAGAGAAGGCAGGACATAAATGGAGAGGAATATTCTAGAAGGAGGATGGTGGGGGAGGCGGGTGGTTAGCTAGAAGATTTGGAACTCTGCAACCTGTAAAAGGGACAGAGGTGGGGTCTGGCTAAGAATTAAGGAGGGGGGTGTATCAGAATGTGATTGTATCAGCATAAATAAAAAGGTACTTTATTTACTCCTAAAAGGAAGATCATAATAAAATACAAATTTAAGTTAGATCACCCCTATTAAACAAGGAAGTGCCTGGGGAGGCACTGCACACCGGATTTATAAATATAGTACAGTGACATCTAGTTATAATCCTGTCTACTACTTACCTGCATGGATGTGCTGTTAGGGAAATTTGTGTTTCTAAGAACAATGGTACAGACCTCATCCCTAGTCTACCAGCATGAGAGACAAAAAAGCTTAATCTGAACAACTCTGAACATTCACTCCACTGCACGCTCCTGAAAACCACTGTGAACCCCACATCAGAAGCCAGTGACCTTTCCTTATCCTCCTAGGAATTAGGAAGTCTGAATTCAAGTGACCCTGGTTATAAATTTGTCCATACATGTGAGCAAATATGTTGCTTTATTGTGTCTCAAGATAAATGCTTGTAAATAAAAAAATGTTCTAGCATCTGCCAGAGTTAGGGAGACCTAGAGCAAGATCATGCATATAAAATGAAGAAAAATATGGATCTCACATTTGACATAGTATGATCACCTTTGAAATTCTCTCCTCCATTAGCTTCTATGATAAACTGCACTGATTCTGTTCATGCACTTATTCACTTGTTTATTCAACTAGTATTTATTGTGTATGCATATGTGCCCATCGTTTTTGAAGGTTCTGGGAAAACAGCAGTGAACAAAAGAAAAAAAATCTCCCTGTCTCCCTGTGGCTCACATTCTGACTCACTATCCTTCTCCCATTTATGCTGCTATTTCTTTTCTTTTTCTTCAATTAAATATATCTGCTACATGCCAGGACCTATATTCAGCATGTAATATCTATTAGCTCATTTAATCCTCTGAACAGCCTTGTAAGAGTGGCACCAACACCGTCCTCATTGTAGGTCAGAGGAAATGCAGCACACAAAGGTGGCACAGCTTTTCTCAAGCCTCTTAGTCAGTAGCACAGCCTTTAGTCTGATGCCAGGGTCTGTTTTTCTATTGCTAACCCCTCTGCTCTTTGGTTTTTTTTCTAATGTCACATCTTTAATGTTTTGCTCATACAGATGTGTTCTCAGAGAATCTATCCATCTTAATTATCCATTAACCTTTAGGCAGAAGGCCGCAAAATCCTTTAGACTCCGGCCACCACCAAAGCTCCAGGCTGAGACTCTGTCCTTATAATAAAGACCCACAAACTCACAGGAGCCACAAGGACCTCAGTCATCTGGCCCTGCCTCTAACTGCAACCTTGTCTGCTGCCACTAGTGCAGCCCAGCAAGCCAGCCTGTCTGGCCTTCCATGTCATCTGGGTATGTCCTGCTCCCTTCTGCTGGAAGTTCACTTTGTGCCCTCTGTGTGCACAGCCTTGCAGAGCCCCCTTCCTGCTTGCCAGCTCAGGCTCACCCATCAGGTATTAGCTCAGAGACCCTCAGAAGTCTAACTTTGACCCTGCAGACTAGTTCAGAGTCCTCTGACACATTCCTGCAGGACTGGTGAGTGACCTTTCTCCCAGTTACTAGTTTGTAATTACAGGTTTGCATGATTCCATGACCCCCTCTCCCAGCTGATCTTAAGGCTTCTTGAGGGATGAGGCCATGGGGCCATATCTCTTTTCCTTATTCTGGTGCTTTCAGTACCCAGTGCAGTGTCTGGGACTTGGTGGCTACCAACAGACAGGAATGTGTGCTGAGGAACGGATTGCATGATTTCCCAGAGGCATGTCCCACCATCCCTTTAAACCCACCCATACTGAAATTATTTTGCTCAGATGACAGGAACGGCCTGGGACTTGTCTACTGTCTGGATGACCTTAATGACCTCCCTGTACTCATCCTGATTCAGCCTTCCCTCGGGGGATTTGACATCCCCTCTGTCTAATCAGCTTGCTGCTGTCTCAGCCTTCCCCATCCCATAGGTGCAGCATTGATAGGCTAAGCTTGAATTATTCTTTCCAATGAGTATCTTAGCCTACAGCTTTGTCAGGGCCAAGATATGCTTTGCAACAGTAATAACACACGTGTGTATTCAGTACAGGGCTCTCACTGAACCGGGCCAGATATTTATTTAAATATTTAGAATTGTTGCTGGGCTACAGACCTATCATTATTATACACCCACCTATGCAGGCATCTTCCATCAGGCGGTGTCTCATTTCTTTATCATGAGCTACTTAATGTAAGATAGAAAAAAATGAAGATTGGGAAAATTTAAAAAAATGATTATGCCGGATGAAACATTTTTTAAAAATAATGACTATGCCATGAGAAGATCATGGGGCAGTTCAGTAAATAATGGGAGGAAGGAACTCAGGAATTCTCCAAATCTACTGACAGCGAAAACTGGAGATTAGAGGCTCCTTTGAGGTACACCAGGAGGGAATCCAGTTAGAAATGCTGTTTCCTAGGAGGTGAGGTTAAGAGTGTTAATTTCATACTCGTGGTTAAGAGTAGCTGAGTTGTAACTTTTCACAGGGAGTGGCTCCTTTGAACTCTTGAACCCCAGCCAGCAGATAACACCCACCCTGTGCCTGCTTCTCCTGAGGCTGTGGGGCTCCTCCCTTCTGTGCCAGACCACAGGGGCGACAGCGCGGGCAGCCGGGGAAGGCAGCGCTGCTCTCTGCCGGGCCGGGCGAGGCCGGGCGGCCATGGCCTCGGGGGCGCCCGGGGAGCGGCTGCGCGAGGAGGGCAGGTGCCCCGTGTGCCTGGACTTCCTGCAGGACCCGGTCAGCGTCGACTGCGGCCACAGCTGCCGCCGCGGGTGCAGCTCGGAGTCCTGCGAGAAGTCGGAGGGCGCGCAGGGCGGTGTCCACGCCTGTCCCAGCGCCGGGCCCCCTTCCAGCCCGCGGGCTTCCGGCGCAACCGGCAGCTGGGCAGCCTGGGGGACAGCGCGCGGGGGGACGCCAGTGCACACAGCACAGCGAGGACCGGAGCCGCTTCTGCCAGCACGACCAGGCGGCGCTGTGCTGGGTCTGCGACACCTCCCCGGAGCACAGGAGCCACCGCGCTGCGCCACTGCAGGAGGCCGCCAGGTGCTCCCAGGTGAGAGCCAGCCGCTGCGCGCTCCTGTGGCAGGACGCGCCGGGAGAGGCCCCCGTTGGGGATCTGGAAATGCTGCTGTGACAGAGGAGCAAGCCGAGCTAGAGATGTTAAGTGACCTGCCCAAAGCCCAGTGATAGCTCCCAGGTCTCCTGAGTGACTCCTACCTTCCCCTGCCCTCCGCTTTCCCCACCCCCTCCCTCACAGCTCACACTCAGGTTGGGGTCTCCTTGCCTTTGCTCGTGGTAACCCTCTTCGGGACCCCTGCTCGGGAGCCCAAACGCACTCATTATTTTATACTGTCCACCTGTCCCCTGAAGCCTTTCCTGGTCCTTGACTTCATGCTGGTCTTATCTTTCCTGATACTGACAGTCTGCCTCTCACAGCTGGAGCTGTGGTGGGGAGGGCGGTGGGGCTGAGTTGATTCTTGGTGACAGTTGCACATCTTTATTGTAAACTTCACCTAATAATTCTCATTTGTACAATGTTTTCCTTTTGCATAGTATTTATCTCTATGTTAGTTAATATTGTCACCAAAACAGCCCTCAGGTTTGGGCATTTGTTAAGAGTGGTATCCGCTTGGGCATGCGTTCTTATCTCCTTTAAAGCTGTGTGCAGGCGTGTGTCCTCTGAGGTAGGAAGGGAGTAGCACACAGGCCGCTCTCTATTCAACAGATATTTGGGGACCTTTGATTTGACCATCCTCAATGAAGAGGTATATTGGAGTATTTGGCCCCAAAAGTGGCTTCTCTTGAGCTCTGTGTATAGAATTCTTCCTACTGGTGCTCTTCAAACATTCTTGGACATGTTCAGAACACGTTTAAATTCCCAACATCTAGAACAATTACTAGCACAAAGGAGGTCAAAGTCATCTTTAATCTGCTGACATATTTAACAAAAGAATTATAAAACTGTGATACATTGCCAATGCTAGCTTTCTTAAAATTATTTACTTATTTAGTTTCTTTGATTATTTCAAGATTTGGGATAATTTCCCCTCAGCTTCTGTCTGAGTCTGTCTGGAAATTTCTGTCTTGGTTTTTTTTCTTGATTTGGGTTGTCATCTACAAAATTCAGGTACTCTGTGCTTTCTAGCTAGACTTTTACAATATATTCTTGCCCCACCCCCTTTTTTAATCCAGAAAGTACCCTATGGAGCACGACTAGTGTAATGTTTATAAAGACGTGCTCTATATATTCAGTAGTTCTTCAATTAAATACGAAATAAATATCCTCTAAACTCTGAGCCTATCAATCAAGACTTTCTAGGGCCTTAAGTTATGTTTCTATAGCTCTTGTCTTAACCAATCATGAGATCCAGCAAAATTAGCCTAATCACTGTTGTCACCAAATACGCCACACTTTTTTTCCATCTCCTTGCTTTTGGTCACAGTTGTTTTGGTCTGAGGGAGGTTTTCTCCATCTACAAGTGTCAAAGTGCTCTTTTCTTTGTAAACACCAAAACCAATGTTGGTTTCCCCACCTTGTCAAATGCCATCATGAATTCTATTGTTATCTTATATACAGCATTATACTATTCTCCTTTTAAAAACAATTGATGTGTAGCTGGGAATAACTTTGGGAATAGATTTTTTTTTTATTAAAAGCCTGTTTATGTGTGTATCCTTGTGGATATTCTCTGTAAATAAAATACACATATTTACCTCTAGCAAGGGTCCTATTGTTGAAGGGACATTTAGTTTTTGTTGTATTGTATTTTTACTTATTGTAAGATTTACAACTTACTGTATTTTTTTTTTCCATTTAAAGTATGTTAATCTACAAGGTTTCTTCTGGCCCAGTAATACTACTAATTATAAATTCCTTTCTTCTCATAAAGTAATAAATAATTTTGAGGAGTCAAAATATAGAGAGATATAAGAAATAGCATCACTCTTCAACCTAGCACAAATAGACAACATTTCTTCTAATAACATTTTCATGTACCTCTACCTGATTTTTATATATTCATTACAAGTAAATATTTTTTCCAAAATTGGTGTTAAGTTTTATAAGATATGCTTGTTTATTTGACATTATCATTGTATTTCTTGTCATTAAATATCCTGGAACACCTTATTTAGTTATTAATTATCAGTTAATATAAAATATTTTTCTCACCCCCTTGTTTTTAAAATTTTGGTTAATTACACTTATAACATTATAAATAATGATGCAATGAGCAACTTTTAGGTAAATCTTTGATTGTATCTGGTATTAAAATACATTGATATCATTAAGGTTAAACATTTGTATATGCTTTCTACGGAATGTTTTAGTTGACCTTCATATTTCCACACACATCTGGGTGACATTAAGTACTGAATGAGGGTATCTGTAACAGTTTTGGCATATCTTCCCAAACAGCTAAAGCTCCAGATGGCTCCAGAAGTTGTGAGAAAAGAAATAAAAGAGGCTTTGACTCAGGAGGCCACTGGGGGAAGAAGACTGTCATTTGGAAGGTAAGAGAATATTGGGGCTTCAAGATGTTCGCCTGTCTGAAGGATGCAAATTTGGCTCAGTAAGTGATTCTTCCACCATCTTCCATTCTCCAACACTTTTGTTCCATCTACACAGTTGCTCAAGAAAAACATCTCAGTGCCTTCCTGGGTCATCCCCTCCCCTTACATTATATAGTTCATTTTTGTCCTTTTTACCTCTATTGACACTAGCCAATCCAAATTATAAATAAATAGCTTTACTAGCTTGATCATAGTATAAAACCCAACTGAAGTATCCCTGTCACCTAGAACAGAGTCTTGTACTATTACTACTAGTTTAAAAAATATTTGGTAGACAAATGAAATAATGAATCTTTCACAACTCTGTAACAGATGAATTGCAACTAATAATGATCATCTTACATACAGGAAGATGATCTGAACTTTCAGATGCTTTTAAGTCATCCTTGTACATATTCTCTTCTACACCTAACCAGCTCTTTTATTTCTCATACTTATTTTATTTACACACACATACATACACACATACACACACACACAGTGGTTCTCAACTTGTGCCCCCCTCTCCAAGAGATACTTTGCAATATCTGGAGTTTTTTTTTTTTTTGAAACAGGGTCTTACTCTTTTACCCAAGCTGGAGTGCAGTGGTACAATCATTGCTCACTGTAGCCTTCAGCTCCTGAGATCAAGGGATTCTCCCACCTCAGGCTCCAGAGTAGCTGGTACAATAGGCATGTACGACCATACCCACCTATTTTTTTAAATGTTTTGTAGAGATGGGGTGTCACTTTGTTGCACAGGCTGGTCTCTAACTCCCAGCCTCAAGCAATACTCCTGCCTTGGCCTCCCAAAGTGCTGGGATTACAGGTGTGAGCCACCACTCTTGGCCTGGAAATATTTTTTTATTGTCACAACTGGCAGTGGGGGGTGGTGGTGGTGGTATAGTGTGCACTGCCATCTGATAGAGCCAGGAATGCTTCCAAACACCCTGCAATGCACAGGACAGTCCTTATACCTCACAAAAAACAATTATCTGGTCAAAATGTCAATTGTAAAGATTGAGGTATAGTGTCTACTGTGTATAGAAACTCTGTTTATAGTTCTATACATTTATACAATGTATTATTTAATATGACATATAGGATATATTTTATACAATATTCCTATTCTTTCTCCTTCTCCAAATAAGCCTTCTTCTCTGATCATTCTCTATATATTTCTAATTTTTTCCTTCTTATTTTCCTTGAAAATTTAGTCTTTTACTCTTATCCTCAGACAGATATCTCCATAAGGACTATTTTTGATTCATTTTTTTCTGGGCTAAGTCCTATTCTTTCCTATCACTCTGTATATTATAGGTAAAGTTAAATATTGATTAATAATTGTGTTGTTTTCAAGCTAGTAATCCAAGTCAATTGTTTTCAGTCCTGGCCTGACCATACATTTTTATGAAATCAGAATCCCCATAACCAAGATCTGCATTCCTGCATTTTTAAACCCGGTACTGATTATTCTAAGGTAGAGGTGATACTAAGATCCCTGTTCTAAGCCAGGGAAAGTTGCATGACATTTACCATCAAGAATGTACCCATGTGCACAAAATACAGCAAGCACAGATTAGATAAAAATGAACTCTAAATTCTAGCAAAAAAAAAACCCTTCTTTTTTCTATACATGCAGATATAATTGTAGCACTCAAGAGGGTGGTGTGAAAGGAAGATGAATTGTAAGCAAATCGCTTCCCAGCACATGATCCTCAGGCCCCACATACAGCCCTGCTCTTCCAGTGGTTGAGTGGTTTGCGCCACTCCTCAACGGCACAGCCTCTAATGTGGGGCGAGTTGCTCAGACTTACATGAGTTTTACCTTTGGGAAATCAAAATATGAAATGCAGAGTTGATTGATATTAGAAAGAAGCCAGGATTGGATGAATCTAGTGATACAGAAAATGATAGAAGGAGGTAGAGATGAAAAATTGGAAGGAGTTGAGTCTTATGGGATAATTAGAGTTTTGCTTTTTACTCAAACCAAGAAGTTATACTGTTTAAAAACAGGGCAGAGAATCCAAGGTGTAGATACTTTTGGAGGATGACTTGGCTCTCATACTCAGTTTAAAGTTAGTTTCCTACATGCTCATCTCAAGAGAATAAAATGTAGATATAATAAGTTTGTGGCAAAGTATGTTACTTAGGCTGTTCAAAAATTGTAAACGTGAGATTTGGATAGAAGTCAGGATTAAGTGGCCTGAGGATCACTTAGTTCTTTCTTGTTTCTAGAAAATATTAGGCTTAGGGTGGGGTTCACAATTACCATATTATGAAAGAGCCTTTGTATTTTCTAATCTCTAAGCCCATTTTTATTTATATTTACAAATCTAGTACTCTCTAATCTCTTCATAATTTAATTGTTTCTAGTGTTTCTAGTGACTAATCTAATAGTAAATAGTAACTTCTATTGTGGGACTCCATTATGTTGGTCACTGTTCTCAGCAGTTTAATAGATATTTAGCTCTAATCCACATACTCCTCTTTTCCCCACATTTTATACATGGTACTGAAACTGAATATAAAAGTGCCTTGCCCCCAAGCCCATGGCAAAATGGGAACCCAAATCCAACAGTCTTTCTCAAACTCTAAGTTTGAAAACTCTACCAGGCTATTTCTCATATGAATGGACTCTGGTTTCTGCGTTTTGTTAGAATGAAGCCAATCAGTCCACAGAGTTGTGGAGCCAAGGGGACTCCACAAAATTGCCTTCTCCACCTCCACTGTCCCGTATGTGAAGGCAGGAGACCCAGACACTATGCTCCAAGTGCCAATGACATGATCCACTGTGTCACTCCAGGAGAAAGTGGAAATGCAGAGGCAGAGCTTCAGGTTGGAGTTTGAGAAGCATCGTGGTTTTCTGGCCCTGGAGGAGCAGCTGCAGCTGAGGTGGCTGAAGGAGGAGGAGGGGGAGGAGGAGCCACCCTGAAGAGACTTCAGGAGAGCAAGAACAGGCTGAGCCAGCAGAAAGAGCCCCTGAGGGAACTGGCAGAGGACCTGGAGGACAGGTGCCAGCGCCCAGCCCTGGGTCTGCTGGAGGTGAGGCTGGATGGCAGAAGGGCAGGCAGATGTGAGACTGAGGGCACCAAGACAAAAACCATGGCTTTCAGAGACAAACACTTAGGGCTTTATATTCTTTAGGAAAAGGGCATCCTGTGATTTACTCAAAAGGCATTTTAATCCTAAATCCTAGCATCAGAATCATAAGGGATTCCTGAGAATTGTATAATTTGTATTAAAGACAGAAAAATTTTAAAAATTAAAATTTATTTAATGATTTATGAAAACTTAAACAGCTAGGAAAAGGACAAGCTACACTACGCTGGCTGAGAAATGCTTCTGAAAACTTCACAGTTTGACATTGACAATGATGACATTTTTGTTTTTCAGTGATGGTCACGCCAGAAAGTCTTGGGTAACCTATGTGACTGTAATTAGCCAAAAGTATGAACAATATTTTAAACTGCTTACCTTGAATTTTTTACATTAAATTGTAAGGCAAACACTGCCTCGCCCATATTGTATGTCCATTCTGGGCACAGTAAGGAGAGATTACGTGGACTCCCATGCAGCTTGCTCCCAATCTATTGGGGATTAGAGAGCAGAAAGACAAATAACAGGTGAAAGGAAATATTTGTTTTTAGTCCTCCATGAAGACATTATATCCCAAGTGGACAGGGAAAGCCGTAGTTTTTGGTGAATGTATGTTGTCTTGACAGAACAAACTGCAGCAGGAATTCATCTGGGCACATGTCTGTCTGTCTCATTCCCAATACCTTATTCAGTGAATTCTAAGCTAAATAATTCATGTCAACAGCTGACCCACAGATTCTACCTTGTCTGACTTAGTTCTAGACAATGAAAGTGCCACAAATATAAATATCATATTAACTATCTGTATATTTACAGGTACACTAAACAGTACTGGTTACGTAGTGGAGGATAATTAAATGAATATACAAAGCATTGAAATGTAATTTGTCTCATTTTACCTTCAAAATATCTATAGATAAGTAAAATTTGGTTTTATTCTATTATTGGCATTATTATCATTATTGCTGTGCTCATTTCCTTGCAAGCAAATGAGGGGTCAGAAAGGAATTAATTTTCTAAGTAGTACACAGCAAATAAACACTGGGACTTTGACATTTTCAGCACTAACATTTATTGCCTCACCTCAGCATATTTCACATAACTTATTTACATTTAGCATTTCTTAGCACCAAATAAATCTTAAAATAATTTATAATATAAATCTTAGGGAGAATATATTCTTGAGTAATTTATATTTATTTTGATGCCCTCATTTCCCTTTCTTCCCCAGGACCAGTAATCTACATTTTATCCCCAATGGCCAAGACCAAGGCCTGTCATTTCTATACCAGGTAAGGTGAATTATGTCCATACTTTTGTGCCTTCTCAAAATTTATCAGACTGTTGACTACTTTTTAGGAGGAGAGGGGAAAAGTATCCCAGGTGTATTTATTTATTAATAAATGTACATTTATTTAATAATCTACTTTGAGTTAAAATTTTGCTAAATATTAATGACTTCCTCTTTATCTACTTAGTTAACGTACTCATGTGAGTACCTGTGGTGTGTTAGTTCAAAGAATTAGTGATCTGGGGTTCTCTTATAAAGACATTGAGGAAAATATTTTACATCTATACCTACCACTGTTCCTTATATAAATTCTGCAAATATTTAGGATCTATTTTTACCCAAATTCCATCTTCATTAGGTGCAAAATGTAATTCTGCTAAAATAATCCAAGTGCCAGATTCATCAATGCAAAAAATAATTACATTGATAGATGTTAAAGGAATTTACCTAAATTTTGTATAATCTGATTCTTTTCTAACTATTACTGATTCTATTATTTCAGATTCTTGAGAAAATTAAATGACAGCCTATTTTTGGCATTAATGAAAAGAGATTTATTGTCCCCTCTAGTTTTACCTTAATCATTAATTATTTCCAATAATTCCTAAAGAAATTTTATAATATATCCCCAATCTAACTGTCAAAATCAATTCAAAGGCCTAACTCACACCTGTTTGTGTTTCTCTTTCACTTTCAGAGTGTGAGAGGAGCCTAGAGCAGGTATGTGTCCTTTCTGAATCAGGGAAGGGATTGGGAGAGGCAGAGGAGGATGGTGATAACCCTACTGGCATCTGATGGTTCTGTGCTCTTCTCACAAGTAAGGCTGTCTCATGGCTGGAACCAAAGACCATCCCCCCATGGAGCTGAAGCCACTGTGTTGCATGCCGGGATGAGGGAAATGTTGAAGAAGTTCCAAGGTAGGTTGCATCTTTGATCTTGGGGAGCTATGATGCCTGGGGTTTGGCTGTTATTGCAGTTTGTTACCATGCAAAGAAGGCTGTAGTGACAAACAGAACCCAAAGTCTTCATGGCCAGAATCAGCAGAGATTTATTTTGAGAGCATACTATTGTTTTATTACTAGATTGTGGGAACTGGATTGTGGGAACTTCTCTGTCATATCTTCATAGAGCTTCACTGCGTCCCTGGTAATGCGAGCCATGGGAAAGGTGAAGGTTGTATTAACCTGAAATAATTGAAAGAATGAGAATCCAGTTTTAAGAAGTTTATTCAATCAAAAAAGGTGGGAATAGCCACCCAGAAAATATAGACTCCAGAGTAATGGCGTCAGCACTCTGAAGTTAAAAGTTAAGGTCTTGCTTATATAGGCAGAAAACAAAGAAATTTAGCAGGATTATAACATTTTCTATACGAGACTGAGTGTTGCATAGAAAACCTTATGAGTTACAACAATTTAATTAAGTATAGCTTGTTTTCCTTTCCTTTCTAATTTAAAAGAGTATATTTAACATTTCATCTTAGACAATGTGACAGTCATGACGTCTTTGTATGAGAGAGGAAAGAAGGAAGTTAAACTACAGTGAAGATCAACAATGAACAGGGAAGGGGTCTTCCTTGGTGCCGTTTAGTCCTTTACAACATTTTACAAAACATGGTTAGTAAGGAAGAAGACTAATCTATAATCAGAGAAACAAAGGTTACAGCTGCCTGCCATGTGCCTCAGGCCCCATAATCATATAACTTTGTGGCTTAAAATAATTTAAATTTCTAGCAGCTTAGATTTTGAATTACTTATTTTCATGGTTATTGAAGAGATAGGGGAATTCTCTTACACAATCAATACATCACTGCACCTCTGGTCACCAAAATGTGTGGGGATTCCTCCCTGGCAACAGCCAATCAGTTCTCTAGCAGATACTCCAGCTGGGTGTGCTCTAACTCAATTTGATTCTGACACTATTAACCTGGGGATAGTGTTATTTCTGACAGATTGAGGACTCAGTTCCACAAGACTGCCCCATCCTCAAGATGCCAGTCATAAGCACAGCTTATGACCTGGGTTTCTGACTGATTAGCTGTAAATTGGGGTTCCCTATACCCCCTCCTTGGGTTCAATTAATTTGCTAAAGAGGCTCACAGAACTCAGGGAAATACTTAGTTACATTTAGCCATTTATTATAAGGATAGCAGAGAGGATACAGAGGAATAGCCAGATGAAAGAGAGTCATAGGGCAAGGTGTAGGAGAAAGGGCATGGAGACTCTATGCCCTTGCTGATTGTGCCACCCTCTGGAACCTTCATGTGTTTAGCTATCTGGAAGGCTTCAGAACTTAATCCTTTGAGGTAATTATGGAAGCACTCTCTAGGCATGATTGATTAAATCATTGACCATTGGTTTATCAGCTCAACCTTCAGCTCTCTTCCTCCCTAGCAGTGTGTGTAGGGGAGACATACAGGACTGAAAGTTGCAACCCTCTAATCATGGGGTTGGTTCCCCAGGCAACCAGCCCCCATTGTGAGGCTTTCTAGGGACCCCCAGCCATTAGACATCTTATTAGCATACCAAAGACACTCTTATCTAGGGAGATTCCAAAGATTTTAGGATGTATATGTCAGGAAACAATATATATTCCACAGTGTCATAGTTATGGTGACTCATGCACTCCCTTTGAAGGTATGCATGGAAGAGGGGCATGTGGCTTCCCTGAATATTTCATGGCTATGCCAAATTATAAGCTGTGCCTTGGCATAGGGGCCAAGGCGAAACTTTCCCTTAGCTGTCTGAAGGTTCAATGAAAACCAACTGACTAAAGGGAAATTAAAAGGAGAAAAGATGTATAAAATTATATTAAATATTTTAACATGTGAAGCATGGGGAAATCGCAGGAGAATGATTCTGCAATAACTCAATGAGGTACAAATGGTGATATTCCGTTTTGCGGGGGGAAGGGAGATGGGGAAATGTGAATGATTGTAGGTGGGTATTAAATGATTTTCAGGATAATTCAATGGGCTTGGGAATGTACAGTGGCCTGGAACAATGTCTGTTGAGCCCACAGAGGTGAAAGGGGTTTGTGACTAAAGTCTGTACAGGTGTGCTGACAGACTTCAGTCTTCCTGCAATGTGAGCTAAATTAATGAAAAGTCAGGGAAGGGACCAGTACTAATTGTTCTCTTCTTTGGCAGATCTGGACTTTAGGCAGATAAAAGAGTATTAGAGGAAAGCTTCTGCCAGTGTCTGCTGGTCTCCAAGGGCCTTTAATTTAAAATAATCAGCATACCAGAGTGCCATATTTTGGGGCAAAATTGCATGGTCTCCTTCACTGGGTGGGTGTTCTGAGCCTAGAACAATGAGGACTGTGATGTTCATGAACAATCCTAAGGAATATATTTCTTGAGTAATTTATATTTATTTTGATCCCCTCTTTCCCTTTCTTCCCCAGGACCAGTAATCTACATTTTATCCCCAATGGCCAAAGGGCCCAAAGGCCCTTTGTCATTTCATCCCGGTTTAAGGTAAATTATGTCCATACTTTTGTCCCTTCTCAAAATTTATCAGACTGTTACTATTTTTAGGAGGAGAGGGGAAAATTTTATCCCAGGGTTTTTAAATTTATTAATAAAGGGACATTTATTTTAAAAATCTACTTTGAGTTAAAATTTTGCTAAATATTAAGGATTTCCTCTTTATCACTTAGTTAACTATCATGTGGTACCTTTTGGTTTGTGTTAGTTAAAAGAATTAGTGATCGGGGGTTCTCTTATAAAGACTTTGAGGAAAAATTTTACATCTAAAACCTACCACTGTTCCTTATATAAATTCTGCAAATTTTAGGATTTTTTTTTCCCCAAAATTTCCCCTCTTCATTGGGGTGAAAAATTTTAATTCTGCTAAAATAATCCAAGTCCCCGATTCACAATGCAAAAAATAATTACATTGATAGATTTTAAAAGGGGAATTTACCTAAATTTTGTATAATCTGATTTTTTTCTAACTTTTAAATGACTATTATTTCAGATTCTTGAGAAAATTAAATGACAGCCTTTTTTGGGCCCTTTAATGAAAAGAGATTTATTGCCCCCTCTATTTTTACCTTAATCATTAATTTTTTTCCAATAATTCCTAAAGAAATTTTAAATAT